>PVHT020000015.1:5607589-5724561 GCA_004024745.2 Catagonus wagneri
CCGCAACCTGATGGTTCCTAGTTGGATTTGTTAACCACTGCGCCATGATGGGAACTCCTTTCCGGTTTTTTTGTGCTTTCCTTTGCTGTGCAAAACTTGTAAGTTTGATTAGGTCCCATTGGTTTGTTTTTGTTTTTATTTATGTTGTCTTGGGAGATTGACCTAAGAAAACATTTGTAGGGTTGATGTCAGAGACTGCTTTGCCTATGTTTTCTTCTAAGAGTTTGATGGTGTCTTGTCTTATGTTTAAGTCTTTAAGCCATTTTGAGTTTATTTTTGTGCATGGTGTGAAGTTGTGTTCTAGTTTCATTGATTTACATGCAGCTATCCAGTTTTCCCAGTCCCAGTTGCTGAAGAGACTGTCTTTTTCTCATTTTATATTCTTGACCACTTTGTAAAAGATTAGTTGACCATAGATGTCTGGGTTTATTTCTGGATTCTCTTTTCTGTTCCATTAGTCTGTATGTCTGTTTTGTACCAGTGTCACATGGTCTTGATTACTGTAGTTTCCCAATATGGTCTAAAGTCTGGGAAAGTTATGCCTCCTGTTTGTTTATTTATTTATTTTTTTCTTCAGGATTGCTTTCTCAATTCTGGGTCTTTTATGGTTCTATATAAGTTTTTAGACTATTTATTCTAGTTCTATGAAAAATATCATGGGTAATTTGATAGGAATTGCATTGAATCTGTAAATTACTTTGGGTAGTATGGCCATTTTAACAACATTAATTCTTCCAATCCAGGAGCATGGAATATCTTTCTGTTTCTTTGAATCCTCTTTAATTTCCTTGATTGAGGTTTTACAGTTCTTAGCATTTAAATCTTTCACCTCTTTGGTCAGGTTTATTCCTAAGTTTTAATTTTTTGGGGGTGTGACTTTAAAAGGTATTGTATTTTTATATTCCTTTTCTAATATTTCATTTTAAGTATACAGAAAAGCAACCGGTTTCTACAAGTTAATCTTGTATCCTACTAAATTGCTGAATTCACTGATTTGTTTGCATAGTTTTTGTGTGGAATCAGTATTTTCTATATATAGTATCATGTCAGCAGCATACAGTGACAGTTTTACCTCTTCTGTTCCTCTTTGGATGCCTGTTATTTCTTTTGTTTGTCTGACTCCTGTGTGTAGGACTTCCAATACTATGTTGAATAAAAGTGGCGAGGGTGATCATCCTTGTCTTTTTCCAGATTTTAGAGGGAAGGCTTCAGCTTTTCTGTGTTGAGTATTATATTTGCTGTGGGTTTGCCATAAATGGCTTTTATTATGTTAAGGCATGTTCCCTCTATATGCACTCTGGTAAGAGTTGTTATCATAAATGGATGTTGGATTTTGTCAAATGCTTTTTCTTTATATATTGAGATGATCATGCGGTTTTTGACTTTTCTTTTGTTAATGTAGTGTATGACATTGATTGATTTGCACATTGTTGAATCGTCTTTGTGAATTTGGGATGAATCCCACTTGGTCGTGGTGTACAATCTTTTTTTATATGTTGTTGGATTTGGTTGGCTAAAATTTTGTTGAGAGCTTTTGCGTCTATATTCATCAAATATATTAGCTTATAATTTTCTTTTTTGGTATTATCTTTGATTTTGGTTTTAGAGTGATGATGGATTCATAGAATGGGTTTGAGAGTGTTGTTTCTTCTTCAATCTTGTGGAAAATCTAAGAAGGATGGGTATAAGTTCTTCTTTGTATGCATGGTAGAATTTGCCTGTGAAGCTTATCTGGTCCTGCACTTTTGTTTGTAGGGAGTGTTTTTATTACATACTCAATTTCATTTCTAATGATCAGTCTGTTCAATTGATCTATTTCTTCTTGTTTCTCTTTTGGCAGGCTGCACGTCTCTAGAAAGTTGTCCATTTCTTCTGGTTTGTCAAATTTGTTCGCATATAATTGTTCATGTTATTCTCTCATGTTTTTTTTTTTTTTGTATCTCTGAAGTATCTATTGAGATTTCTCCTTTTTCATTACTTATTTTGTTTATTTGAGTTCTGTTGCTACCTACAGTTATTTTAAAGTCCCTGATCGATAATTTTAATATTTATGTCATATCTGAGTCTGATTCTGGTGATTGCTTTCTCTCTACAGACTACATTTTTGCTTGTCTTTTCAGATGCCTTGTTACTGTTTGTTAATAGTTGGAGGTGTATTAGGTAATAGGAACTGAGGTAAACAGACCTCTTTTGTAAGGACTTATATTAACCTGGCTAGGATTTGAATGTGTTTAATATTTACTGTATCTGTAGGCTTCAGAGGTTTTGAGTTCTACTATTGTCCTTGTTTTTGTCTGTTCTCTTGACACTAGGCTTTCAGAAGTACTCCTTCTCACAACGAGTCTTTCTTGTCATTCCTTCAGCTATAATCCAATGCCGTTTTACTTTAGTGTTTCCAATACTGTTGGTTGTAGTGGTAAAGTATGGGGGAGTAAGAATATTTTATAATATTATGTTTAAATTTTAGTCTTTTAGAGGGTCTGCATCTCAGGGCTATGACTTCACAATGTTTCTCAAGTGGTATAGCTCTGCCCATTAACCTCTTGGGTCAGGCTAGAGAGGAAATTGGAGTGGAAGAAATGGCTTTCCTCCAGCAGAGATAAGACTTTCTTAAAGTCTTTCCCCCTGGATAGTAGGCCTTTGTCCTGGAAAAGAATCTTGGTATATTACACAGTGATAACTCTTTCCTACCCCAGCCAGAGCCACAAGGGGATTTTCCCAGATCTTCACCTTGATGACGTGGTGGTCTTCATAGAGATAAAGTCCCTGAAATGTGAAATCCTCCCCAGAAAGAAGGGTCTTCAGGAGTTTTTCCTTCTCAGAATAGTTCACACTTAACTTCAAGAATTTCTTCAAAATTACCATTCAAGTGTTATTATTAGTTTATGACTCTAGGCACTTCTGCTCCAGATATGCAGAGGTGATCTGTGACTCTGGTTTTGCCTATCTTTCCAGATTTTGGGCTGGAAATTTGCCCTACAACCTTAGTTTTCTGATAGGTCCAAGAAAAGTAATTGATCTTCAGCTTCTTCAGATTTTTCTTGTAAGGTCACAAACTCTTTACATATCAAAGTAGAAACTAGAAGCTGCCTCATAACATTATATTTAGCTCAATGAAAATACATTTTAATCAAATTTTACAGTCACTCACTATGTATTAAAAAAAAAAGAACATTTTGGTGTTCCCATCTTGGCTCAGCACTTAATGAACCCAACTAGCATCCATGAGGACACGGGTTTGATCCCTGGCCTTGCTCAGTGGGTTAAGGATCTGGCATTGCCATGAGCTGTGGTGGAGGTCACAGATGTGGCTCTGATCCCATGTTGCTGTGGCTGTGGCATATGCTGGAGGCTACAGCTCCAATTGGAACCCTAGTCTGGGAACCTCCATATGCCGCAAATGTGGGCCTAAAAGACAAAAAGGCCAAAAAAAATCACTATATATATTCACTTTTCATTATCTTACTTATTCCTCTCTTCTTCTTAAATAAACTTTTTGTATTCCTAAAAAGTAATGCAGTACTAGAAACAACTAGACAATGGCAATTAAAAAAATTCTGTAACAGAATTTTCTCTCCGTTAAAAAATTCTGAAGAGTGACTTTTTAAAGGAATTTTTTATTAAGCTATCACTATGTATTCAATATAGTTACTTTTCTTATTTAAGAAATCATTATTTTTTGTTTGGAGCAGATATGATATGACAATAGATTTGGGGATATTGATCAGAAAATTCTACCTGAATTTCAAAATTTTAAAAACTAGTCTTTCTACCTATCAGAGTTCAAGCAACCAATATCATTTTCATTAGTTCTTTTTTACTTACAGATGACCTAGTTAAGAGCTATTCAATATAAATTGCCAATTATGGGTAATCATATATTCATTTTGGTCATTCTTTTTACCTGGGGCTTGTTTCTTTGCTGTTGAAACCTTGTTTTATTTTTCCTGATTCAGGTCTCCACGTTCATTTACTGTTGTTTTACAGAGAAATTCATGAAAGTTATAATAAATAATCTTTGATTATTTCCTACAGCATCAACAACTCAGAATTTATTAAGTAGAACCTAGCAACCTTTGGATCTATATATATTTATTATTTTTTCAAGAATACAAAAAATTCTATTGCTATCTCTCTTGGAGAGAAACCAAATATTGATGAACATACTTTTCTAAATGTCTTACTACAAAGTAGATCCAGTAAGCTTAGTTATTTATGGTCTCTCAATTCATATTTTCTTAATATACCATGATAGAATGAATCGAGGTAATAATTGTAGAAAATAGAACATACTAAATGTTTAAATATTGCTATTAACCACTAATTAATAATGATATCAGTGTCTTTTATAATGTTTTTTCTGTGTTTAAGGCCCTAAGATTTATTCTCAAGAACAAACATATAAGATAGAATTTAATATCTCAAATTTAAAGGTTATTAAACTGAGGCTTACGAAAGTTAAACAGGTTGCCCAAGTAGAACATGATGGAACCAATGATACATCTGATTCTAATATCTTTGTTATTAACTATTAAATAAACCTGACACAAACACTTATTTATAGATTTATGATATCTGCATATACACATTGATTATGGGTTGGGCAAGAAGTAGAGTTAAGACATCACCAACTCTTTGAGAGAAAAAATATTATTTTTTTTTATTCTGAACGGTTGTAGATGAACAACCACTCTTAGCCAGCAAGAGGCACCTGGTCTTTCCAGTATGATCTCAAGTCTTGAGACCTAGGATGAAGTTCTTATCCAAAGAATAACATAGCAGCCATAGTAGAATATTTATCGTCAGCCAAATTCAATGGCCTCCAAATTGAGAAGCTGATTTTCAAAAGGCAATATTTCTTAGCATTTATTTTGGGCATAGTGTATAATTTGTTGTCCTTTATTTTAGTATCAACTCTCAGTTCTGATCAATAATGCTAGATTGAACACAAAAGAAGCTTTCTCCACAAGTGTGGGGCTTTGGAATGAAATGCAGTGCTCTTCAAAACTACACAATTTTACCTTTTGTTTTTTTCTCCGAAGCAGATGACACTGAGTGAACATTCTGTAACTCGTTAGTAATCACTCATTCACACTTTACTGTGATGGCAGCAGGGTGCATCTTCATCAGAGGAGAGTGCTCTACTCTGAGTTACATTTCTGCTTTTTGGAGGACCACTTAACTTCCTTGAAGAGATAATTTACCTTATATGGGTGAACATAGATGTGCTTATTCATTTATTAAAATAATTTCCAGGAGATGATGGACATGTACTTCATTATATTAATATACCTTTATGTCACTGACTAACAAAACTTAATTTCTCCCTTTTTTTTTTTTTTGTCTTTTCAGGGCCACACCCACGGCATATGTAGGTTCCCAGGCTAGGGGTCTAATCGGAGTTGTAGCCTCCGGCTGATGCCACAGCAACGCGGGATCCGAGCCGCGTCTGTGACTTACACCACAGCTCACGGCAACGCCAGATCGCTAACCCACTGAGTGATGCCAGGGATCGAACCTGCAACCTCATGGTTCCTAGTCGGATTCGTTAACCACTCAGCCGCAACGGGAACTCCTAATTTCTACTTCTTAATATGAATTAGATTTCTAGTCTCTTAATGAAAATACAAATCTCTTTCTGAATATTAAATGTATTTTCTAAAAAAGAAATAATAGTATTTTATTGAAAAAAATATGAAATGAAAAATTTTCAAATATTCTAGAATATAAGTCAGCATGAATGTGCATTAAAAAAATCAAGAAGATACAGAGTAGAAAATTTAAAAACATTTCCAACAGAAATTATTTTAGTGACTTTAAAGCTGAATTGTATGGAATTTTAGAAAAGAACGAGAATTTATAACAAGAGGTACGTTTGGCCTATTTAGATACATTGCTAAATAGCAATCATGCAAATGTGAATTACAGGTCACAACTTGTGCTGAATGTGTGTTTTAACTCATAGGTGAAATGGCGCAAATTCCAAATTCTTCAATTAAAATATTCACATTATACAATTCACTTACTAGAAAAAATGATTTCCAAAGCTTTATATTATTAGGGAAAACTAAATATCCATAGTTATTTTTCACTTTGTATGATTGGAATAATTGCTTTAATATGTGCTTATATAAAAGTAAACATTGTTTTGTTTTTATTTCTTATTGTGCTATACTGAATATATGTATAATGAAGCTTCCCAAGTGACTTGAATTCAAAATATTTCTAATGTTTTCTAACCAATTAAAAGCCACAGATATGCCGTTGATGTGTGTGTGTATTTGTTTTCTTAAATAAACTTATCAACATTTAGTGTATAGAACTCCAATTAAAAAGAGAAGAAAAGTAAGGCATGTGTTTAAAAAGAAGATCTGGGCTTGAGAATGGAAATTAGAAAGTTGATTCCTCTGGGTTTTTTTTTTGTGTGTGTGTTCATATTTCCCTTTGAGAACATTAAACCTGGTGCTTCTATTTATTCTACTAACTGAATATTTGTTAAATATAAATAAAAGTTGTACATAATTTATTGTGTCTTCAGGATCCAAGCCATGTTAGTGGCTCTTTTTTTTTTTTTTTTTTAGCTTTAACATCATCTCATAATTATAGCTTTAGTATACTGGACAATTACTTCATTTCATATAAATGCATCTCATTGATTTTAGCAGTGACAGAAGTGGGTGGCTGATAGTCAGAGGTATTTTTTTTAGCTGTCGTAGTCCTTTTCTGAGTGATGGTGTAGTACGCATTAAGCATGGGATAAATGCCATCTGTAGACAAATTAATGATTTATTGAAATAAAGGTAGCAATAAATAAACTCCTAGTAGGATTTAATAATAGGGTTAGTTTAATTGTAAAAAGCAAATAAATATTAGTTTTTACATTTTGTGTGTGTTGGTATTTCCAAAGTATTAATAATTTTTTATGTGTGTTTTTTCCTAAAATAGTGATAATGTCTTACGAGGCACATAGCTGCCAAACTGATATTATTCTTTTAGATTTTTATAAATTTTGTCAGCATTGGAATAAAAGATACGTGCTCTGCACTGGTTGCAGTTAGCATGGCTCCCAAATGTGTCAGTATTTAAATTATGGATCCTTTCTACCAGCTTACAAACAGACCTTTTTATTACTTAAAATATTGAAATAGAATTTTATTCTAATTTTCTTTCAGGAAACGTACATAGGGAATATTCAATATGAATTTGAAAAATGTATTTCAATGTTTAGAGAGTTCTAATCTATACACACATATATATACATGTAATTTTCTTAAATTTTATTTCTGTTCCTTGCTTACCCTAAATTTAAAGGCAATAATGACTGGTTAAGGAGACCATGAAACTGTTACAGGCTATGAATATTGCAGAGGTTTAACTCATTGCCTAATGTGTTTAATTAGTATTGAACAACCACCAAATCACTTTGGCTTACAGACATGGTCACACAGTTTTGTTTTCCTTTTTTCCTTCTATTCTTTATTTTTTTTCTCTTTCCTCTCTTATGTAAAAGTCTGTTTGTATTCATACACTAGAAGTGTAAGCTCTGAATAACCCACTCCCAACAGACCGACTTACTATGTGAGGTGTGTTCAGTGTACTTGTTTTTTTTTTTTTTTAATCATGTCCTGGGCATTTGGAAATTTGGGCCAGGGAGTGAACCTGCGCCACAGCAGTGGCCCAATCCGCTGCAGTGACAACACCGTATCCTTAACTCACTGTGCCACAGGAGAACTCCAGTTTACTCATTTTTAATATAATAGTCTTTTGACCTAGTTGGATAAGGATTTTCATGTTCTTAATATGATGGTGAATAAAATTCAACCAACCTTCCTCTGAGGTACATTTTTTGCATATACCTGAACTACTTGTTTCTGCTTCTATCACCCAAAGCCAGATCTCTCCTTAACATTTTTGATGTTACAAGTTGTTTCAACTAGTTTAGGAATGTGGAATAATGACTATGAAGATTTTTTGCCTGCTGAGACAAAAAGCATCAAAATAGAGCAAACTCTTGATTATCCCTAATGGGAGATAATCATAAAGTAAAAATGGCTAGATAATCACAAAAGTGTATCTGCATTTCAAATGTATTTTTTTTTTCTTGGAAGCGAAGGACGATATCATTTCCTGATTTTTTTGAGTAATATTTTATTTAGAGGTTTGCTGTGATACTTAAATGATAAGTAATCCGTATCTTGGGGCTTTGATAGCAAATTTTAGGTGTCTCCTATCCTTTGATAATGATAAATTATTCACTTAAAAAAAACTGTTAGTAAAGTAAGGCAACTTTTAGGAATTTGCTAAGCACTTTCTGCACATTTAGGGCCCTCTAAAATACTTTATTCTCACTCTCCAGTTTGTACTTTCAGAACATAATAGAAACCAGCATATTGTTGGAAAAGAAAATAATTCTTCAGGCATACAACTTGCATTCAAGTGATAGAATGTTTACCAGATCTGGCTTTTGTTGATTTTTTTTTTAAAACTACAATTTGTAAATAATGACAGATGCTGCTATTTTTGCAGTAGTCAAGTAGATCAAAAAGTTCTTTAGATAACCGGGCCAATAAACCTGGCAGGAAGGGAGAAAGGAATTCTTAACCTTGAATAACACAATATTAGTCCCCATGAGGTTTGCTATAAATTATTCATATTATTCACCTAGCATGGCATCAAATTACCTTGTGCTGTCTGCATAAGGGACTTCTAGGGAAACGATAGCTATGTAAATTTCATTTTTTAGTGCAATGTGACATATTTCATAGAGTGAGAAAATGGTACCAAAGGACAACATTTTATGATCAATTTAGCAGGGGATTCATAGCCTTCCACTTACTTTCCCACTGTTGTTTCTCTACATCCACTTACTATCATAGTTCATTTAATAATTTACTGGGGGAAAATTGACAGGCAAATGCCATTTCATGGATGTAGGTTCCTGGGGCAACGAGCCAGAGTCTAATCAGTGCAAACATCCAATATTCTACAAAGCCTGATAAACTTAATAGGTGCTCTGCTATTGCAGTGTGAGTATTTGCAGACACATTCAGAGTAAATTCCATTTTTAGAGGAAAGTTTATATTGAAAAGTCACCCGTGCAATGGTGAGAGCAACAAAAAACAAACAATTTTAAGAAAAGTAAACGTGCTTATAGTTTTATTTTAAAAATTTCTTTGATGAAATATATATGACATTATTCCTTTCCCCACTAACTTTTGAGATTTTTTATGGAAAGGCTCTATTATGGTTACAGAAAGGCATTTTGATCACCTTTTAAGTCACCAAAGCATGTGGGACCAAGGCTTTCACAGCTATCATCTCTTTCTTTATTAAATCTCAAGTCATATTTATTTTATAATGACTTCCCAGATATTTTCCAGAGTTTCTTATCTATTACTCATTTGTGAATATTGTGTATATAATATCTTATTATTTAGAAAACATTAAGACCAAAAAAGTCATCTGTTTGGAATACATATAGACTTATAGATTGTGTACATTTATCCTTAATTCAATCTGAATTTTTCAAGTGGCTCAAATTGGCCTCTTACAGCTCCACCTCCATATTAGGAAAGAACTATTACTACGTATTTTCCCAATCAATTATGCTTTAAGAGATATTTTTAAATGCTGTGGAATGAGAACCTGTAGTTTTGCAAATTTTGTTTCAAATTCTCTGCTACACAGTACTAGACCATAAAGTTTTGAAAACCAATAAAGACAGTTTCCATGATCACGCCTTATCCATCACTTGGCTTATGTAATTTTACTGATTTTAATCAACTCTACAGAAAAGAGGGAGAGGGTAGCTCAAACTTTGGTCATCTTGTCCATAGATTTATGTTGCCAGAAGTAAAAGCATCTTTACAAGATAATGTAATATTTACAATATCCTGTTTATTGCTTCTTTTTATTTTCTCCCACATTGGAGCTTTCAAATAGTCAGCTTTTGTTTTCATTGTTTTTTCTATTATTTTTTGTTTTCAATTTTGTTGATTTCTGTTTTCCTTGTTATTTCCTTCTTTTTGCTTGCTTCAGTTGCAATTAGCTCTCATTTTTTAAGGTGGCAACTTAGAACATGGAATTGAGAACTGTCATATTTTCTATTTGTGGTGTTTAATGTTGTAAAGTCTTAACCACAGCTTTAGCTACATCTTACAAATTGTGGTGTGTTGAGACTTTATTTTCATTCAGCAAAAGTTTTTCTAATTTCCCTTGAAACTTCCATTTTGGCCCATGTACTATTTAGAAGTGCTTTGTTTCTCTTTCTAGTTCTACTCCATTTGGTTGCATGTATTTCAAAGCTTCGTTGCACAGAACATATAAATGTAGGATTGTTAAGTCTTCTTGGTGAATTGATCCTTTCATCATTATATAACTTTTCTCTTTATCCACGGTTGTATTCCTTGTTCTGAAGACTACTTTTTTTGATATTAATGTAGTCATTCCAGTTTCCTTTTGATTATTATTTGCATGACATATCTTTTTTTCATCTTTCAACTTTTATCTATGTATTTATGGTTAAAGTAGGTTTCTTGCTGACAGAATATACTTGACTCTTTTTTCCTAAATCCAACCTGATGATTTCTTTCTTTTTTTTTTTTAATTTTTTGTCTCTTCTAGGGCCACACCCACGGCATATGCAGGTTCCCAGGCTAGGGATCCAATTGGAGCTACTGGCCTACACCACAGCCACAGCAACGTGGGATCCAAGTTGCGTCTGTGACTTACACCACAACTCACGGCAAAGCCAGATCCTTAACCCACTGAATGAGGCCAGGGATCGAACCTGCAACCTCATGGTTCCTACTCAGATTCCTTAAACACTGAGCCACGACAGGAACTTCTGACGGTCTCTTAATAAATGTGTTGCAGCTATTTATTTTGATGTATTTCTTGATATAATTGTATTTAATTCTACCATTATATTATTTGTTTTCTGTTTGTCTCTTCTCTTATGTATTTCTCCCCCCTGCCCCGTTTTTTTTTGCCTTCTTTGGATTCTTTGAATATATTTTCATAATCCAGTTTAATTTACCTATTGACTTTTGGTCGTACCTTTTGTATTATTTCTTAGTGCCTGCTCTAGGCTTTATAATGTACATATCTAACCTTTCATGGTCTACTCAGAGTTACATTCTACCACTTCAAGAAAAATATTGGGCTTTCCAATCATGTAAGTTCCTTTTCCTAACCCCTTTCAAACTTTTCATTACAATTGTCATATGGGTTAAATCTATATAAATTTATTTCAATGGGCACACTTATTTTAAAAAACTTAATAAAACAGAATTTTATATTTACCCATATATTCACTGTTTTTCTTGCTCTACCTTCATTCCTGAAAACACTGGACTTCACACGAACCTCTTGTTCTTATAATAGTGAAATATAATCTTAAAAATATATTCTTCCAAGAAAGAAATTTAATAAATTCAAGTTTATATCATTGCTTTTTAGCTGAAAAATTTCTTTTAGCATTTTTTGGTCTACAATAATGACGTCTTTGAATTTCCCTTCATCTGATAAATGTCTTTCTTTATCCTTCACCCTGAAGGAGATTTTCCATGTACATAAAATGGTGAATTAGTGGTTATTTTCTTTCATCCTTTTAAGATGCTGACCTATTGTCTTCTGGCTTCTATGGTTTTTATTCAAAAATAAGTTTTAATTTGAATCATTGTTCACTGATGTAATGCATTGTTTTTTCTCTAGCTGTTTTCAAAAGTATTTTATAGTCTATTGTTTTTAGGAGTTCAATTATAATGTGTCTGGGCATTGTTTTCTTTGAGTTTATGGTGATTGAGGGTCTGCATAGCTTCTTGAATCTGCAATTTTACGTCATTCATCAAATATGGATGTTTTTGGCCCTTATTTCTTCAAATATTTTTTCTACACTGATCTTTTTCTCTTCTCTTTCTGAGACTCCAAAGACATACATTTTAGGATTCTTGAGATTGTACTGTTGTTGATCCCCTAAGGAATTTTTCATTCTTTTTCTAATTTTCTTTCTGTTCTTCAGATTGGATAATTTCCATTAATTTAATTCAATTCTGTTGACTCCTATCATCTCCATTATGTTATGCTGGATCCTTAACCCACTGAACGAAGCCAGGGATTGAACCCACATCCTCATGGATACTAGTTAGCTTCATTACCACTGAGCCACAATGGGAACTCCTCCTAAGTCTTTAGAATTGGTCATGTTTTTGTAAGTCTTTTTAATGTCAAATTTTGTCTGTATAGATCCTGGATCCTATTTCAATATTCTGAATAATGCTTTTTTTTTGTTGTTTGTTTGTTTAGCAGATGGTTGTCCTAATCTCAGTTTGTAAAAAAAAAAATTCAAATCTGATATGCTTTGCTATGAAGCTTTGATTACTCTAGTACATGCGTGCCTCAAAGGTTAGTTGAGGCTTAGATTGCAGTTTACAGAGGTATTTCTTTTTATTTTGCTTTATTTACTGTGCTTGACAGATATTATAATTTTTACAAATTGAAGGTTTATGGCAACTCTGCATTAAGCAAGTCCATTGACACAATTTTCCCAACATTTGCTCACTTTGTATCTCTGTGTCACATTTTGGTAATTCTTTCAGTATTTCAAACATTTTCAATATTATTATAATATTTGTTATGATGATCTGTGATTAGTGATCTCTGATGTTATCATTGCAGATCTTTTGGATTGCTGAAGGTTCAGATGATTGTTAACATTTTTTAGCAATAAAGCATTTTTAATAAAGATACATACTTTTTAAAAAAACATAATGTAATTATTGGACACTTAATAGACTAGACTATTGTGTAAAATAAATTTTACGTGTACAGGGAAACCGAAAAAAAATATCGCAGTACTCACTTTATTGCAGTAGTCTGGAAACAAACCCATAATACCTCAAATGTATGCCTAGATATCATAGTTCAATTCTCAAATTCCTTAGTTAATCTGCTTTAAGTCTTGTTTTCAGCTTACACAGCTCAAAGGTGCGAATGGGACTTGTGTGGGTTCATGCGTATTCAGGGAGTCTCTTTGTTTAAATTTATGTTTCTAGGATTTCTCTGACATTTTCTAACCCTTTTCTTGCTACTCTGGCTAGAGAGACTCCATTTCTACTGGCAAGTTAGCTGCCACCTCTACACCTCTGCCCAGCTTTGCAACTGGGACCCTATGGGCAAATCCATGAGACAAAAGGGAAATAATATACAGGGAATTTCAGTCTTGAATAGGGTGCTTCTTCATATTTTGACTCCTCTCCGCCATCTTACTTCTTTTTAGTGATATTTCAGGGTCCTCAAGTAATTGTTTTTTAAAAATTTTCCAGAGATTTTAGTTATAATCAGTGATAAACATAGGCTATACTGGGCTTACCTCATTTTGGATAAACTACAACTCTGTGAGGAGGAGGTGCTTCTCAGTTGGTGCTGATATCTGTGAGCATAGAGGAGGGTTCTTTGGCCTTGAGAATTCAACCTTTGAGAAGATACTGGCCCACAGTAAAGGTGTCTCTGAGGAGGTGATGTGATTTGATTGCAAGCAGATTTCAGCAGTGGCCCCTGGAACAAACTATTATCAGCATGAAGATATGAATCTAAGATAACTCTTAAAGGAGCGCCTTGAGCAGATAAGTGGTATGATTTAATGTTAAAGATAATAAACTCTGATTACCCTTTGGAGAACAGACTGAATGGGACTAGAGCAAAAACAAGGAGCCCAGTTAGAAATTATTACAATAATTCAGGAGTTCCTGTCGTGGTGCAATGGAAATGAATCCAACTAGGAACCATGAGGTTTCAGGTTCAATACCTGGTCTCACTCAGTGGGTAAACGATCTGGCGTTGCCATGAGCTGTGGTGTAGGTTTCAGATATGGCTCGGATCTGGCGTTGCTGTGGCTCTGGCGTAGGCCGGCAGCAACAACTCTGATTCGACCCCTAGCCTGGGAATCTCCATATGCCACAGGTGCGGCCCTAAAAAGACAAAAACACAACAACAACAACAACAACAAAATTATTATAATAATTCAGATGAGATTACAATGGTGGAATAGAAGGACTGGAGCTCACTTCTCTCATTAAAAACAACAAAATTACAACCAAATGCTGAACAACCTTCAACCAAATGGACAGAAACCTTCAAAAAGATATCCTACTCCAGAAGACAAAGGGGAGGCCACATCAAGAGGTAGGAGGGGCAATTAGGAGATGTTAGCAACCCTATACTGCTGGATGGGAAGCCCACAGACTGGAAAGTAACTGTATCACAGAGACTCACCTATAAGAGTGAGAGTTCTGAGAGTCACCTCATGTTTCCATGCCTGGGGATCTGGCATTGGAGAAAGAACCCCCGGAGCATCTGGCTTTGAAGGCCAGTGGGGCTTTTGTGCAGGAGCTCCATAGGACTAGGGGAAGAGGAAACCCCATTCTTGAAAGGTGCACACAGGCTTTCAAATCTGGGTTGGACCTGACTGCAGTTCTTGGCGGATGTCCTGGGAAAACAGTGGGTAACTATGGCTTGTTGTGGGGGAAGACATTGGAGGCAAAGCTCTTGGGAATCAGCATATGTTCCTCTAGAGGTGACCATTTTGCGAAAATCAGGCCTCACCCATCAGCACTGAGAAGTCCCAGGCCAAACAATAATCCAGGTGGGATCAGAGCCCCTCCCATCAGTAAACAAGCTGCCTAACCCCCCACCCCCATACACACAGTCACCTCTAATCTCATGCAGAGGTAAAGCCCCACCCACCAGAGGGATAGGATTCAGCCCCACCTCCCAGTGGGCAGACACCAGTTCCTCCCATCAGGAAGCCTACAGCAAGCCCCCATACCAACTTCAGCCACAAGGGGTGCAGACATCAGAAATAAGAGAGGCTACAACTCTATTGTCTGCAACAAGGACACCACACCCAAAACCTGTAAAAATGGAAAGGCAGAGAACTGTAACTCAGATAAGGGAGCAAGAAAAAACCCCAGAAAAACAGCTAAGTGATCAGGAGATTATCAGCCTTCAGGAAAAAGACTTTCGACTGATGATGCTGAAGACATCGCAAATAAACTGGAGGCAAAGACTGGTAATTTACAACAAACACTGAGTAAAGAAATACGCAATTTAAAGCTTAAGCAAGCAGAGATGCAAAATACAATCACTGAAATAAAAAAATTCGTTAGAAGCAGCCAACAGCAGAATGCAGGAGACAGAAGAACAGATAAGTGAGGTGGAAGACAGACTAGTGGAAATCACTAATGCAGAACAGAAAAGAGAAAAAAGATTGAAAAGAAATGAAGACAGTCTAAGAGAACTCTGCGACAGTGTTAAACACACAAACATCCATATTATAGGGGTGTCAGAAGCAGAAGAGAGAGAGAAAGGAAGAGAAAAATATTTGAAGAGATAATAGCTGAAAATTGCCCCAACATGGGAAAGGAGCCACTCATGCAAATCCAGGAAGCACAGTGAGCACCATATAAAATAAACCCAAAGAGGAACACCCCAAGACACATATTAATCAAACTAACCAAAATTAAAGTAAAAGAAAATATTGAAAGCAGCTAGGGAAAAGAAACAAATAATATACAAAGGAACCCCAATAAGGTTATGGGCAGATTTTTTTAGCAGAAACTCTGCAGGCCAGAAGGGAGTGTCACAATATACTTAAAGTGATGAAAGGAAAAAAACATCCAGCAAAGATTACTTTACCCAGCAAGGCTCTCATTCAGATTTGAAGGAGAAATCAAAAGCTTTCCAGATAAGCAAAAGCTAAGAGAATTCAGCAACACTAAACCAGATTTATAACAAATACTAAAGGAACTTCTCTAGGCAGAAAAGGAAAGGCCACAACCAGAAACAAAAACACCACAAATGACAAAGCTCACCAGTAAAGGTATATATACAGTAAAGATACAAAATCATCCATGCACAGTTATGTTACCAAAATCAGAAATCGTGAAAAGAGGAGGGTACAAATGCAGGACACTGGGGACGCACTTGCAATTAAGAGACCAACAACCTCAAACGATCTCATATATGTACACCCCTATATCAAAACTTCAGTGTAACTAAAACCAAAAATCTACAATTCATACACACACAAATAAGACAAATCAACTCAAATACAACACTAAATATAGTCATCAAACCACAAGAGGAGAGAACAAGAGAAGGAGGGAAGAAAAAAGAGCAACAAAAACAAATTCAAACAGTTAATAAAATGGCAATAAGAACATATGTATCAATAATTACCTTAAATGAAAGTGGACTAAATGCCCCAACCAAAAGACATAGACTGGCTGAATGAATACAAAAACAAGATCCATATGTATACTGTCTTCAAGAAACCCACTTCACTTCTAGGGACACATACATAAAATATTCTGTGCAAATGGTAATTGAAGAAAGCTGAAGTAGCAATACTCATATCAGACAAAATAGATCTTAAAATAAGGAATATTCTAAGAGTCAAGGAACGACACTACATAATGATGAAAGGATCAATCAAAGAAGAACATACAACACTTGTAAATATACATGCACCCAACATAGGATCACCTCACTATTACAAGGCAACTGCTAACAGCCTTAAAAGGAGAAACTGACAATAACACAATAATAGTGGGGGCATTTAACACCCCACTTACAGCAATGAACAGATCATCCAGACAGACAATCAACAAGGAAACATAGGCCCTGAACGAAGCATTAGATCAGATGGACTTAACACATATTTATAGGCCATTCCACCCGAAAGCGGAAGAATACACATTGTTCTTATGTGCACATGGAACATTCTCCAAGAGTGATCACATCCTGGGCCACAAATCAAGCCTCGGTAACTTTAAGAAAATTGAAATCATGTCAAACATCTCTTCTGACCACAACACTATATGATTGGAAATCAACAAGAAAAAAACTGCAAAAAACACAAACACGTGGAGACTAAACAACATGCTACTGAACAACCAGTGGATCACTGAAGAAATCAAAGAGGAAATTAAAAAATACCTAGAAGCAAATGACAACAAAGATAGAATACTCCAAAACGTATGGGATGCAGCAAAAGCAACTCTAAGAGGTAAGTTTATAGCAATACAAGCCTAACTCAGGAAACAAGAAGCTCAAATAAACAACCTAACTTTACATCTAAATCAGCAGCAGAGAGATGAACACACAAGACCTAAAGTTAGCGGAAGGAAAGAAATCATAAAGATCAGAGCAGAAATCAATGAAACAGAAACAACGAAAACCATAGAAAAAAAATTGATAAAACTACAACCTGGTTCTTTGAAAAGATCAACAAAATTGAAAACCCCTTAACCAGAGAATTAAGAAAAAAGAGAGAGGACTCAAATCAATAAAATTAGAAATGAAAAAGAAGTTACAGTGGACATCGCAGAAATACAAAGGATCATAAGAGACTATTACATGCAAATATATGCCGATAAAATTTTCAAACTGAAGAGATGGACAAATTCTTAGAAAAGTTCAATCTTCAAATGCTAAACCAAGGTGAAATAGAAAAGATGAACAGACCAATAACATGTACTGAAATTGAAATTGTGTTTAAAAAATTTCCAAGAAACAAAAGTCCAGGACCAGATGGCTTCAAAGGCAAATTCTATCAAACATTTTGAGAAGAGCTAAGACCCATCCTTCTGAAAGTATTCTAAAAAACTGTAGAGGAAGGAACACTCCCAATCTCATTCTATGAGGCCACCATCACTCTGATACCAAACCAGACAAAGATACCACAAAAAAAAAATGAAAATTACAGGCCAATTTCACTGATGAACATAGATGTAAAAATCCTCAACAAAATACGAGCAAACCAAATCCAACAATACATTAAAAGAATTAAAGACCTAGATATAAGACCTGATACTATAAAACTCTTAGGAGAAAACATAGGCCAAACACTCTTCAACATAAACCACAGCCATATCTTCTCAGATCCACCTGTCAGAGCAATGACAATGAAAACAAAAATAAACAAATGGGACTTAATTAAACTTCAAAGTTTCTGTGCAGCAAAGGAAATCCTAAACAAAACAAAAACACAACCCACAGAATGGGAGAAAATATTTCCAAATGAAGCCACTGACAAGGGATTAATCTCCAGAATTTATAAACACCTCCTACAGCTCAATACCAAAAAAATAAACAACAGCATCAAAAAATGGACGGAAGATCTAAACAGACAATTCTCAAGAAGACATACAGATAAAAAAAAAAACACATCAAAAGATGTTCAACATCACTAATTATTAGGGATATGCAAATCAAAACCCCTATGAGGTACCACCTTACACGAGCCAGAATGGCCATCATCAAAAAGTCTACAAATAATAAATTCTGGAGAGGTTGTGGAGAAAAGGGAACCCTATTACACTTTGAGAATGTAAATTGGTGCAACCACTGTGGAAAACAGTATGGAGATTCCTCAGAAAACTAAAAATAGAATTACCATTTGATCCAGTAACCCCACTCCTGGGCACCTATCCAGAGGAAACCATGACTCAAAAAGACACATGTACTCCAGTGTTCATTGCAGCACTCTATACAATAGCCAAGTCATGGAAACAATGTAAATGACCCTCGACAGAGGAGTGGATAAAGAAGAAGTGGTACATATACACAGTGGAATATTACTCAGCCATTAAAAGGAATGAAATAACAGCCTTTTTAGCAACATGGATGGACCTAGAAATTATCATGTGAAGTGAAACCAGTCAGAAAATGAGACAGCCAACATCAAATGCTACCACTTACATGTGGAATCTAAAAAAAGGACACAATGAACTTCTTTGCAGAATAGATACTGACTCATAGACTTTGAAAATCTTATCTTTTCCAAATGAGACAGGTTGGGGATGGGGAAATACACTGGGGGTTTGTGATGGAAATGCTATAAAATTGTATTGTGATGATCGTTGTACAACTCTAAATGTAATAAAATTCATTGAGTACTTAAAAACCAAACCAAACCAAAACAAAACAAAACCAAAAAACAAGCAGGTGGTTGCCAGAGGGTAGTGATATGAGGGGAGTAAAGAAATAGTTTAGGGCGATTAGGAGGTACAAACTGCCAGTTGCAAAATCAATGAGTCAGGGGCATGAAATGTCCAGTGTAAGAAATAGTTTAGGGCGATTAGGAGGTATAAACTGCCAGTTGCAAAATCAATGAGTCAGGGGCATGAAATGTCCAGTGTGGGGAATACAGTCAATAACTATGGAATATTTTGTATGGTGAAGAACAACTAGACTGACCATGGTGACCATTTTGAAATGTGTGGAAATATAGAATTAATGTGTTGTTTAACAGGAACTAACATAGTGTTGTAGGTCAATTATACTTCAAAAACAAACAAACAAACTCGTAGAAAAAGAGATCAGATTTATAGTTACCAGAGGAGGGGGTGGGGAAAGGGGAAAATTGGATGAAGTTGATCAAACTTCCAATTATAAGTTAAACAAGTTTGAGGGATGTACAACATGGTAAATATAATGAACACTGCTGTATGTTATATACGAAAGTTGTTAAGAGAGAAAATCCTAAGAGTTCTTATGACAAGGACAATTTTTTTTTTTCTCTTTAACTTTGCATATATAGGAGGTGATGGGTATTCACTAATGACAATCACTTCATAACATATGTAAGTCAAATCACGTATGCTGTACACCTTAAACTTATACAGTGCTGTATGTCAATTCTAACTCAATAAAACTGGAAGAAAAAAATAATAATTCAGATGAGTTACAGTTTATACCAGGATGGTAGCAGTATATGTGGAGGATAGTTGTCAGACTGTAGGTATATTTTGAAGGTAAAGTCAACCAAATTTCCCAATATATCAGATATACAATTTAAGAACCATGGAGAAATCAATGGTAGTCCAATTTTTTGACCTAAGCATGTGGAATTTTGTATTTTTTGTAATCGAAATGGTAAAGATTGTGGAAGAAGAAAGTTTAGGGTTAAAGGAAATTTCCATGGGGGAGGGGACTATTGGCTATTTGCTACTTCTTTCGTATGCAAATAAAGATGTTAAGTAGGCACTGAGAAATACAAGGTTGGATTTTAGGCCAGATGCCTTGGCCTGGAGTTAAGAGTATATAGATGGAATTGAAGCCTTGAACATGAATGACATCATCTAGGGAATGAGCATAGATGGAGAAGGGAAAGGGTCTGAGACCTGATACCTAGGACGTCCTAACATTTAGAAGTGGAGGAGGTGAGAAGAAATCACGGTAGACTGAGAAAGAACAATATGATGTAAGAGAAAAAATGAAAGTCAGGGGAGACTGGAAGTCACAGGAACAATATCAAACATAAAGTCAAGAAAATGGGATCTGTCAAGTAAAATTATATCTGAGGATTAACTGTTTTATTTTAGCACCACGGAAGTTATTTGTACCTTGATAAGAGAATTTTCAGAGTAGTATTGGAAGTGAAAGTATGGATCGAGTGAGTTCAAGACAGATGAGAGGAGAGAAATTGGATACAACTGGCGAAGACAATTATTTTGAAGGGTTTGCTAAAAGGGAAGCAGAGAAGTTGCACGAGTTCGAGGAAAACATTTTCAAAGAACAGAAATCAAGAATGTATTTTGACAAAAGATTATGACAAAAGTATGTTGCTTCTTTCAGCTGTTGCATTCATTTTTCTATTGTTATGATTAAGCTATTAAATAATCAATAGGTACTTATTAACCTCAAAGTATAATGGAATTGACCAAAATGTTTTACTACTAGTAAATAGAGCATAAGTAATATTTACAGAGCTAGAAGGACATTTCAATAGTTCTAGACTTCTGGCATTGCTGCAAGCAATTTGAAAAATTACTGTAATGTCTTAAAAGGGCAATGTAAGGTAGAGAAAGAGCAGCCTAAAATGACTAAGAAATGTATTTTCATCAATTTCATGAGTATTTTAATAACAATTTGGCTTAACTTACTTTGGGATTACATATTTAGGACTGACATATATTTCAAAATAATGAAAAATTTTCATCAAGCTATACTTTCTTGGAAGTACTAAAAACAAGTATAAGCAATAATATAAAGACTCATTTTCAACACTATCATACCTAATATGGAGTTCCCACTGTGGCACAGTGCGGTTAAGGATCTGATGGATCCAACTTTGCCACAACGGGAACTGTTGCCATGGTTGTGGTTTGGATTTATCCCTGGGTAGGGAATTCCATATGTATGGGGGTGGCCAAAAAGAAAAAATAATCTTTAATATCAATGCTTACATATTGTTGCATAAAGTGATACTACTTTAGGATATTATTAAACATCACTTTATACTCATGAAGTTGAAAATATGAAATATGTTGAAATGGTGAAAACAGGGTATCACTTATCTTCAATATACTTTTTTAAATAGCATTTTATCTTGAACTTAAAGTAAAAATATCAGAGAAAATAATATAATTTTATTTGGAAGGGGCCCTTTAGGTGATCTGGTCCAAGTTTATGTATTTTATAAACATGGAAATTTAAATATGATGTATATAATGCCTTGCCCAAAGTAACACAGCTAATTTTAACAAAGTTTGATATCAGATAGTTTTCAGAACCCTTGCCAGTTTATTTTTCATAATGATATTAAAGAAGAAAATTAAACATATTACGAAAATGTCATCTTTTCTTTCTCTTCCACTTCACTACCTGCCAAAAAGGCACAACTTTTTCCTCCTTCCCTTCTTTTCTGCCTATTCCCTTTCAGCTTTTTGCTCATTCTTCTCCTTTAAGAAAGGAAGATTTAAGTGTTAAAGAAATGGGAGAAAGATGAAAGACAATTATTCTAGTACTTTTCCCTATCATTCTTTGCGCGCGCGCGTGCACGCGCGCACACACACACACACACACACACACACACACACACACCACCCCAAAAGCATTTGGAAGAAAATGTAAAGAGCTCTAATGTTCCAAATTCTTTGTAGTGAAAAAAAAATAACATCTACTATTTCAGAAAACAGAATAGCCCATATATCCTGGGACAGAAAGAAATAACAGTAACACTACAGATTTATTTCATGAACTTCAAATCAGTCATGTTCTGAGGTTTCTTTTTTCTCTGGGCTACTGACCAATATACCTAAAACTTAGTGGTAAGAATGCAAACAACCATGGTTTTGTATTCCACTTCTCAGAGTTATCAGATTTTGAAATTTGCAAATAATTTAAAACCTTAGATCCTCAGTTTGTTAAATCTAGAAAATAAGTAAAACGATGCTGACTTTAAATGCTGTTGCTAGCTTTAAATAGTATACCTGGCACAGTATAATAAGTACTCGTGTTATTTAATATTATTATCAATATTATTATCATAAACAGCTCTCTTCAAATGGGAAACACCTTTCTGAAAACTATGTATTAATAGTCGCTCTTTCAAAGAATAGCCATAAGTAGGACCTGTGAACTATGGAGCTGGGCTATTTAAAATTCAGTTAGTAACATTATAAATATGTGGAGGCATAAGAGATACATAATCTAAAGTAGTATTATATTTGCTTTAAGACTTTTGGCATGTGTTCATATTCTACCTGAAGAAATCCAATTTTTTCATAATTGTAATCACATTGAGTTTGTTATTAGAGTTTTTAACTGTACTGTTGAATGGGTTTGAGACTAAACTTGATACGGAGAATTTGATTTATGAGCCTCAAATGAGCATTTACTGATGCCATTAGAGCTTCTCATACAAGTATACAAATGGTATAGCAACATTTTTTGCAGTGCTACCTTCAGAGTTGTAGTAAAGCTCATGCAGAACGTGTGTGATCATAAAGGAAGACAATGATTTTTCTCTGGCAACTGATGGCCCTTATTAGCATGAATTGAACTGTGCATCTGTGTTCATAGCAGGCTGAGTGATGTGGCAGGATTGCTTTGTACTCATTCCTGTGCTTTCCCTTCTGTTTGCCCCGCTGTTTGTTACTTTCTCATTCAGCCCACCCAGGTGAGAGTGAAGTTTTCCCTTCCCTACTGTACTGTCTGGAGATAATGGAGGAAGGCAGGAGCATGTACAAGCAAATGTACCAGTTGTCACAGTCTCCCTTTTTTGGTGTCCCTCTTGATTTCCTTCTTTGCCTTTGACATTCTAGGCAAAACTCTTTTATAACCCATCATGAGACAGCTCCTCCCACCCACCCAGATAGAACAGGTGGTTGAATGCCTCACACACCATGCCTTTATTCATCTATATTTATAAAAATGCCTCTTCTTTTAGTATTGCCAACTCTCATACGTTTACATATTTATTTTGTTTAAGTAATCATGCTGGTACTGTTGTGCCATCTGAAAATTTAGCCTTTTAGCTTCTTTGATGGCATAATTAACATGAACTAAATAAATCCAGCTTGTGCCACAGCTGTCAAGGCACCTGGGTATTTATAGTTTCACCCTCTCTTCTGAGGCAGGAGAGCTTTCATAACACATATGGTAGGGTGAATCTGGAGCAGATGGACTCATATACTCTGGCTTTCAATAAGGCAAGAGGGGATAACACTGCAGAAGCCCAGTAACAATTCTATCGAGGCTACTGAATTAAATATGTCCTGAACTAGGCAATGCCTAGGTCTAACCAATTACATTCTGGATGACTCCCAATGCTGCAGTTTCGAGTCCTGAATTTTAAGACAAAAATAAAAATGTTAGCTTATACAGACAATAGAAACTAATTTTCTCCTCAGTGGCCAATAACAGCAAAAATAACCTTTTGCGTTTATTCAGGAAAAGGTAACTCAGAATGCTATGTGGCTTTCCCTTTTCACCCATATGACAAAGCTGACTTTGGCCAATGAAAAATCCAAGAGTATCTGAAAAGAAACTCCTGGGGCATAGGAAGCAAAAGAAGTCCTGAAAGTGACAACTGGTGTATAAAAAAGAAACAGCCTGAGAAGTCTATCAACCCTAGGAAGGCACAGAGACCC
Organism: Catagonus wagneri; assembly: GCA_004024745.2. NCBI lineage: Eukaryota > Metazoa > Chordata > Mammalia > Artiodactyla > Tayassuidae > Catagonus > Catagonus wagneri. The sequence continues at coordinate 5,631,529 of PVHT020000015.1, forward strand.
TTCTACAAAATCATCCTGCCCAGAAAGCACATGTGGCAGCTAGCAGCCTGATGATTAATATCATAGATAACTCTATTGTCTGTATAGTATCTGCCATACATCCTTTAGGAATTAAATAGGCCAGTGAAAGCCAATGCCAGGGAGTTAGTGTAATTTTAAAAGAATAATACGCACCTGGCAAGTGAAAACGCTGAGACTGATGGAGTTTTAGGGCTTTTATACCCAAGCCCTTGGTGGTAGTCTTCTATTCCTGATGTGGGAAGAGAGATTCTGGATTTTTAGAGGTTGAGTGGATGGCAATGCACCTCTAGGGGATGAAGTCAAGATAACGGATAGGCTCTCTCAAATTACACCTCCTCACTACCTAGATTCTCTGAAACTCCTGTGAGAATCACTGCCTGGTGAGCTTCACTGACAGATAATATCACACTCAGGTTCGTTGAGGTGGAAGAAAAGGAAGTGATGACTTTACTTCCTCCAGAGTAAGTTTTCTTAAAACTTCCAGGGCATTGTTCAACAAAAGCAAAGCTCTTTCAGTTTTAGCAGCCTCCTTCTGTATAGACACATGAAGTACATTTCATATGAGAATATGAGACTTACCATCTGCATTAATGTCTTCAGAGAACAGTTATCAGTGACTTCTTTCCAGGGTTAAAATTTAATAGCTTTGAGCTTATTGTACTGTGAGCATCCATTGTGAAAATATCCTCTAAATGGCATTCGGCCAAATATTAGGCATTCTTATGGAAGTTCACAATTTGTGGCAGTTCCTCCTAATATGCATAGTATTTCTGTTCTGATTCCATTTTTGAACTTTTGTGTTCTATTTTTATCTGAGGATGGAGATAAGGCTAAATAAGATTCAGAAGAAAAATATTAAATGTGAAAAATAGCAGTTAAGAATTAATTTCCCATGGCAATTGATCACATGTTTATTCAGTAGTTTGGCACAGTTGTTTGACGAGAATTTTCATTTCCAGTGTCAAATGAGCAGTTTATCCGTTTTACTTTAGAGTGCTCATTTTTTTTCTGATAATAAATTTCCATGTTTTTGCACTAATTATGTTCTAGGAAGAGGTAACGTGCTGATAGAACAGTTTAACTTCAAAGAGTTTGGTTTCCATGGCTGTAGATATTTTGGCTCTGTGGTTGAACTTTCAACACTTCCCCTTCAAAAACAGCTTGCAACCTCCAATGCCATAAATCTTAAATCTATATTCATCAATGTGTTAGAAGTATATCTAAAGTCACAGAGGAATAAAATTGTATTATTTCTGTTGTGGAAGACTGGTTTAAAATATTTGTTAGAAATACTCTGAAAGTACAACGTATCATCATTGTGTTTTGTCATATGAGGTTCATTATCATTAGTCAGAGGCTGCACTATATATAATACATTACAAAGTCAGATTTATAACTGCATCCATCTGTAATGCACAAGAGCAGATGTTTTATAGTGTTGACTAAGATAATACATCTCTGTATTCTCAAAACTTTGAAATTTCTTCTCTAAGAAATTAATGCTTAGATTTAAAAGGTAAAGCAAATTCCATTGTACTTAATTTTCTACTGACTTTACATAACACAGATTTACCTATAGGAGCATTCTTTCTTTTTTTTAAGATAAAGATGCAAAAAAAAAACCAAATTTGCCTCTATTATATAATAATAATAATAATGCGCTTTGGAAATAAAAGGAAAAGTACGAGATTCCTAACACTCTCCCTCAAAAAGTAACTGAAAACAGTGGCTTTTTCCCATATTTTGTTCAATACCTTCAGTTCTACGTCTCCATACTTGTGAAGAAAATGTTTTGTTGATGTTTTGTATGATACAAGTAATGCATTTATAAAATTTGTTTGCATATAGGGCACTTGCCACTGAAGGTATCTGACCTTTAGATAATGGTACTTTAAAGGGAACTTTTTTTTTTTTCCCATAGATGATAATACTGTCATTGAGTTAGCTCCGTGGTATAAAGGAAAACATTTATGATTTAGGAGAATTTCATCAAATTTAAGATTTATAGTGGAATTCAATCTCCATTTTTGGTAGGCTTACTGACACCTATAAGAAGGTAAGGGGGAAAATGTAGTTGAAGCATTTGTAAACACACAGAACTTAAAGATATTTATTTTAGAGGGAGAAGGATAGGTAAGAGACATTATCATCAAACTATTATTGTTTATCATGTGTGATATGTCTAGTAATTCAACCCTCAACCATCTTAATCACATTATCTTCAAGCGGAGAGAGAACAAACTCTCAGTGGGCCCATATCCTTTTCTGCCTGAAAATCAGCAACTTACAATATAGAATCAAGTCAGTCATTTGGGAAGTTGCATATTGCTTAAGAACTGAATTATCTTACTGTGTATTACCTTTACGGAAATTAATTAGCTTAAGTCTAGGAGCTCATCTATTTTCACTCTTCTGAAAATTAGATAAGGTTAGAATCCTAAATAATTTTTGAAAAATTTCCTTTAAAGAAATACTATAAAAGAAATACCACCTCTGAAACTTCAATTTAATTTGTATTAACCTAGCAATTAATTAGATTTTTAAACATATTTTAATATAAATTAAAAAGGGGATTTAAAAAACAAATTAACATTTGATTGGCTAGAAATGCACAACCTAACAAGTATGAATAAAACAGCTTTCTTTTTTAAAATTTACTTTATTGAAGAACAGTTGATTTACAATGTTGTATTAATTTCTACTGTACAGCAAAGTGTTTCACTTATACATATATATTCTTTTTCATGTCCCTTTCCATTATGATTTATTACAGGATATTGAATATAGTTCCTTGTGCTACGCAGTAAGACCTTGTTTTTTATCTTTAAAGCATCTTTCAAGTAATAATGAATTGCCTGTTTTATCATAGCTGATGATCCCTTTGAATTTTTGTACCAGGATTGGTATTATTGTTGTTTCCATGTTTTCATCTTAGCCTTTGTTTCAAAGCCATTTAAAATTTTTATTGTCAAGTTTTGAATTTTTAATTGATTACAGTCCATGTGGCACCATACTTCTGAAGTTTTTATGACCATTTTTTCCTATAACCAACTGTATATTTATATCAGTGGCTTTCCATAGAAATACTATGTAGACTGGTTGAGAAGATTTCATGGATTAAATTTACACATCAAGCTCTACTTTAAATGGGATATTTAAAACTGTCTTCCATTTTAAAGTTTTATTCTCCAGTATGTGATATTCCTATATATGAGTGACATCAGAACCACCGCTTTAAGAATGTAAAAATTCCATCACATGGGTTAATAAATGCAATACAGACTCAAATACTCCCTTTTATTTCTTTTCTTTTTTTTTTTTACTTGCTTATCCTTTGGTAGTTAGTTCAGTGCTTAATAACTAGTAGGAGATGAATAAATACTTGTGGAATATGCATGGAAAACAGTTGCTTAAGAAATCCTGCCAGAACATGACTCTAATTTCTGTGGGCACTCCTTGTTAAAATGGGGGAGGGTTGGTGCTTATTTATTTAGAAATAGACAGCTAAATAAAATTAAAATGTAATTATTTAATGAAAATAAGTACTCATTATATTGACAGCATCATTATAGTTGTTTTTATTACTCTTGGCTATGAAGTTTTATAATTAGAGCTCTGAATCTTTAGAGAAATACAAAGGAAAATCTGGTGAGCAAACTTTCATAAGTTTTCAATATGTATTTATTTCATTTTCATGATTTAAGTCGATTAAGGCTTAATTTTCAATTAAATTAACACAATTTCTGTTGAGATACACTAAGGCATATTATATTATACCAAAGCATGCTGTAAATCTATTAATATGGATTTGGACACAGCAAAGTATAGTTTGGTTTAATAAGAATAGACAATAAATGAACTACTTTCATTTTATTTCTGCAGTAGTTAATGGTAGGGGAGAGATTTTGTAGCAGTAGTTTTTGCAGCTGGTATGTTTGTCTGTTTGTTTGTTTAGAAATTGTCACTGTAATCACTACCTAGGGAACATAAGTCAATAATACACTTATCCAAAAATAGGTTTATAAACTACTTAGTATTTTAAAGCTTTAATATGTCCTTCCTTCATTCGTCTTTATCAAAAAGTAGCAAGGAAATAAGCAGTGAGCCTATAAACAAGACATTATTTACAGTAGTAATAGTAATAATAAATAAACAATAGTCAACCTTCTTTCATGTAGGTCTAGAAGACTGATCTACATTTTGGGAGTATTCTGTAGAGGCCCACTTTCTCACTGTGGAATACTAACATTTTATCATACATAAATAACTAAAGTATCATGAACATATGAAGGAGATGTAAGACAGCTCAAAGCTATTCCATAAGCCTTACACCTTTCTCTTAGATTTTATGTTCTGAGAACATCCATGGTAGGAATCCACAGTGTGTTGTCAAAATGCCAGTGGTACGGAAATTTATAATGTTCCACAGATGTTCTTCGGTTAGAATTGTGAAGGGCACATGAGTTTTGGAATCAGTCTTGAAAGTGAATACTGACTTTGCTGTAAAATGGGTATAATAATGCCTACCTCGGTGGGTAGATATGCAGATGAAATGATACACGTACATAAAACTCATGGTATAGTCCTTGAAACTTATTAGCTGCAACATTATGATACATGATTATTTTTGTCATTTTTTATTGATATATGGAGATATAAGAATAAGGTGCAACTGGACACATACATGTCTTTTCATGATCAAATAGCATCAATGGTGTGAGTAGTGGTAAAACAGTAAGAAAAGGCTCTGAACACACAGCAGGCTGTTGGAAGCAAGCAAACACCAAAATCTACATGTATAATGGAATTACTGTTATACAGCAGAAATTATAACAACACTGTAAACCAACTATACTTAGATAAAACTTTATTTATTTATTTATTTTTCTATTTTATTTTATTTTTTATTTTTTTATTTTTGGTTTAATGAATTTTATTACAATTATAGGTGTACAAAAATCATCACAAGTCAATTTGATAGCATTTGCATCCCAAACCCTCAGTGCATTCCCCCCACCCCCCAGATTGTCTTGTTTGAAAAAACAAAGGTTTTCCAAAGTCTGTGAGTCATTGTCTGTTCTGCAAAGAAGTTCATTGTGTCTTTTTAGTTTCCACATGCAAGCAGTAGCATTGGGTGTTGCTGTCTAATTGTCTGACTGGTTTCACTTCGCACGATGATTTCTAGGTCCATCCATGTTGCTATAAATGTTGGTATTTCGTTCCTTTTAATGGCTGAGTAATATTCCATTGTGTGTATGTACCAGATCTTCCCTATCCACTCCTCTGTCAATGGGCATTTAGGCTGTTTCCATGACCTGGCTATTGCACAGAGTGCTGCAATGAACACGAGTACAATTGTCTTTTCGAGTCATGGTTTCCTCTGGATAGCTGCCCAGGAGTGGGATTGCTGGATCAAATAGTAATTCTATTTTTAGTTTTCTGAGGAATCTCCATACTGTTTTCCACAGTGGTTGCACCAATTTGCATTCCCAGCAGCAGTGTAATAGGGAACCTTTTTCTCCACACCCTCTCCAGCACTTATTGTTTGTAGACATTTAGATGATGGCCATTCTGGTTTGTGTAAGGTGGTACCTCACAGTGGTTTTGATTTGCATTTCTCTAATGAGGAGCTATGCTGAACATCTTTTCATGTGTTTCTTTGCCATCTGCATGTCTTCTTTAGAGAATTGTCTGTTTAGAGGTTCTGCCCATTTTTTGATGGTGTTGTTTGTTTTTTGGTATTGAGCTGTAGAAGGTGTTTGTAAATTTTGGAGATTAATCCCTTGTCAGTCAATTCATTTGCAAATATTTTCTCCCATTCTGTGGGTTGTCTTTTCATTTTGTTTAGGGTTTCCTTTGCTGTGCAGAAACTTTGAAGTTTACTTAAGTCCTATTTGTTTATTTTTCTTTTTATTGTCAATACTCTGACACATGGATCTGAGAAGATGTTGCTATCATTTATGTCAGAGAGTGTTTGGCCTATGTTTTCCTCTAAGAGTTTAATAGTATCTGGTCTTATATCTAGATGTTTAATCCACTTTGAGTTTATTTTTGTGCATGGTGTTAGGAAGTGTTCTAGTTTAATTTTTTACATGTAGCTGTCCAGTTTTCCAAGCACCACTTATTGAAGAGGCTGTCTTTTCTCCAATGTATATTCTTGCCTCCTTTGTCATAGATAAGTTGACTATAGATGTGTGGATTTAAATCTGGGCTTTCTATCCTGTTCCACTGATCTATATTTCTGTCTTTGTACCAGTACCATATGATTTTGATGACTGTAGGTTTGTAGTACAGTCTGAAGTCAGGGAGCCTGATTCCTCCAGCTCCATTTTTCTGTTTCAGGATGTCTTTGGCTATTCTGAGTCTTTTGTGTTTCCAAACAAACTTTAAAATATTCTGTTCTAGCTCTGTGAAATATGTCCTTAGTAATTTGATAGGGATTGCATTGAATGTGTAGATTGCCTTGGGTAGTATAGTCATTTTGATAATATTGACTCTTCCAATCCAAGAGCACGGTATGTCTTTCCACCTGTTCATGTCATTCTTGATTTCTTTCATCAACATCTTATAATTTTCAGAGTACAGGTCTTTTGTCTCTCTAGGTAGGTTTATTCCTAAGTATTTGATTCTTTTTGATGCAATGGTAAACAGGATTGCTTCCCTAATTTCTCTTTCTGATCCTTCATTGTTAGTATACAGAAATGCAGTTGATTTCTGTTTATTAATTTTGTATCTTGCGACTTTGGCAAATTCATTGATGAGCCCTAACAATTTTCTGGTAGAGTCTTTAGGATTCTCAAGGTATAGTATCATGTCATCTGCAAATAGTGATAGTTTTACTTCTTCCTTTCCAATTTCGATTCCTTTTATTTCTTTTTCTTCTCTGATTGCTGTGGCTATGACTTCCAGAACTATGTTGAATAGTAGTGGTGAGAGTGGACATCCCTGTCTTGTTCCTGGTCTCAGCGGGAATTCTTTCAGCTTTTTACCATTGAGAATGATGTGAGCTCTGGGTTTGTCACAGATGGCCTTTATTATGTTGAGGTAGGTTCCCCCTATGCCCACGTTCTGAAGGGCTTTTATCAGAAATGGGTGTTAGATTTTGTCAAGGGCTTTTTCTGCATCTATGGAAAGGATCATAAATAAAACTTTAAAAAATGGAAAAAACAAAAGAGAACCCCTAAAGCAAACTAACTTTGTCTAGAGTTAGCTTCGTCCTGTGCATAGAAGGAGAATCTGTTTCATCATTTTCTCCTCTTTTAAAATCACACAATATAAGCATATCTCTATATCTTATAGATATATTTTAACTTATATTTTATCTTCTATCATCTATATATTTTTCTAATTATACATTCATGCCATAATGTACAAGTAGACTTTTGCCATTTACCAGTATGCTGCTTTACGTTTGATTCAACAAAAAGAATCTTAATGAAAAGAACATGAATGAACTGTCTTTTATAAGTACCACACATATATGTTTCAAAAGTCATGGCAAAATTTCATAATTAGATGACACTACTTTTTCACTGGCATAGCTTAAGGGAACAGAAAGGCAAAAATGTAAGTGCCAGTCTTTGGCAGACTGTATAAAATATCTTTACTCACAGTGAATAACATTTAAATAACAAAAAATTAGACTGACTTTTTAATAGCATAGTAATAAATGGAAACATTAAGTAATAGTGTATGACCATACTAAAAATTTAAACTTCCTCATATTTTTGATAGGTTGTCTCATACCCATTTAGGAAAAAAATTACCATCAGATAAGACTCACATTAAAACTCCTAATTCATAGTGAAAATAACTTGGAGGCTAGCAAAACTTAAGGATCTTCAACAATTTTTTTAAAGTAATAGCATTTTTTTTTCTAATGCTAAGAAGAAATTTTGTAATACGTAAAACTGAAATTTTAAATTTTAGGTCATTTTAAATAGTACAAACAAAAAAATCCCCTAATTAATTTTGATAAAATCTGCGTGTATAAAATTGAATGACAAAAAAAGAGTAAATTCTAAATGAATGAACAAAGTAATAAAATAATAATAGATACTATAATATAAAAATAGCTAACATATATTGTCATTAAAGTAATGCATATAATAGACAAAATCCATTGTAAAACATGGATTTAACATGAGTTTTAAGAAAAATTAGACAGGAGTTCCCATTGTGGCTCAGCAGTAATGAACCCTACTAGTATCCATGAAGATCCATGAGGATACAGGTTTGATCCTTGGCCTTGCTCAGTGGCTTAAGGATCTGGTGCTGCTGTGAGCTATGATTATGGTGTAGGTCGCAGATGTGGCTCAGATCCTGCATTGCTGTGGCTGTGGTGTAGGCTGTAGTTACAGCTCTGATTCAGTCCCTAGCCTGAGAACTTACATATGCTGCAGGTGCAGCCCTAAAAAGATTTAAAAAAAAAAACTAGGTAAAAATTAATAACTTGAGAAACCAGACATATGCCCCAAATCCTGAATTCTCCTGATTAAATAGCTAGTATTTCTATATGGTGTTACCTTACAACCAATCCCCTAGCTTGCATAAACTTGTGGCTATACCTCCCAAGGGATTAAAATAAGCACTAAGTCTGATATTTCATTGCTTTCTGTAGTTATGCATCAACAATGTATTACTGAAGACTAACAGAAACCATCAGTGATAATGTGTTTGTTTCTTATGCTTAATATCTCATCACTGGCTAACTCACACATTGCACTTTTTTGAATTTATTATTGTCTGTCTGTGAGTATCAAATAGCTGTGTGTAAGTCTTTTTAATAAAGAAAACCTGAACACTGTGAACTTTCTCTGTTTGATGTAAGTATCAACTGTCCGCCTACAAAAAGTAATATGGCAAGCATTTAATCTGGCTATAATGAGATTTTATGTCTTTTCCTAATTCTAAAATAATGTGTGTCCAAACTTGTCTCCTAATGTTTTCTTATCAAGAACAGGGTAATCATCAAATTTGAGTGTGTATTGGAGCAAAGGTTTTATTCAAGTTGCTAACATATTGCGATTTAGAATCTATAATTGCAATTAATTTTCATAGAGTGTGTGAATATTAGATTGAGTACAAAGCCAGTTCAAATACCCAAGTATTACTGTTGAGGAAAAGTAAACATTTGGCTTTGTTGCCAATAAACATGGGTAACAGCATGGCTGAAACAACATGGGGAGAAAATATACGAGTTTTAGATGAGAATTTTCAAAGAAGGACTTTGAAAAATTCATAGTGCTGTTATTAATGAGACACTAAGTAACTTAAAATATATATGTAGCATTTAAAAAATAGACAAATACAGTATATGTACGTATGTTTTATATAATGGCTCAAGCTCAATATCAGCAATAGGAATGAGTGGTGTGCAATGTAGTAAGTCACGATTCTGCTTACAGTTCTACTGAAAGAAAATCACATAGTCATTTCAGGAAAATTCCATATCTTTTCCACAAGTGTCAGTGAAATTTTGTCATGAATCCCTTGAGTAAATCCCTACCCAGAAAAATCAATATACTTGAAAGGTAAATGTAAGTTTGGAAAGTCAAATACTGATAATGAGGGGTAAATCACCTTACTTAAAATAAATATATAAATGATCTTAATAATAGAGGTATAAATATGACTATAATTAATGTGGTAATTTTCCATGTGTTCCCTCCCTTCTCTCTTTAAACTTAGCACCTGCTTATTAATTAATTTCACTGGCTTTGTTAATTGTATCATTTGCTGTGGCAATGTGCTGTTATTGCCTTTGAGGCTTTTAAAGAAACAGAAGAGATTTCTCATGTGGAATGGTCCACAGTTTTAAATGGAAACAAATTCTGCAACAGGTGCAGAATTTTTCTTAGGTGGTATGTAATATATATGATCGTTGTACACATGAGCTATTCTTAAAAGAAAGCAATTACAAGTTAAAATTAGTATGAAAGAATTGGATGGTGAGAAAGGATGCTGATATAAACCTTGATTAAAATACAGCTTGCAGGAGTTCCCATTGCGGCGCAGCAGAAATGAATCCGACTAGGAACCATGAGGTTGCGGGTTTGATCCCTGGTTTCGCTCAGTGGGTTAAGGATCCAGTCTTGCCATGAGCTGTGGTGTAGGTCCCATACATGACTCATATCTGGCATTGCTGTGGCTATGGCATACGCTGACAGCTATAGCTGCGATTTGACCACTAGCCTGAGAACCTTCATATGCCTTGGGTGCAGCCCTAAAAAGCAAAAAAAAAAAAAAAAAAAAAAAAAAAAAAAAAAAAAAAAAAAAAAAAAAAAAAAAAAAAAAAAAAAAAAAAAAAAAAGAAAAAGAAAAAAAAGAAAAAAAGAAAAAGAAAAAGAAAGAAAAAAAAGTGAATTATGCACCAAACATTCATGGAGAAGAATCTGACACACTTGAGCGTATGTGTCATGTGACAAGTAGACATACATGGGATTTTTTTTTTATTATGTATTTTTATGTTAACAAAACACACAGGAGAAACCTGACTTTTCAATGAATATCAGATAGTGTAAATATATAACTCAGGCTTCATTTGGGCTTCTATACTATTGTGGATTAACGGCACTTACGTAACTGAACTGAGGCTATATAAACTGCCATAAAAATAAAGAAGGAAAGGGAGTGTTTCTAGGATCACATCTCTAAAGGTAATAACAACACTGCGTGGGCAGTGATAATAAAAATAATTTAGCTCTTGTATTGTCCTAGCAATCACCTTGGACTGTGACCATTTACATTTTATTAAAATAAGGTAACTGAGTTTAAAATTACAACAATGTGAGAGCTAATCTGGAAGAGTATAGACAGATTACACACTAAATCAGAACTATAGGATCTTCTTTTTTATGATGATTTTTACAAATGCAGCTTTTCTAGTGGCTGTTGATCAGATCACCAAATACTAAAACTGTTACAGTTTAGAAGCAGATATTTGGAAGAGTCTAAAAAAATACCTGAGTTTAAAAATAAAAAACTTGCTTGAAGAATTTTATTATCTACATTTAAAGACAGGTGCTATTTAAAAAAATCATTCCTTCGAGCATTTTAAACAGATATTTTGTGAATTTCTTGAGAGTTCAGGTTTAGGTGTGTAAAAGTATAACAGCATAGAAATTTCAACTCTCTCTTTTCCTCTTTCCCTCTCTTCCTCCTTTCCTTCCTCTGGCCTCCTTCTTCTTCTCTTTGTATCTACTTATGCATTAGAGACATTTAAAGCAAAATGATTCCAAAAAGAACACCATACTCACAAACTTTGAAGACTAAAGAATTTTTTAAAATAATAAGCCAAAAAGTGTCGTAAATGACAAGATATAATACAAGAGCATGGAGTATGAAATGTTGCTTTTTAAATAGCCATTTCTGTTTGATAATAATAATTACAATGCTGTGATAGCTTTTTAAATTTTAATTACACTTGCTTTTATTATGACAAGCTAATATGCTTTTCCCTTTAGATTCTCAGCTCAGTTTTAACCTTAAATAATGTTAAATGTTAACTTTTCTTTTATAAACCATTCTTTGAGATTTCATATTCTTATTTATTTCTTTTTAATTTTCTGGCCACACCCAGGGTATGTGGAAGTTCCTGCGCCAGGGTTTGAACCTGTGCAACAGCCATGACAACCCCAGATCCTTTAACTGCTAGTCCACCAGAAAACTCCAATTTCATATTTTAAAATACCACTAAATTGCTTAAATTGCTGTAAAACACAAATTAATGCCAACATGGATTTCAATAGTTCACACCAAATATGATTGAGATTTAGCTGTAAGGCGTAACAGTTAAAGAACAGCTTGGAAGCCACTTTCTAAAACTGAATAGCATGCATCCTAAATGAATCAATAATTTAGTGGTATATTCATTAACTAACATGTTAGAGAATCTGATGATGAAAGGTGCAATATTCAGATCTTGGATACAGTTACTCAAAGTGCTTATCATTAAGCGTAACCTTAATTTAAAGACTATTCAGAAAAACAGATAACTGAAGAAAAAATTGAAGTTAAGTCTGATGTAATTAGGCGAATTTTTATTTGTTTAATTTTTTGTAAGCACAGAATAAGGAACAGTAGCTAGTGTAATTTTCTGATCCACCAGTCATGTGTAATAAAGCTACTTTCTATTTCATTATGTGATAAAATTAACATTTTTTAGGTGAAATGATTTAAATATCACCAAACTACAGCACAGATTTTAATGATGCCCAAACTTAAATTTGCAACAAAGAAGTAGGATCACATACTTTGGATCAAGTTAGAAAAATATAAATCTTATAAGTAACAGTCCACGTAAAAGAGAAGAGCTTTGCTATCATTCTTTTACAGCTTAGAGATGGTTAGGGTTTTGGGCACTATGAATTATGAAGATTGTTTAGAAACAGCAACAAACTAGTATGCACAGTAGAGCAGAAAAACCCCAAACCATTCAGGGTAAGAAAGCACAACCCATTAGAAAAGTTTAAAGGAACTGGGGAAGGAAAGGCTGAAGAGCAATTTTAAAAACTTCAGTTATTTAAAAACTTCAGTTATTTTAAGGCTTTATGAAAAGAGAGTTTGAAGTTCTTTATCTTCACTAAATATAGAAAAGGGCTTTGAATTAAATTCAGAGATTATACTAGCTATAAGGAATTGTTTCTTTAGAGTAAGACAGACCGTTGTATAAAGTGTCTTTGGGAAATTATGGAGTCATGTCTCCTGAGAATAATTGAGAGCGAACTATGATATGGCTTCAACTTCAGTAAAGTTCTTAATTTAGCCTTATATTATTTGTTTTTGTCATGGACCAGCTAATGGCTACTCAAAAATCAATACTGGAGAGAGGCAAAGAATAGAAAGGAAAGTTGCTCTTCATCAGAATGCTGGCAATCTAGGGAGATGGTGAGCTCAATGTCCCCTGAAAACCACCTCCGAAAATTCTGCTTGGCCATAAAAAATTTTAAAGTGAGAAAAGGAATGTAATCTCAGTTGATCATTCAGATAGGGGCTCAGTATCATCACCATCCCCTACTGCTTGTAAGCTTGTCATGCAGGCTGGTCGACTTCTTGTGATCTTTCTTTCCATGCTCTCTTGATCACACAATTTGTCACAAGATTACTGAAGGGGAAGCTAGGGAAGAGGTCTGGTCATCTGTTAATCACTTATTCTTCATTCCTACTTCTTTGATCTATGGAAAGAATGGACAAGTTAGGCAAGATATTGTGTGATTAGAAGATTTGAAAGGTGTGCTAGGGCTGTAGATGAGCCTTAGGTTGCCTGGGTGATAAGACAAAAGGAGCCTCCTGAAGAGAGCTCTTTCCCACCAAAAGCTGCTTACAATGGTCCAACAGTTCACCAAAGCCAAGTCAGATTTTTAATTCTGCATAATTATTTAATAATGTCTACATTTTTGTGTTTTTTTGGCCACAGCTGTGGCATGGGGAAGTTTGCGGCCCAGGGACTGCATCCTTACCACAGTTGTATCCAGAGCCACAGCAGTGACAATGCCACATCCTTAACCCACTGAGCCACAGGGAACTTCAATAACACCTAGATTTTTAATCTTAGAAAGACAATTTTCAGTGAATTATGGAGCAGAATTAAGAATGCTTTTTACTTCCTAAATACCAGCCGGTATTTGACTGGAAGTCAAGTTTAGCCTCTCCTCTTAGTGTGCAAATAATGTGGTTCTTTTCCATATTAAATAGATCTAGGAGTTAGCACATGCAAACTAGAATATTTATCATATGTAATTTACCCTCTGTTTTAAAGTGAGAACTAAAGAGAATGAATTTATAGGCCAAATAAGCTGGGGGGTAGGGAGCAGGATTTAACCATTCCTAATTTGAGAATTTTGAAAGGCAGAATTCTGTGCATGATGTGTATAAGTATTGGCTTAGGTAATTGATTTTCAGTAACTTTATTGTTCATTAACTGGTAAAAGCCTTATGTTTTAAAATATATAGCAACAGATTTTCATATCATTTTAGAATTACTCACATAAGTGAATCTGCTCATTTGCAGATGGCTTTGGCATTCCTCAGATAGGCACAATTTAAATGTGATGTGGTATATAGGACTTTTCTAAACTCCTCTTCAAATGAAACATGTCTTTACTTGTATTTGCCAGGTTTAACAAATAAATGCTTTACATTCATCTGCTAACTAAATTGGTTCAGAACAGAAAGATCAACATAGCCATACTCTGAATCTTTTGCTCATTCGTGATGAATTACAATCATTAACCTACAAGTGAGGTATAGAATTTTACTTTTAGAGAAAAGTCTTAGCAAATAGCACAGGTATTATACTTAGACATTTCATGTATAGATAATATGAGCAGATAATTATAATCAACTAAACAGAAGCAGGGGAAAGCAGATATTTAGAAAGTATAAACACTTTCTTACTAAGTTCTAATATAACAGCTTCAATCTCCTTACCACAGATTTTAAAAACTACTAAATAGAATTCTTTTATTTGACTCCCATACCATTGTCAGGGAGCTATTCTCACGTGAGGTAGAAGACTAAAAAGAGGTATCAACCAAGAGAATAAGGAGAAAATGTGTTTCTGGTCAACTTACTAATTCAAAAATTAGTCACTGATGAGTATTACAGAATCTTTCAGGAGTTGCTGCTGTGCTGCACTTTGTTAATGATCCGGCTTGTCTCTGTGGAGGCAAAGGTCCAGTCCCCAGGCCGGTGCAGTGGGTTAAGCATTCTGTATTTCTGAAAAAGGAAAAAAAAAAAATCTTTCAATTCTAAAGTGAACATTTAAGGAGTTCCCGCTGTGGCTCAGTGGTTAACGAATCCGACTAGGAACCATGAAGTTGCGGGTTCGATCCCTGGCCTTGCTCAGTGGGTTAAGGATCCGGCGTTGCCGTGAGCTGTGGTGTAGGTTGCAGACGCGGCTCGGATCCCGCGTTGCTGTGGCTGTGGTGAAGGCCGGCGGCTACAGCTCCTGTTAGACCCCTAGCCTGGGAACCTCCATATGCCGTGGGTGCGGCCCTAGATAAAGCAAAAAAAAAAGACTAAAGTGAACATTTAAATTAAAAGGTACAGACACTCATTTACACAAATGTGGAACTGAGGCTGAAGAATATGTTTTTTGCACAAAGTTACATAAAATATAGCACTTAGGTTAAAAACCAGTCACAAAATTGTATTCGAATCTTATATGAGAGCTTGCCTTGAGTTCTGCCAGGGAACATTCTGGATGAATATTGTCATGCAGTGATTAAGCCCACAAAGGTCTCAAGAGTCAAAAACTTCTTCATTTCAATCTCAGATCTGCCCCCCATCTTCTTATCTGAACCTCAGATTCCTCATCTATTACATAGGAATGAAGTAGTATTTACAAATTTAGCTGTTGAATAAAATGCATGCAAAAAGAGAGTTCTTGGCACATAGTATGTACAGCAAACAAAAGTGTATTGTAGTGTTTTTTTAATTGGAAATATATAATTGTATAATTTAAAAAGTTATTATTTGGTCTCACATGGAATAAATAACATTTATTGTAGAGTTCCTGAAATGACAAAGATAAAATGTATTAAATTGTGTCTGTTCCAGGTCATTGGGAACTTTTTCTTCACATAAATATATGTTCACGGACACACACCAAGAATTAAACCACAAAGACCAAAAATGTTTCTAGAATTTTATGGTACCTTTTCTGAATCTTCTGCAGTTATCTTGCTCAGACACAATTCTATGACAAGTCTTTGCACAACTTGCCCTTAAAGAGTCTTTCTAAAGAGTTCAATTTAATCTTCTTTGAAGCAATTATTTTATATTCATATTTTATTTGTTGACATAAGATTTTAATTAAACTAAATAAATTTAAGAGCAAGTGCAGCTGATATAAACATATCCATTTTCCCTAAGCATAAATTTCATTTTGGCAGCAAAACTGTGCTTGGACATAGTATAAAGTAGCATCTTAACTGGGGACATGGAGTTTTCTGAGATCAACAAGTCAGTATGTTTTATTCATGAAGAGAAAAATGAACTTTGTTTGATCAATGGATTGGTTAAGTAAATATCTGTTGAAAAAGTTTTTGGTTTACTCGTGCTAGGATATTTGCTATATCAAAATAAGACATCCAGTTGTGGATGGATTTCACCCCAATTTAGCACTGTATTTACATACTTAAGCTGAAATTTTGGTGAAAAGACAATGCATTTCATCATTCTAATATCTAAAGAAGTTTGTTTGCAATTTGCATAAATCCTTCACACAGCTACTTGACTTCTACATAACTGCAGAACCAGGCTTTAATCACAGATTAAAGGTTTTGAATGAAATAAGTACAAATGAATGGTTTTTAGAGTAGTTAAAATAAATGCATCTCAAATTTTCATGTGTAGATGCATCACCTTGGAATCTTATTAATGGAGAGTCTTTTCCAGTAAATTTTTGTGTTGCATATATTTTTACCACAATAAAAAAAGCAAAAAATTATGTTGATGGTATGCTCCACTCTAGGCCAATATTATCATTTACTCTGGGAACAGAGCCTGTACATGATATTTTTGCAAAGTTATCCAGTTGATTATAAGTGTAAGCAAATTAGAGAACCATTATTTAAATAGAAAAACTCAAAATACCTTCCAATCATTTACCATTTGAGTTCTGGTGAGAATGAAGGTAAAGATTTATCTCTGATTCCATCAGTTCTTTTTGTCACGAAGGAAGAAAATATCTTTACTAAGTAGGCCCATTCTCAAAACTTTGGTAGCCTAAATGTAATAGAAAAGGCTTCATGAGAAAAGCAGAGAAACTTGACTAATAGTGATTAATTTAATGAAGAACCACAAATTTCTGGCATTCTACTTTGCTTATGTTCAACTATTTAACTGCATTTGTTTGAGGATCACAAATTACTTTACTAGACAGATGAAAAGAAAAATTTTCCTTTAATCATGTCAAATTCGTCTTGAGCTAAATTCAATGATTTAAAAATTCTCAAAATAATGGAGACAGGAAGACGATCAGTAATTATTCAAATAAATATTAAAATTTCATCTGCTAATTATATCATAACATTTTTATGAATCTCAGGATATTCATAGAACTGACGTGAAAACTGAAGAACTGTTAAAAATATTTTAGTGTGCATGAAAGTGTGAATTTTATTGTATTAATATTTTCTATGTTTGAATATGTAGAGATAGAGTATATAAATAACTTGGTAGATAAATATACATATATTGCGTCCAACATAAGTATTTTCTGAGCATATTGATCCATGTGTAGATTCATTTATCAAAACAAAACATTTATCAAAAGAAAGAATATAGGCATCAAATATTAGCAGCTTTGTAAGCTTGGGCAGGTTTAACCACTCATTTTCTGAATTCTTAAACATCCACAATAAAAATTTCTTATAAGAAAAGAGATGAATCCATCCTGACAGAGTATACAGATGGGCTTTGAGCACTACGGTGCAAAACTAAGATGATGTCTGGAGTTACCTTATGGCTCAGAAGATTAAGGATCTAGTGTTGTCACTGCTGTGGCTCAGGTCACTGATATGGTTTGGATTTGATTCCTGGCCTGAAAACTTCTGTATGCCATGGGCATGGCAAAAAGCAAACACACAAAAACTAAGATCTAAAAGCAAAACAAAATTTTGTAAGTATATACATATACATGTGTAATATTATAAGATAAATAATGGAATATGAAAAAATACAATTTTGGGGGCATTTCTATGTCTTCCTTCTTTTACTGCTATAACCTCAGTTTTTGTTATTCTCTTCTGCCCCTCTTTTACAAGTCACCTGACATAATTAAAGAATGACCCATATAAAATTATAATTATGTTGAATATTTATATATACGTCAATATTTATAATCGTATTTGAGGTACACAAGTTCCTCTCTTAAATCTGTCTTATAAATGTGACCGGTAATGATACATCTCATGCAGTATTAAATATTAATTTAGGATTATACATTAATGATAAGGATCAAGTAACTTCCTTGATTGCTAAATCAGTGGAAACTAGACAAATGAGACTTAGTTTTATTGCTGTGCAATAAACATTTCATTTGTACTCCTACACACCACAGAATTGCAGTATATAGAAGTGACAGCAAGTGTTATAGTCATGAATATCCATTCCGAATTTGGTCCTAATTAATATTATTTTATGAAAATATAAAATGATCAACTCTTGCCTTAATTGTCTGAAATATAAACATGTTAACTTGCAAAATACTTTAAGTCAGCAGAGGTTACACACAAAGTAAGGAGTGTAGTCATAGATATTTGAAAACTGGATCAGTTATCTTTCTACTCCATATCAAATTTAGATACTTTAAAAATGCTATCAAATTCAAACATCATAAAATGGAATCCAGTCCACTGTTTAGTCAACAGAATACAATTCTATTTCTATTTTATGGTATTACTTATAGAATCTTTTAGACATTTCTCTATTGTCATATAAACTATTTTTTAATAATTGCTTCTGCTAAGAGAGTCTATGATTTAGATGTCATTTGAAAACCAAAGAAGCCATTTCCTTCATTTGGAATTGTATTTAAGATATTTATATTCTTAAAGTTAAGGCTTGTAAAGTGATTGCAGGTACCTGCAAATCAGGTGAAATTTGTATGGACCCTAGTCTTTTGACCCTTGTAATATTAACATTTTAAATGATAACAGTACCTACTTGCTCCATATATATGGAGAAAGAGCTTTTAGCTGTTTGATCATATTTTAAAGTTTAAAGTACCAATAATAGCCCCATTAAGTAGATGTTCTATGATCTGTGTGTGTATATATATATATATATACACATACATATATATAACTGGGTCACCGTGCCGTGCAGCAGAAACTGGCACAACATTGTAAATCAACTATAATTAAAAAGTATGTGCATCAAAAAAAAAAAAAAAGTAAGTCTAAAAAAACTAAAGTGATTCACTGAGGTTAAGCCATTTAGACAGCATACCAACGGGAGAATGACAAAAGTACTCAAAAAATGCTAAATAGAAGCATTACATCAGAATGGCTTCTAGTTGATATATATTTTTAAATAGAATTTAAGTGCCAGGTGATCTGGGACCATGTTCTTTTTTTCCACCAAAGTATTCCCAATACACAGCAAGGCCTGAAACACAATAAATGATAAATATTTTTGTTTTAATGAATGTCAGAGATGTTTTATATTTCAGATTTGGGAAATCCCTCTAAACAAGTAGAATTAACAAAAAGTATTCTTTCTTCTTTGAAGATTAAAAATCATGAAGGATGAGTTCCAGAAGCTCTTACTGTGAAGAATTCATAACTTGGCAAACCAAGGCAGTAATGCCGAAAGATGTTCATTATAACAGAAATAGATTATACAAATTTTGAAAAAAAGACCATTTGGAAAATTTGCCCCAAAAGGATGAGAAATAGGTTAGATATGGGCATAAACTGTAGACTTTTTTCTTTCATCTTTAGGTTTGGTTTTGTTATTTTTCACTGAGCTGGAATTAGTGTCACAGGGTGATTGTGGCATATTCACATTCAAACATTCAACATTTTTTCGTTGACAACAAATATTTTATCAAGTGCTTAACAGTGACAAATGCTATTCTAGGTTATTTGTATAAATATATATATCATACTGCACTTAGTCTTAAACAAAAAAAGTGACCAAAAATATTGAGAGAATGTATTAATAAATTATTACATGCACTTGGAGTTCCCATCGTGGCGCAGCAGAAACGAATCCGACTAGGAGCCATGAGGTTGCGGGTTTGATCCCTGGCCTCGCTCAGTGGGTTAAGGATCCGGCGTTGCTGTGAGCTGTGGTGTAGGTTGCAGACGCGGCTTGGATCCTGCGTTGCTGTGATTGTGGTATAGGCCAGCAGCTGTAGCTCCGATTAGACCCCTAGCCTGGGAACCTCCACATGCCGTGGGTGTGACCCTAAAATGGAAAAAGACAAATAAAATAAAATAAAATAAAATAAATTATTACATGCTCTTGAATGCATCATTTTACCCCAGGATATGAATGGATTTTTTATTATACACTGCCTGAACATATTTCCCCTATGTAAAGGATTTGTTCTCTGAGACCTTTTTTTTTGGTTGTCACACATATTAATATTTTTAGGTTTAGTGCCATTGTGTTTATTAGTATCAGTACTGCATTCCATTAAATATTTATGGCTCCTAATCCTTGATTCAGATTATACAATTAATTGTGAATCGTATCTTCTTTCTAATGTAGCTCATTTAAATTATTTGAATTAAAGAGCCATATGATACCTGGGAATGTTGTTGTCCACTCCTGAAAGTGCCCATTTTTCAAAATGAAATCATCTTGTGATAGGTCTTCAGAGTTTATTGATAATTATATATGGTTTTAAGTTGAAAATATGCAATGACATACTAACTTTGATTCTTTTTGGTGTTATCAATTAACTGGTTATAGGAAGTAAATTAAAAAAAAATAATTAGAAATTCATGTATACTTAGTTCAAAACCACATATCATATTCTTCTTTTAACTTAGTCAACCTTTAGGGATAATCTATATTCTAAAAAAAAAAAAGCCTTCTATTCTTATATCTAAATCAAGTAGCATTATTTAAAAAATGAGAATGTTTGTCTTTCTCTTGACAATAGAAATCCAGGTGTAATATTTCAAGTTAGAGGGAAAAGCTCAGAATAATTGTGCTATTGGAAACATACGTTGTGGTTTGAGTATTGAAGTTAATTACTGATTTCCTTTCAATTTTACAAGCAAAAGTACATGCAGAACTTGAATTTAATTCTATTTAAAAAACATATAGTAGAATCAATTTTCAGTGAATTGTAACCGTGTAAATGAGTGAATTCTGGTTACTTCTCTATAGGATCCAATACAATCATAGAAACAAAATAGGAAAGTATTACTACTTAAGGATCAGGGCTCAAAGAACATGCCTAGAATATTGTAATTGTCCTTTCTTACACATCTTGTGTCATAATGTTTTATTTGAGTGCAATGAGCATTAGAGGACTAGATAGATCTGGAATACATTTTTAAAGAAATGCCTTGTCTGGTCATGGTTTAGATTCTCTAAGGCCAAATTGCAGTCAGATTCTTAGCAATACTAATTTGCATATTTGACACTATTCACGTATGGATTCCCCAACCTGGCTAGCAGAAACATTACCGTTTCATGTTTGAAGAAACTTAGCTAAATAAAGGGAGACATTAATACTTAGGAACTCAAGTGAATACAGAATCAAATTTATACTATATGAAAGATTTATATTTCTTTCTTATTATATAAAAAGTAGATCTTAGGCAATATTTCATTTCCAAATGATATGTTTTCCTTTTGCAAATACCAAATATACAATATTTATATTTTGAGTATTCAAAGAGCTATTACCTTGAATCTGTGTCTTCTAATGATGAAGTACAGATGATTTCTAAGGCAGATAGCATTTGGTTTATTCAAAAAAACCTTTTAACATGTCTTGTGCAGTCAGTTAATCTGTCAGACTGGTAAAATAAGTCCTTCATACTCTTCCTCCTCTTTCTGTACATATAAATTTTTATTTAACTCAGTTTGAAATAGCTTGCTTCTACTTTTAATTTCTTCTTCATGTTTGTGGCACTGTCTTTTACTCTTTGTTCTTTGCTGAATAAAATATTTATCAATATGTCATCTAAGGAGTTCCCTTGTGGCACAGCGGAAACGAATCCAACTAGGAACCAAGAGGTTGTGGGTTCTATCCCTGGCCTCGCTCAATGGGTTAAGGATCCAGCGTTGTCATGAGCTGTGGTGTAGGTCACAGATGTGGTTCAGATTTGGCATTGCTGTGGCTCTGGCATAGGCCAGCAGCAACAGCTCTGATTAGACCCCTAGCCTGGGAACCTCCACGTGACTCAGGTGCAGCCCTAAAAAGACAATAACCAAAAAAAAAAAGTCTTCTAAGAAGACTGGTTCCCCACAATAGAAAACCAAAGTTTCACCACATGGAAAATGTCTTTTCTTACTTATTCCTAAGATCTCTAGCCAGACTTCCATATGTCAGGTTTATCCATTGACATTTGAAATTTAAAACTAATTTGACTTTTGAAATATAAAATAATTTTATGAATAAAAAAAACCTGTGGCTATTGCCATTAATAACTAGATTTTAAAATAGTTTACATCTAAACTTAAAAAAAATCATTCTTCTTTTGGTATCGAGCAAACATGAATTTGGATTACATTTCATTTTAACTGTCCTAATGGAAATATGTCTTTTAATACATTTATTTGTCATTTGTCTTCACTACAATGTCCTAAATTGTTGAAAGAATAAAATTAGTCTGAAACTCTTTTTTAAGAAATGGCTTATTGCTTCAAAGTTAACTCCTTTCCCTAATGTTAAAATACAACTTGTGAATACATAGTTCCGAGAATGAAAATTTCTGCTGAAGCTTGTGTTTATACTCTGTCACAAAAGTCACAATAAAATATGTATTAGAGAGAAAGGATAGAAAATAGAAAATAAACAAAAAAATCTCCAATTCTTTAAAATTACCAACTTGGTATTATGACTAAGCTGGTATTAATTCACTGTGATTACAAGAAATCACAACTTCCTAGGTGCTAACATAGCATATGAGAAGATGAAAGCATATTTATAAAGAGAATCATCAAGTCAGATTACACTTCTAACACCATACTTTTTCTTTCAGTCATTCTATCTACTTAAATATGTGATATGTAAATATTGAGATACATCATAAAATAACCAATTAATTTGAAATGTTATTAGTCCATCCAGATACATCTCTCTATATTGATGCATTGGGAGAAAAAAATACTATTAATAAATAATGTTTACTATCGTTCTCATTTGGCACAGAATTTTAAGCTGAAATTAATAGAATACTGTTTTGGAGATCTATGCAATGTTTATTGGAAGTCAAAAATAGAATATTATTGAAAATAGTTTATATTTCTTATGTAGAAAATAAGAAAATAGTTTATATTTCTTGTATAAAAGTGTATCAACCTCTGCCCAAAGTAGGATTAAAGCAGGTTTTGAAATGGTAATTTTATGCCCTATTTCCTTTCCTGGTTTCTATTATGTATATTTTATATAAATACAGATGTGCATATAATATTAATATGAACATTTCTCCAATGAAATCTCTTTGTCTCCGAATTGTACCTTAAATGGAGTGCAGAGCCTAATATTTTTATATTCATGTGAAAAGACAAAGTACCCTGTGGAGTTCACAAAACTGATTTCTACTAATGAAACAATAACTTCAAGTGTTTTAGTAAAAGCCATTTCCTGATATCATGTCCACTTATACAGAGATTTTAATTACCTACTGTTTTTTTTATACTACGGCAGATTTTTAAATTAGCTTGTTCAGGAGCAAACAGGTTGGTGAAAATATGAGGAAAATATTTCAAAAGATTTTTAATATAAAAAGGAACTTGTTTTTATTTTTTAACTTTAAAATTTTATTTATGTATTTATTTGTTTATTTGGCTTTTTAGGGCCGCACCTGCGGCATAAGGAAGTTCCCAGGCAAGGGTCCAATTGGAGCTGCAGATGCCAGCCCACCCTGCAGCCACAGCAGCGGGGGATCTGAGCTGCATCTGTGACCTATGCCACAGCTCACGGCAACGCCAGATCCTTAACCCACTGAGTGAGGCCAGGGATCAATCCCGCATCCTCATGGATAATAGTCAGCTTCATTTCTGCTGAGCCACAACAGAAATTTCCAAAAGTAACTTCATTTTGAAACAAAGATTTATTATGTTATAGTACATGTCTTGATTTAACTGAGTTTTATCTCTGTTATTTTTCTATGGGCACAGCTCTTAAGATGTTGTTGACAAGCCAGCCAAAGCTTGTAAAATTGGATAAATTGATTAAAAAGAAAATCATATTAAATTTCACAAGGAAGAGATTAAAAAATTAAAATCCTTTAATAGTGTACAGATTGTATACTATTACCTTGGAGGACTATATTTTATCTGCATTATATCAGGCAAAGGAACATACCTTAAAAATCAGTTTCTCTGTGGACCCAAAGACCAGCCACATCACCAAGTCCTATTTTAAAATGATCTTAGGAGTTCCCATTGTGGCTCAGTGGTTAACGGATCCGGCTAGTAACCTTGAGGTTGAGGGTTCGATCCCTGGCCTCCCTCAGTGGGTTAAGGATCCAGCATTGCCGTGAGCTGTGGTGCAGGTTGCAGACGCGGCTCGGATGTAGTGTAGGCCGGCGGCTACAGCTCCGATTAGACCTCTAGCCCGGGAACCTCCATATACCTCCAGTGCGGCCCTAAAAGGAAAAAAAAGCAAATATAAATAAATAAATAAATAAATAAATAAAATAGAATGATCTTAATTTAGAATTCATTCACTCAAGAACAGATTGAGTGTTAAAAGGTGTGAAATATTTGAGAGCTGCAATTGTTTCAAACATTTTGGATAGCTTAGAGGCAGATTTCAGAAATACTGATTTCTTAGTATATTCTTTGCCAAACTGAACAAATAATGAATCCAGCCCTCAAGATTTTGTTTTTGGAATTTTTCAAGATCATTTAAGTTTGTATTATTTTCAGAACTACTTCATACATCTCTCAAAGCAGTATAATTAGGACCTTGATAGGAACTTTCAATGAACTCTGAAACTATTTATATTCCCCCTTTTGTTTTAGTGAAAAGTTCAAAGTCCTTCATGTTTCCATTTTTTTGAGTTTTTTGGGGTTTTTTTGTTTTTGTTTTGTTTTGCTTTTGAAGCAGGGGGAGTCAGCACAATTTTTAAAAAGATCTTCTCCCTTAAATAGCCAAACTAAATGAGGAGGATTTGAAATGAACATTTATGCTGTTTAGAACAGTTTCACTAGGGGATTAAGTGAAGCCAAATTATCAGGAGAAAAAAAGTGACCAAAATAATGTGTTAACAGGAGTCTTTTTCTCTAAGGTATCCAGTCCTATACATCTCAATTTTTTTTTCTCTTAATTGTAACTGTCAAAAGGAATTATTATGATTGGCTAGATTCATTTCATATGCTTCTGAACCATTTAAAACGTTAAGGTTAGATTTTGAAATAGAACTTTTTGACATATATCTTTAAGGAAAAGGAGAAATTGTATGCCAGGACTAAGCTAAACTACAAATTATTATTTTTAAAGATTTTTTTATTTGCTAAATCAAGATTTTGATTCTTTTTTTTTCGTTTTAAGAGTCCCCAGGTGCAGCATATGGAAGTTCCTAGGCTACGGGTCAAATTGGAGTTACAGCTGCCAGCCTACACCATGGTCACAGCAACGCAGGATCCAAGCCATGTCTGTGACACACCACAGTTCACGGCAATGCAGGATCCTTAGCCTGCTGAGTGAGGCCTGGGATCGGAGCCACATCCTCATGGACACTTGTCAGATTCACCTCTGCAGAGCCACAATGGGAACTCCCAAGATTTTGATTCTTAAATTATACTCTTCTTTTTTTTTGCCCTTGTCAGTTGGTGTGTACATAGAAAGGTAAATAACATTTCTTATTCATCTACATTGGAATTTCCCCTGAATATGTTCTAAAAGCACTGATTTTTTGATACTTCCTGTAATGTTTGTCTTGATTAAATAGGTTTTGATACACATATTGTTTCCATCTCTTGGTAATGATCATTAAACCATCAATAAAATATTTCATAGAGTGTGACTTCTTTGGTACAGAAAATGTGAATCCTAATTCTACTTCTACCTTTAATTAGTTGTGTGGCTCTTAGATAAGTCATTTCATTTCCTTTTATCTATTAATTGACATATAGCATTGTGTAAGTTTAAAGAGTGAAATGTGTTGATTCAATACATTCATATTTTGCAATATGATAACCACTATAGCTTTAGCTAACACCTCTGTCATGTCACATATAATTATCATTTCTTTTTTGGGGTGAGAAGATTTATGACTTAGTCTTTTAGCAGTTTTGAAGTACATTATTTTTACTGTAACTAGTATACTATGCTTTAGATCTCTATAGTTTATGTGTCTTCTAGTTGTAAGTTTGTACTTTTTAAGTCATTTCACTTTTTTGACCTCATATGTATACTAAGAATATTGAGTCTAAGAGTTTTAATCCATGGCCTTTGAACTTACTTTATTCTAGATAAAATTTAAATTGCACCTTAGAGTTCTCTTGTGTCACAGTGGGTTAAGGATCTAGCCTTGTCACTGCAGTAGTTTGGGTTGCTTTTGTGGTGCGGGTTTGATTGCTGGCCTGGGTACTTCCATATGCTGCAGGCATGACCAAAAAAAAATTAAGTTGTACCTCTACTCTTTGAAGTACTTAAACGCTGTCAACATGAAAAAGAAAATGCCACTTGAAAGTATTATTTTTTTTTCTGTCTTTTTGCCTTATCTAGGGCCGCACCTGCGGCATATGGAGATTCCCAGACTAGGGGTCCAATAGGAGCTGTATCTGCTGGTCTTCGCCACAGCCACAGCAATGCGGGATCCGAGCCGCGTCTGTAACCTACACCACAGCTCACAGCAAAGCCGGATCCTTAACCCAGGGATCGAACCCTCAAACTCATGGTTCCTTGTCAGATTCTTTAACCACTGAGCCACGACGGGAACTCCAAAAGTATTATCTTTTAATGGTCCCAAAGATATCCCCTAAATAAAAGGTCAGAAAACCAATAGATTATGGATTAGAAAGATTTTGTGATGAATAGAAAAATGAGTTAACTCCAGGAATTTTAAAAGACATACAGCTCTATCTGTGATCCCAAAGATATCCCCTGAATTAAAAAGCAGAAAATATAGCCAGTAGTTTATGTACTAGAAAGCCTTTGTTATATTTGTTACAATTCAGAAAAAAAATGTGTTAACTTCAGAAATTTAAAAATACATACAACTCTAGGCTAAAAAGGAAAAGGAGCCGTTTGGTGTGGCACAGCCTGAGTTTGGTCAAGCAAAATTCTATTACTGTAGAAAATAGTAACGGCATATTTAGTGAAAATACTTCAGTTGAGGAGTTCCCGTCGTGGCACAGTGGAAATGAATCCGACTAGGAACCATGAAGTTGCGGGTTCGATCCCTGGCATTGCTCAGTGGGTTAAGCAACTGGTGTTTCCATGAGCTGTGGTGTAGGTTGCAGACATGGCCTGGATCCTGCGTTGCTGTGGCTGTGGTGTAGGCCAGCAGCTGTAGCTCTGAATAGTCTGGGAATCTCCATTTGCCGCAGGTGTGGCCCTGAAAAAAGCTGCAGCTGCAGCTGTGCTTTGATCCCTAGCCTGAGAACTTCCATATGCTTCAGTGTGGACCAAAAAAGACAAAAAAAAAAAAAAAAAAAGTTAGTCCATAATAACCTAGAATATGTTTTGGATTTTAGGTGAATTGAATCTTCACTTATAATTTTTCTTTTTTTTCTGTTTTGGAAGCATAATAAGTAGTGCAAAGTACTGAGTTAATGAGAAAACATAGATGATGCATAGCTGAGTTAAGGAGGAGACATGGTGATGTATTAAGTAAACATTTAAATATTTACTTAATACTTATAGAACACATTATCCTTCAATTGGCGAAGAGAGCTGATTATCTCCAAATGAATGTCTTAAAAATGTTTTCAAATCTGGAATTCCCTTGTGGCACAGCAGGTTAAAAATCCAGCATTGTCACTGCTGTGGCGCTGGTCCAATCCCTGGCTTGAGAACTTGCACATGCCATAGGCACTGCCAAAAAAAAAAAAAAACAGAAAAGGTGTTCTCAAATCTTATTAACCCTCTAAATTATGACCTTCCAAAAATTTCATTGAAGTAGCTTTATTATGTGACTTTAAAAATTATACATAATAAAGCAACTGTGATCATTATTACTTTATTGAAGTAAACAGCAGTTATAGATTGATACATGATAGTTGATCAACAAACATTAAGTCAACACTCTCAATTTTGTGGTGACCTCTGTTGACCGTTAAGCTATTAAGTATTATCTATTGGTAATTCTTTCACATTTAGCCAGATATTTTCACACATGCACAACACTTATTGCATGTTGAGTATTTAAGCACCTGTGTTAGGGTTGTGAAGAAAATGTTAAAATATGTTTTCAGAGAGTAATACAACAGTTTTGGGTATTGTTATTGTGAAAAATTTTTGTAATTTTATGTGACAAGTAAAAGCTTCATTTCTTACTATAAAATGTGTGTTTCCTTAATTTAAACTTTGTAGTACAAGAATCCCAGTCATGCTGTTTACTAATTTATTATTCATGTTACTTTACTAATTAAGATTTTGTTTGAGGTATAAATTTAGAAAGTAATACAAAAAACCTCAAGTATATTTCAAAGTAGGCACTTACACAAAGTTAATTTTTTATACTATTATTGCATTTGTATAAATAAAAATAATGAAATCTGAACAATTGTGTTTAAATTTATTAATTAATATATTAAATTGTTGAATACTTAATATCCTGAAAACAATTTTCTTGATAAAAGCAAATGCAGCTTATTAAATATTTTTATTTGATTATTTTGTTTTATTTTATTTTGTATTTTCTTTTTTGTCTTTTTAGGACCGCACCCATGGTGTGTGGAAGTTCCCAGGCTAAGGGTCAAATCAGAGCTGTCACGGGATCCTTAACCCACTGAGCAAGGCCGGGGATACAACCTGCATCCTTATGGCTGCTAGTCAGAATTGTTTCCACTGAACCATGACAGGAGCTCCAAATATATTCATTTTATTAGTAAAATTTCACTTTCAGTTACACATAAATTATATAGTCATTCATAATATAACTCTGAATTAGTAAAAAAATTCATTGCAGGTATAGTGATTGACATTGATCTTAGTGTCTCAAATGACAAAGGCTATGCTTATTTTGATCTTGCAAAAATCTTGAGCAAAGTGGATGCTTCAAAACTATCAGTGATAAACCTTTAAACTTTATGAAGCAATTGAAATTCAGGGATGCATCTGGAGATGGACTTTATGCAAAAACTCTTCACAGTTATGACTATCAATTTCTGTGTTAGCGTATGAGTACTTACATTGCTTTAGAGAGGAAAAATTTGACTCTTTTTGACTATTTTTCATGTGATGAATTTAAGTATCTCTTCAGTGCTGAAAATTTTATTCAGAATCTGCTTATTGTCCTGAAAATTGATCAATATTTGACTACTGGTTTATAAACCAATTTTCATTTTTCGTCTTGGAAGCTAAGTGTCTCTTGGGATAAGTTTTTAAAATGTTTGTTTTCTTTTTCATTGCTGCCATGTCACTTGTTTTATTTGTGTCTCCTTACCCTTAGAAATAAGTCTAGATTCATCACATTTATTTTTTTTCTGAACTTTTCCGTTACCAAATTAGAAAAGATTTTAATAACTAAGGTCTGGACCACACTGAAATTAGCCTTAAAATGAAAGCAAGCACTTCATTATTTCTCTGCTTAAGGCAGCTTTTCTTTTTCACTCTAGTACATTAGATATTACAGGACTTTATTATTAATTCCAATAATAAATTGAAATATTGTGTGTGAGAATGTGAGAGAGATATATTTATCATTAAATTAAAACCATTATTTGAGTGGTGCAGAGTTGAAAAAATTTATTTAGAAGGTCAATCCTACCTAACGCGTCTTGAAAAAGCACTGTTTTTTTTCCCTTTTATGCTTCAACTTGTATTACCATTAAATTATATTGCTTATAGATGAAACGCCTTATAATGAAAAATAAATGTGCCATGTATGTGTCAATGACACTTACAATACTGTGCAGTACTCTCTCATTAATCGATATTATTGCATAGAAACATTACTTTCACCTCCATCTTTCTGTCTATCCCTGACCTATTGCTTCTCTCTAAGCATTTCATACATCTTCAGTTTCATAACATTTGAATTTTATTCAAAACGGATTTTTAAACAAGTTCAAAATGTTTATCTTAAAAATTTTTATTCTTATATGCATGTTATTAAACATATCAGAAAATAGATTTTACTGTTGGCTGTAAAATTTTACAAAGAATAAATTTGAGATTCATTTGTCCACATATTCAAGTGTTTATAAATATATAATTATTTTGTTTAAAAATAGACTATTTGTCTTAGGTCAAGCATAATTTTACAGTATTTTGAAAGAAGTCACTTAATAATGCAATGCTAGAATTTATCTGGATAATAACTATAATGATCTCAAATCCTCCATTTCTAATGGTGAGAAATAAGTGAAATTTTAGTGGTAAAAATAGCTGTATTATTTTTAAAAAGTGTCAATCAAAATAATAATACTTCTATTGGGCCAACCTCATGTTAGTGTATGGTAATTTTTTCCCATTATTTTTTTCACATCAGATTTAGAGGAAAAGCAACAATATTTTCCTCATACTACACTTCATATAGGAGGTTCCATGATTAAAACTGAAGTTTTAATAGAGACTACACTTTGCTATCATAGGAAGTAAAGTGAGAAAAATCTATTGAGTTCTTACAAAAATGTTGAGTTCAATAATACATTGCCTTTAGGAGAAGGAGCAATCATTACTTCCCAAGAGGCCAGCATATTTAGCATAGACTTGATCTGACTTTAGAAAAGCACACTACAGGAGACAGATTTTTATGGGTTATCAGTATTCTACCTTGTCTATCTTAGTTATCACATTATCTTTAAAATGAAGTTGAAAATATATTGCAATGTATTACAATGTACATTTAAATTAATATAATGTGTTGGGAATAAGAGAAAATATTTATTGTATTTAACTTCATCAAACTCTCTTTTTAGCTTTCATTCCTGGACTAAAGAAAGGTACAGTAGAAATCAACCCAAGTCGTAACCACAGTGCATGTTTCATTTTAAAATGATTTTGTGTTTTGGGAAATTTTGCCTTTTCATTTTTCATAAAACATTGCAATTTCAACTGTTTGCTTCAAACACATTTTTAGTGTGCTTAAAACAAACTGATATCTAAGAAAACTATTCAGTCAGTTGAATATAACTGGATGCTTTTTCCAAGTTATCTATAATTAATTTTTAGATGTTAATCTGACCCTATAGTTATTTTTGAATTACCATAGTTACTTTCAAAATACCTATGAATTTGATTTTTTATTTTTCTCCTCTGACAGTGTAAGCGTATTTAGGATTTTGTCTGAGGATGCAATAAAGATATAATTCTGCTTTTCTATATTGTCATTCAAAATTGATACCTAAACTGTATATGCTGTATATACACATAGAAAATAATCAAAATTTGCATTCATTGTGAACTATTAAATAATATGCATTTCTTTGCCAAATTAAAATATATATTACACATGAATCTATGCTAAATTAAGATATGGTCACAGAAAACAGATATCTTTAAACCTGGAGCTTAAGCAATCAGTTAAAATGTATATAATTTTATCGTGCTAATAAAGTTTTAAAATGCTGCAGGGTATTTTGGATGTTCCAGATCTATTTGTATTCTCTGTGTATATGCTCTCATTTCTTTATTGTCTACTTCATACTTCAGTATGGATCTATATATTGTTTCACTGTTGTTTAAGAATCATTTCACTTCATACACGTTTATTTTAAAATGTAACTTATAGTTCATTGATGTTTTGACCAAGAGGAAATAGCAAAGAATAAATTTTTCTGAAATCAGTCATAAAAATCTATATTGTTATGTAAGGAACTTCCTCTTTAATCTTTACTTTGACATATCATTAATACTAATAGCAATCTTTATTATTTTTGATATTTTAAATGTTTTTGCAATGTTGCTTTGGTCTTTTTATATTGCATTGGAGTAGTTCTCTTGTGATCTTATATAATTAGTTCTAACATCTGTGATAAAATTTTGACCATCATCTAAATAGCGATATTTCAAGCTAAATATTTTACTCCTCATGAAAGTCTTGAGTATTCAATGGTTAACATGGCCAAATGAAAGTGGAAGCATTGTGTGTACTTTGCATTTTTTTTTCCCTCCTCTTCTCATTAGTTTTTAGGTATCCTTTGATAGATACTCTTCAGAAACTACAGCTATATAGTAGTCACAGAGATGTGTTTGTGGTTGTGATAGAGTCAAGGCGTTTTGATCATAATTACTCAGAGGTATAGTGCAATGAGCATTTGAATGTGAGTTGGAACATCTTGATGTCTAAGGACAGTTCTGCACCCGACTAAATGCCTACACTTGGCCAAGCCCCTTAAACTTGAGTCTTCATTTCTTTTTTCTTTATTAAAAAAAACTGTAGTAATCATAATTATGCTTGAGCCTTACACACAAGTCATGCTGCTGCTGAAACACAAGAATATAATAATAAGAAAAAGAATAAGAACAAGAAACAATAAAACCCAGAACGGTATTTGAGTGTGTGCTATTTTCTATACACTGCCCTTAGTAATCTACAAATGTTATAATCTACACCACTTCTAAATTCTATCATCTTATCTATTTTTTTGCAGAGGTAGAAACTGAGACAAAGGAAGGTTAAAAAACATAAGAATTCATTTGGTAATTTTAAAGCACTATATCTATATAAGACAGTATGACTTAGATTTTTGAACTTTCATCAATACACCAATAAATAATTATCATTGCAATTAAACTCATATTTTAAATTTTGCTGTAGTTGAAAGATATTTATTTAGTATATTCGTAATGCCTCTGGGCTCTGAATCCCAGCTGCACTGAAACACCATAGTGCCTTTTGTGGCTATATTTTATGATAATTTTCATACTATATCTTGTATATCCACTTTCCGTCATCAGCTCGAGTAGACTTGCTATTATTTAACTCACATAATACGATTTCTTCAGCATATTACATGTAATTAAATATCAGCATATAAGAGGAGAAAGCCCTCTGTGACCCTAATCATAAATTTCTAAAACCAAGATTATTTCACACGTTTAACTTTTCTGTTGAAGGCTGACAGATTACCAAGGATGACATTGAATTTTTTTATATATAAAACTACATAGGCTCTTTCCCTCACAGCAAATTAGAAATATACATGGGACTTCTTAGTAGTAAAAGGATTATATCTAATTCTGGTGTGCTTTACTTGTCCCCATGGAAGAAATTGTAAATATATACTTGCCAAATCATTCAGAACAAATTCTTCTGTATCTCCTCCTGAGGAAAATATATATTAGTAAACATTTATAAAGTAATGCTCTAATAATTCTTTGAATTTATAAGTGTAATTTCCTTTTTTGTGAACATGGGCATGGTTTAATGTAAGAATAAGAGTTTCAGGTATAATATATTAATTACATTTTCTGTTTTCATTGAGGTCTAGGGTTTGAGCAATAGAATGCCAATGGTTTTGTCTACCTACAGTCATTTGTTGTCCATAGTAACACTCAGCTATCTAAGCTGATTGTTTGCATATCTTTACAGTGTTTTATTACATAACTTTTACCCTCTTGGCCCTTAGATAACTCTCAGGGATCTGTTCTTGAGCTAGATTTTCATATTGATTGTCAGTACTCAAGATTCAGCTGTAATTTAGGAGTTCATTACTTTAGACTTGAAAAGTTGAATTTGAATCAGGAAAAACCCTTTAGGGATGAGAGTGTGGAGGGAAAGCAGGTTGAGGTGGAACGTTCTAGGAGAGACTAGAAAACTGAATTATCTCTCAGCCAAATGAATCACCTCACTTATCTTCATCCAACTACTTAGTTAATATGAGTTTGTGAATATAAAATATAATTCATCCTCATGCCTGTTTGATATGGAGTTTTTCATATGTCAATTAGTAAAAAAAGTAATATCTTTCACAAGGTATATTTTTTCATGGCCCAGAGTCAATGAAAATGCATGTGTAAGTTACAAATGAAAAATTTATACTACAGGCCATAATATTAATCACTTCATGCTAATTTAGTATCTCCCTAAATTTTCAGACCTAGGACTAAATCAATATACTTTCCGTTAGCTTTGTTTTAGATTACTAATAGTTGCCAATAGTGTATGAATGTCATAGAACGATATTTGTGAAATGAATTGTCTTATGAAGCATTTGCATATCTTACCATCTAAAGTTTCCTTCTTTAGATAATATATGTTTATTCCACCATATTATATATTATACACTGACACACAGAACTATAACAAATGTGCCTTATAAAATTGTATTGCTTTTTTAGTTTTTTTTATAATGAAGGAAAAAAGAAACAAATGTGATATTATTTATCACACAAAAGTAGGCAAGGGAAGAAAAAATTGGTATCTTTTTGAGGCCATGCGGTATATTAAAGTTAGAAAATGGGTGAGATACCACAGTCTTGTAATTCTGATTAAAACCTCATGGCATAGCTTTGAAACAGTGTACGATTTGTGAGTAGAAAGTGTATTTGTTAAACTTCATGCTCTGGGTTTATACTACTGTTCTTTTAAAAATCTGTGTAAGGGAAATAAATGGTATTGGTAAGTAACATATAGTTGGCTGCTCATTAGCAAATCATGACTCAAACATTTAAATGAGCCATAAACATTATTTCTGCTACAGCTAATTAGAATAGTAATCCTCATTTTATAAAGCATAATTTTAATACACATCACTCTTCTATTACATTGTCTTGAAACTGATACTATTTGACTGACACAGTAAAATGACAAAATATTACATTTTTTGACTTTGCAGTCTTATCAAAAGCTGGGTCTACCATAAGACAGAAATTTTTGGTTGAAACATAACTTTAGAAATGGGTGTTTTTTTCTAGGACATACACAGCAATTGATTGTTGAAAAGGCCATTTTCTCATTAGGTAAATTGTTGATCTGAGAATATAACCAAGGAGTCTTGAATATCAAGTGATTTATTATCATTGATTTTGATCAGCACTGTCAAGTGCAAATATAATGAGACATGTAATTTTAAATTGTCTAAGGGCCACATTTAAAAAAGCAAAACAAAAAAAAGGTAAAATTAATTTTAGTAATAAACTTTATTGAACCCAATATATGCAAAATATCATTATTCCGACAAGTAATCAATATAAAATTATTAATGAAATAGTTTACATTTCTTTTTAATAAGTCTTGAAATATGGCATGCATTTTACGTGTGGACCACATCTCAATTGCAACTAGCCACATTTTAAGAGCTCAGTAGCTACATGTGACTAGTGGATACTATATCGAAACAATCTCAGATCCCTCTCAAAGACTAAGGATTTGGGACTGGACTGTAGAGAAAAAAAGGCCTTGGTATACACTGGTTTGATATAATACCTTGAAGAAAAATAAACAAAAAAAACGTGAAGTCCTTGAATTTGTACTTACTCATCTGAGAACATTTTCCCCCTGGCTGGTCAAAGTTCAAAGAAAAAAGAGAACATTTGGGAAAGGTACTCTTGTTGATCTTTGCTGCCATGGGGAATGAAAAAAACATCAAATGTGAAATGGCAAAAGGGCTGCATGGATCAAAGTCAACACTTTGAATTGTGGACTTTGTGTCCTATGTTTGAGATTCTTAAGACCCACAATCCACTGCAATTTGTACTCCTTGAAATTCTTGAGTAGTTTTCAAGATGAGTCCTCAGTAGAGAACACTGACTGATGCTTGCTCATCTTGGGTCATGGAGGATTTCAAAACATGTACTGTATAGGATTTTATAATTGTCAGTATGAATCACTACCAGTTTCTGTCTTCCAGTTCATATAAAAGTGGTACTTTAATTTTAAAAGATTAGGAATATAATTTACCATGGTAATGTGAATGTTAAGACTGTGAACTTCTAAGAATATGAAATAAGAGCCTGCAATCTCCTAAACAAACCTAGTATATTTATATAATAGATTATACATGTGGTCTTCATGGTCTACCTGTTTATAGGGTGTATTTCCTAGACTTTCCAGGTTAAAAAAAAATGACTAAGAATGCTGTGTGCCAGAAACAATTTAAAGCATTGATTTCTTCTTCTTCCCTTGATAATTACTTACTGTTCATCTAAAATATCACCAAACTGGAGTCCCCATCGTGTCTCAGTGGTTAACAAATCTGACTAGAAACCATGAGGTTGTGGGTTCGATCCCTGGCTTCGCTCACTGGGTTAAGGATCCGGCGTTGCTGTGGCTGTGGCGAAGGCCGGTGGCTACAGCTCCGATTAGACCCCTAGCCTGGGAACCTCCATATTCCACGGGTGCGACCCTAGAAAAGGCAAAAAGAAAAAAAAACCAAAAAAAAAAACACCAAACTAAAACCAGAAAACACCTTCAAATTTATGAAATGCTTATTTAGTAAGACAGCATTAAAGTAAATCGATGTATTTTCAACTCTTAAATACAATCATATCTAATTGTATCATTGCTTATTGGTAAAGATGTGGAATAGAGTATCTACCTATTATTCATAATCCAAGTGAAATATATAAAATTTTAACAGTCTGCATTTTGGATAAACTGATTGTTGAATAGTATACTTAGTCTGAATTTACAAATTAACAAAATTGTATTTTCCGTGCTGGCTATATTTGTTGCTTTTCTCCAAATGTAATAATATCCTAGCAGATAACAGGGAAGAAATGGGAACTTTACAAAACTCATACTAAACATTTTCCAAATATATTGACTCTGGCCTTTTGAAGCTTTTCCTAATATATTTAAAATTCAAAGAGTAAGAATATTTTGAAAAGTAGCAAAAGGAGGGGAAAGATTTTTGTCAGCAAATGTCAGAATATATAAAGCTTTAACAAAAAATAAGATGGTAGATGTGCAGAAATTGATAGATCAAAGTGATAAAATAATAAATGAGCTGATCATAGTGCATAGATACTTGAAGTTAACATATGATTTAAAAATGATCAGGAGTTCTTTTTGTGCTTAGTGGTAACGAACCCGACTAGTATCCATGAGGATGCGGTTCCATCCCTGGCCTGGCTCAATGGGTTAAGGATCTGGCATTGCCATGAGCTGCAGTGTAGATCACAGATGTGGCTTGGATTCCATGTTGCTGTGGCTGTGGTGTAGGCCAGCAGCTACAGCTCCAATTTTGCCCCTAGTCTGGGAACTTCCATATACCGTAGTTGTGGCCCAAAACAGCAAAAAATAAAATAAATGAAAATGATCAAATCCAGAAATAAAAATATGAATTATTAAACAAATTGTGCTGAGAAATTTGGCAAGGTATTTTGAAAAAGATCATCATTCCAAAATACAGATCCAAGAAAATTATAGTAGATCAAACATATAACTATAAACCTGAGGCCATACAGTTTAGGACAAAATATATGACCATTAATCAAAGAAATAGTCTTCATTTTAATTTTTATGCCTGAATATCTGTGTAATTTGTGGCAAGATTAGTTCTAAACATTTCTAGTAAAATTTAGTTGAATTGAAATACTGAAATTAGTTCTCATGGAGCAATTTGGAAATTACTGTTACTCTTGGTTAGTTTTACCAAAAGTTTCAATTCTAGAGTGATTCTGTTGTCATTAATTTAGACATAACTCTTGAAAGAAAAGATGATTGCAGAATGCAGGATGTATGGCATTAAGTAATAGCTATTCTCTTTTTTTAATATTGATTTTGATGATAATAATAATCAATAACTTTTAATGAGCAGGTGCAAAACATTACTCATTGTTCACTTTTTGAAGCAGCAACGGATGAAGTCTGTCACTTTCGAACAATGGGTTATTTTTAAATAGGTGGTTACATGATTTCCTCTAACAATTCTTCATCAGACTGGCTTATATTAGATGTAGTCCTATTGTTCCTTTAATGCTAATGCACCTTGAGAGTAAAGAGTTTCCTAAAAGGCTTGCACAGTCCTAACTTTTTCTCCCAACCCTCCCATTCACAGGCCTCTTGCGAGCCCTTCGCTTCCTTTTATTCAATAATCTTTCTTGAGTATCTGGTACATTCCAGGCACTATACTAATTCCCTTCCTTCATCCTCTAGTCTCTCTCCAATATGCAAGGGATGACACGAGAGGAATTTGCTAGTATAATCATAGTTATAGGTGGAAGTTACAGAAAAGGGTGAATTGAAGTTGTTTACTCATAAATATGTGAAATTAAGATTTTTTAATATTAATGTTCTATGGTATTCTATGTAGGAAGAGTTAATATACTGTGACTTTAGGATAACATAGAGATAAATTTTGAATGGAATTTCTAGAAAAAACATACATTTTACATTTTATCAAAATATTCAGAGGCAGAAGGTATAAGTCATAGAGTCTGCCTCAATAGATCATTTTGAGAATGTACTTTTGCGTGCCTCCTATAAGACTGCATTTCATTTAAAAATCAAAATGTTATATAAGTAGCTTCGTCATGAGAAAAGATATTGGAATTTTGTTTAAAACTGTATAAACAAACCTAGTTTTTAATCATATATACTTTTGCATATTCTTCCACATTTTTCAAGCTGCTAAAACCATTAGGATTGATTGAGAGTCAAATAATAGAACTATTTAACTTGGTAATCTAATTGCTCAAGTCTAAAAGCATTCCATTTCCATGGTTATAAGTAACTGCTTTGCCTGATTTAATTCCTTTTTGAGGTTGGCACTATGACACCCCTAAACTTAATATTTTATTATAATTACTTGATGCTCAAAAAAAAAAAAAACCTGCATTGTTTTGAAGGGAAAATACTAGCAAAGCTTTACTTATTCCATATGTACTTTTATATTTTCAGGCAAGAACTATGAATTTCTGTTTTATCGATGATAATATTGTAATAATAACTCATTTACACTGTAATGGAAATTCAAAATCTGCATTATACTATGCAAATTTTCTTGCTTTTAGAATTTACTTAACAAATATCACCCAGTTAATTAATGCTTTCTCTAGTGGAAATAATAAAACCTTTTTGACTAATTAATTAACACATCCTGATTTTAAAGGATTTGTTGCATTGTTATGAGTTTTAGTTGTAATGTGTGTTATAATTTCTTCTTTTCAATTTTCCCTCGAATACAATTATTATAAATATTTGCTCTTTGAAAGATTATATAGCAGAACTATAATATATTGATTTAATGTTTTTACTGAGATAATAACATTGAGTTCTAAGTGTTCTTTCTAAATTCTGGATATTAGTAACATAAAAGATATGTGATCTGCAAATAATTCCTCTCATCCTGTGGGTTGTCTTTTTATTTTCTTGATAGTGTCCTTTGAAGTACAAAAGTCATTTTGATGAAATCTTATTCATCTATTTTTAAAATTTTTTTATTATAGTTGATTTACATTGATCTGTCCATTTCTGCTGTACAGAAAACTGACCCAGTCATATATCTATACACATTCTCTTTTGCATATTATTTTTCATCATGTTCCATCACAGGTGATTGGACATAGTTCCTTGCGCTTTGCAGCAAGACCTCATTGCCTATACATTCTTAATGTAACAGTTTGCATCTATTAACCCCAAACTCCCAGTCCATCCCACTCCCCCCGCCCCGACTTCCCCTTGGCAACCACAAGTCTGCTGTCCATGTCTGTGAGTCTGTTTCTGTTCTATAGATAGTTTCATCTGTGCCATATTTTAGATTCCACATATAAGTGATATCATATGGTATCTTTCTCTTTCTGACTTCACTTAGTATGAGAATCTCTAGTTCCATCTATGTTGCTGCAAATGGCATTATCTTTTTCTTTTTATGGCTGAGTAGTATTCTATTGTGTACACGTACCCCATCTTAATCCGTTCATCTGTCGATGGACTTTTAGGTGGTTTCCATGTCTTGGCTATTGTGAATAGTGCTGCAATGAACATAGGGGTGCATGGATCTTTTTCAATGAAAAGAGGTATATATCACTGGCTATATATCCAGTAGTGGGATTGCTGGATCATATGGCAGTTCTATATTTAGTTTCTGAGGCACTTCCATACTGTTTTCCATAGTGGCTGTACCAATTTACATTCCTAACAACAGTGCAGAAGGGTTCCCTTTTCTCCACACCCTCTCCAGCATTTGTTATCTGTAGCCTTATTAATGATAGCCATTCTGACCAGTGTGAGGTGGTACCTCATTGTACTTTTGATTTGCATTTCTCTAATAATTAGTGATATTGAGCATTTTTTTCATATGCCTGTTGGCCATCTGTATGCCTTCTCTGAAGAAATGTCTAGTTCTTTTACCAATTTTTCAACTGGGTTTTTTGTTTTTTTGGTGTTGAGTTGTATGAGTTCTTTGTATATTTTGGTGATTAAGCCCATGTGGATTGAACTGTTTGCAACTATTTTTTTTAATTCCATAGGTTGTCCTTTGTTCTTTTTTTGATGGCTTCCTTTGCTACGCAAAAGGTTTTAAATTTGATTAGGTCCCATTGGTTTATTTTTGTTTTTATTTCTATTGCCTTGGGAGACTGACTTAAGAAAACATTTGTAGGGTTGATGTCAGAGAATGTTTTGCTTATGTTCTCTTCAAGGAGTTTGATGATGTCTTATGTTTAAGTCTTTAAGCCATTTTGAGTTTATTCTTATGCATGGTGTGAAGATGTGTTCTAGTTCCATTGATATACAGGCAGCTGTCCAGTGCCCAGCCCCACTTGCTGAGGAGACTTTTTTCTCATTTTACATTCTTGTCCCCTTTGTCAAAGATTAATTGACCGTAAGTGTCTGGGTTTATTTCTGGGCTCTCCATTCTGCTGCATTGGTCTGTATGTCTGTTTTTGTACCAGTACCACACTGTCTTGTTTACTGCAGATTTGTAGTATTGTCTAAAGTCTGGGAGAGTTATGCCTACTGGTTGCTTTTTTTGTTTGTTTGTTTTTTTCCCATCAGGATTGTTTTGGCAATTTTGGGTCTTTTGTAGTTCCATATAAGTTTTTGGTTTGTTTGTTCTAGTTCTGTGAAAAAATGTCATGGGTAATTTGATAGGAGTCACACTGAATCTGTAGATTGCTTTGGGTATTACAGGCATTTTAATGATATTAATTCTTCTATTCCAGGGAGCATGGGATAGCTTTCCATTTCTTTGAATCCTCTTTAGTTTCCTTGATTATTGTTTTACGGTTTTCAGCATATAAGTCTTTCACCTCCTTGGTCAGGTTTATTCCCAGGTATTTAATTTTTTGGGGATTTTAAAAGGTATTGCATTTTTGTATTTATTTTCTAATACTTCATTGTTAGTATACACCAATGCAACTGATTTCTGAATGTTAATCTTGTATCCTTCTACTTTGCTGAATTTATTGATCAGTTCAAGTAGTTTTTGTGTGGAATCCTTAGGATTTTCTATATGTAGTATCAGGGCATCAGTATGTAGTGACAATTTTACCTCTTCTCTTCCAATTTGGATAGATTTTATTTCTTTTGTTTATCTGATTGCTGTGTGTAGGCCTTCCTAAACAATACTGAATAGAAGTTGTGAGAGTGGGCAATCTTGTCTTGTTCCAGATTTTAGAGGGAAGTCTTTCAGCTTTATCCGTTGAGTATTATAGTGGCTGCAGGTCTGTAATAAATGGTTTGTATTATATGTTTCCTCTATACCCACTTTTTTTCTTATCATAAATGGATGTTGGATTTTGTCAAATGTTTTTCTGCATTTATTGAGGTGATCATGTGCTTTTTGATTTTTCTGTTAAGGTAATATATGGCGTTGATTTGTTTGCATATGTTAAACCATCCTTGTGAACTAGGGATGAAACCCACTTGGTCATGTTATATGATCTTTTATTCACCTATTTTTAATTTGGCTGATTATGCTTAGGTTTTAAATCAGGTAATCAATATCTATCACAAAATCTTTAAGAATTGCACCTGTGTTTTCTTCTAAAACCTTATAGTTTTAGCTCTTTAATATTTTTTAAATCACATTTTAACTATGTGATTAGACATAGTTTCTGGTGCTATACAGCAGGATCTCCTTGCTTTTCCATCCCAAAGGCAATAGTCTACATCTATTAACTCCAGACTCCCAGATCATCACACTCCCCCCATTCCCCTTTGGCAACCACGAGTCTGTTGTCCAAGTCCATGATTTTCTTTTCTGTGGAAACGTTCATTTGTGCAGTCTATTTGATTCCACATATAAGCTCCTACTTTTAAGTCTTTGATTCATTTTAGTTAGAGTTTGGATATGATGTGCCATAAGGTTTCAACTTCACTTTTTTTTTTGTATGTGTAAATCAAATTGTTCCAGTAGCATTCGTTGAAAATACTATTCCTTACCCATTGAACTATCTTGGTATTCATTTCAAAAATAGAGCAAAATGTATAGGTTTATTTCTGGAATAAAATTGTGGTCCATTAATCTACATGTCATGATTGTGCCACAGCATCTTGACTATTACAATTTTGCTATAAGTTTTGGAATCAGAAAGCATTCCTCGAAATTTGTTCCTCCTTTTAAAGATTATTTTGGATAATCTGGATCTCTTGAATTTCCATAAGAACTTGAAGAATGGCAAATCAATTTCTTAAAAGAATCAGTTCAGATTTTAATAAAAATTGTGTTGGATATGTAGATCTATTTAGGAGGAATTACTATTTTAATAGTATTGTCTTCTAATCCATGAAT
The DNA here is from genome assembly GCA_004024745.2 of Catagonus wagneri. Taxonomy (NCBI): domain Eukaryota; kingdom Metazoa; phylum Chordata; class Mammalia; order Artiodactyla; family Tayassuidae; genus Catagonus; species Catagonus wagneri. The sequence continues at coordinate 5,673,991 of PVHT020000015.1, forward strand.
ACAAATATCTTTCAATTTATTTAAATTTTCTTTGATTTTTCAATGTTTTGCAGCTTTAGTATAAAATTTTGCACTTCCTTTGTTAATATATTCCTAAGAATTGTATTCTTTTCTTCGTGAATAGAACTGTTTTTTAAATTTTATTTCCAAGTAATTCATAGCTAGTATATAAAAATTGACTTTTCTGTGTTTATCTTATATCCTACAATTTTGCTAAATTGTTTATTAATGCTAATAGTATTCATGTGTATTTCTTCAGATTTTCTGTATACAACATTACCTCATCTGTGAAGAAAGAGTTTTACTACTCTTCCAGTCACAGATGTCTTTAATCTCTTTTTCTTGCCTAATTTGTTATGTGCAGCCACTGAAAAATTTAGCTGCATAACTAACTAGTAAGCTAATGATTGGGCAGTGCTTTCCTTAAATGCCTCAAACTACAAATCTCCTAGCCTTTGCTAAGAAGATCTTTGTGTCTGTTGAGTCATGTCGTCAACACTCAGCTAGGCACTTTATTTTCTTTTTATTTTTTAATTTATTTTGGCTTTTTTTTTTTGTCTTTTGAGGGCCGCACCTGCGGCATATGGAGGTTCCCAGACTAGGGGTCTAATCAGAGCTGTTGCTGCCAACCTACACCAGAGCCACAGCAATGCCAGATCCAAGCCACGTCTACAGCCTACACCACAGTTCACGGCAATGCCAGATGGTTAAGATGGTTAACCCACTGAGCAAGGCCAGGGATCAAACCTGCAACCTCATGGTTCTTATTCAGATTCATTAACCACTGAGCCACAGTGGGAACTCTTCAGCCACTGTAAACCACTGCCTCGACTCATACAGAGCCTCAATGTCAGCCAGAGTCAAAAGTTGAGGGCTTTCTCAGGTCCTTCCTGGGAATGCAATCAGGCCTTCCTATCTGTATTTGTAGTTATCCAAGAATATATTGTGGGTTATCAAATCCCTTGTTGAAATTTCATTCCCCATCTTTTCTTTTAAGCTTTTGGTAACTCCAACTGTGTTTTGGTATACTCCAACTGTTATCTATCACCCCAGGAAGCTTAAATGTCAAAACACTTGCCTGTAATTGTTTTCAACAACAGCTCTCTGGGAGAAGGCTTTTAGCACTAGGTGAGCTCTGTATCAGCCTAAAAGTAGGTCTTACAGGGGACCACAAAACCGGTAATATAATGACAACTCTTTGGGAATGAGACTTTTCAAATAGCTTCAATTCCATTCTACTCTCTCCAGGGGCTACCAAGCTGCCCCCAGAATGTGGGCTGTTGTTTTTCAAGGCTACTGAACTGAATGGTTGAGAATGGGTCTAGTGTAAGTTAAAACATGGCAAACCTTGCTGTTCAGTGGTTTTTCTTGAATAAACACTCTCTGGATTCCTTGAAGCTTTGGTTAGTTTCAAGAGTTCTGAAAAAAATGGTTGTGATACTTTGGCCAGTGTTTTCATGGAAGAGAGGATTTTGTGAATTTCTCACTCTGCAATGCTAGCTGACACCACTCATTGAATCAGTTTTAAGTGTGGTTACATTTATTGGATATGTTTCATCTGATTATAATATTAAAAATATGATAAAGTCTATTTTTCTACTAGTTAAGTTGTACCATTAGAAATAAGAAGTTAAAATAATAGCAACCTTTAACTGAATATATAGTTCTAAATTTGGTGTCTTTTAATCCTCACATGGTAGATATTATCTTCAATTTACAGATGAAAAGGCAAAAGTCAAAATATAAATTCTTGACCATTTTGCAAAGATAGTGTTGAAGCAAGATTTTGAACCTAATTCTGTATGCCTTCTAACCCCATTGTTTTCACCATCAAAATTTAATTATAAATCTATCTTAGTGCTTAAAAATCTTATATCTTGTGAACTATAGTGACAATATAAAATTTAGCTTTCAACAAGACACCTGAGGGTATGTCAGGTGCTCAATACTCTGTGAACAGTTTTCCACAATTTAAATTGTGAAATGGGGAAATAAAAGAATTAGACTACATTTGTGTTATGTTTAATAAATTCTATTATTTTATTAGCTTAAAGTAGCCTTATTATCATGTTCACTGATGTATCTCTAATGACTGGAATAGTGTGCCTGGCTCATAATGAATTAATACTAATTACTCAATTATGTATTAATGACCTCATATAGACTATTTAATTATTGATAAACAATTATACATTGAATTAATCTATTTTCATTATCTGTTGTGATTGAATATGTTGTAACAATATAGCCTATCAGAAAAAAAATTGTTCATAATGAACTGAGATCTATGATTCAACAAATATTCATGTTTTATGGTACCAATTAATATGGATTCTTAAAAGAGCACGGAATAAAAAGTACAGATTCATCAAAAATGTGAGAATGTGTGTAAAAATGACATCAGAGAGAAAGCTGGTGTTAAAAATACACTTACTGAGGTTATAGGATATATAAAATTTTTCAGAAGGCAAAAACAGAATATAAGTTAAAGATCACTGACAGAAATGGTGAAGTTAAAACATTACTAGATGCTCTATTTTTTTCTAATGTTCTTTGGAATCACATACATTTTGAGCTCATTTACACCAAAGAAAATTAATTTTTAAATAATTTCGACATTACATATATTTAAGAAGGAAAATATTCACATTTAAATTCAATTTTATAGGTTGAAGTCAGTTTATTGAGTTTTTCTTGTAGTCAAAGCTGGTAGATCTGTAATGATCATTGAAAATGACATTTTTTTCTGAATAAAAGGTCAATTTAAGAATAAATTCATACATCCCATTATGAGAATCTCCTTACAAATAAAAGAAAATAATGACTAGGTAAGGATTATGAGATATCTTGATGTCATTCTTGTATGCTGTATCTTAGTCTGAAGATTATGTATAAAACAAAATCAAAAGAAGTAGAACCAAAGTAGTTTCAAATATGTTGGGAGTTCCCTGATGGTGAAGAGGTTAAGGATCCAGTATTGTCACTGTAGCGGCTTAGATCCCTAGCCAAGGAACTTCCCCATGCCAAAAAATAAAAAAAGCATTTTTTAATATTTTTAAATGGATTAAATTTGACTGCTTATTAAGAATTTAGCCATTTAACTAGTTAATAATTTTCATATGATTAAAGTTTCCAAGAAATGAGGTTAATTTTCTAATTTAATTTTTAAGTCTGTTTAAAAAAAATTTAAACTTAATAGTCACATAAATAATCCAGGTAACTGATACCAAATAACATTTTTCCTTTAGGAGTCTGAAGGAGAAGAGCATGTTAAACCTATTAGTTTTTTTTTTTTTCTTAATGAATTTTATTTCAATTATAGGTGTACATAAATCATCACAAGTCAATTTTTACAGATTTTGTATCCCAAATCCCCAGTGCATCCCCCCACCCCCCAGACTGTCTTATTTGAAAAATCAAGGTTTTCCAACGTCTGTGAGTCATTGTCTGTTCTGTAAAAAGGTTCATTGTATCTTTTTAGTTTCCTATTAGTTTTTAACTTAAGCAAGCAGGTAGAAAACTGGTAGAAATGCTTTTGGAATTAAGCTTTAGTAACTGCAAGTTAATTCCTGAATATTAATTTTTCTATTAGATTTGGATATATACTTGAATATAAATGATACATATGACATAGATGATAGAGAGATAGAGAGATAGAGATAGATGGATGTAAATTTTATCGGTCTTTCGAGGTAACTTGAATACCTTCTCTGTTTTCAAAGTCAATGTATTAACAGGCTTCTAATGAATATTTGTGACCAACATATTGAATAGCACGTAAGATTACTAGAATAATAATCAAGCAGATTGAGCAACTTTCCACTTGTATTAGTTTCTTATTAGTATTGTAACAAATTACTACAGTCTTTTTGTGTCTTAAAACATAATAAGTTTATTATTTTACACTGCCAGAAGGCAAAAGTCAAAAATGATACTCGCTTGGATAAAATCAAGGCATTGGTGGGTCTGTGTAGCATTCTGGAGCCTCTAAAGGAGAATCCATTTTCTTGCCTTTTCTTTCTTTCTGCTGCCTTTTTTTTTTTTTAGGGCCACAGCCATGGTATATGGAGGTTCCCAGGTTAGTGGTCTAATCGGAGCTGTTGCTGCTGGCCTACACCACAGCCACAGCAACTCAGGATCCAAGCCACATCTGTGGCCTACACCACAGCTCATGGCAATGTTGGTTCATTAACCCACTGAGTGAGGCCAGGGATTGAACCAACAACCTCATGGTTCCTAGTCAAATTCATTTCCACTGAGCCAAGAGGGGAACTCCTGATGAGCAATCTTAACTCCATCTGCAAACTTCCTTCCCCCTTGTCGTGTAATATAACATATATAAAGATTCCAAGGATTATAATGTATACATCATGGAGGTTGGGGCTTTATTCTGCTTACCTAACCACTCTTTACTCTTTTAAAAGCAACTTTTAATGCATTACTATGTAAAAGATGTCTAAACATATTTTTAATAAAAGAGTTTCAATAACTTTGACCTTTGAGCTATATCCAAGAAAGCCAAGAACTATTTTGGAAATTGGGGTGATTTCTGACATTCCAGGCCCATTCAGGTTTTTAGGATATTAAAACCTGATTGATTTTAAATGATCCATTCCAAAATTTACAGTCTGACTTGTTATAAAATATTTCCTAGATTAGCCTTTCAAATTATAAACACTTACCTTTCTTAGCAAACACCCATTTAGGGTCTGAGAGTCACAGTTTCCTCATTCATAAATTATAAATACCAATATGCAACAACTTCATAGAGTGTAATGAGGATTTAATTAATTAATGCTCACAGAGAACATAGCACTGACTTTTGGACATCATAGATGTTCAATATTATGCTAGTATGATAACAGCATTATTATTTGCCATTATTACTTCTCTGAATGCAAATTATACTGGATGCCTGCATAGCCTTTTGGCAAAATTTATTGTATTTTATTTTTATTCTAAATATAAATAAATAAAAGGGATGCTGCTTGTTTTCATTAATCCATGAAATATTTTTCCTATGAATTTTAAAAATAAAGCTGCTTGTATAATTCTGTTGCTTTATCACTGTCAGCATTTTCAAGCATATATGTCTTAAATTAAAAAACAAGACAGATACTTCTTAATGAGTTTATCAAAGAAGCTCATAACTGTTAAATATAGTTTTAACCCTCTATTTTTATAACTGAGTACAATTAACATTTAACTAAGCCACTTTCTCTGTTAACTTAATTATGTCTAACCCTAAAGGTGACAAGTAGGTAACAAGGTTAATTTGCATATTTTACATCTATTAAAATCTATGCAAAGTCTTTATAGGAATTAATAATATATGCATATAAATATATGGTTATAGTAACTCTCTCATACCTATATATGTTCTATTAAATTACGGGGATGTTCTTCCTTTAGTTGTTCTTCTTAGTCTTTACACTTTTGCGTGTAGACTCCTTATAAATAGTCTCAGCTTGATTATTACAGAGGAATATCTTTTTAAGAATCAGGCAGTAGCATTTGCATTTTAACATCCATGGGAATGCTATATTTTGTCTGAATTAATAAGAATCTGACACTAATCAATAAACAGTATTTCTGATCTTATCTCATCCTTTGATACTTTTTAGTGTATAAGATATTTTGAGGGAAGATGTGGAACATGTAAATTAAATGTCTTTTTTTACTCTTCAGTGATAATTAGGGTATTTATGAAATTCCCTGCAGTCATATGACAGACAGCTAAACTAAAACTAAGTTCTCTGCCTCTTGTAGGCTTTACATATGACATTGCAATAATCCAGAGTCTATTTTTTTAAATGACAAAATGAACTTATAAATTAACACAGACACATGGATTACCACAATTTCATAAAGATGCAGAGAACTGTTACAATTGTAGCACATGGCTTGTTTGACATTCCTTGAAGCTAAACAATTGATTGTTTTTTTACACAGACTATAGTCAGAGGTAGTGAAAAATTACTGGGAAAATGGCATTTTCCAATCTTTTGGAGTTTAAAATATTCTTCAAAGACACAGTTCCTGCAATGGAGAATGTAGCTGTGTGGCTACTTGAACAACAGACTGCCCCTTGCATAAGAATCATTTGTCTCATTATTTCACATGTGATGCAAATATTAATTTTTAATCATCATGATGCATATGAACAGTTTTGCATTGAAGGAGAAATGAGAGTATGTAAAGAGAAAAGTAGTTCTTCAGGATTATAATATTTAGATCTACAGTTTATGAAGGCTCAAAACTCAGAGGCACTGATAACATACTCTGCATAAGTCCTGTGTTCTTTCAGTTATACAGATTATCCGCTTAATTTATATAAATTATACATTTCAGGGTTGTATATTTTACAATTTATTTATTCATAAAATCATATGCAACATAATGCTAAAATTCATCACCCCCAAATTCAACACAAATGATATAATTTTTTAGATTCTGTACCTAGATGATACCACTAATTTAACATTAATATGTTTCATTGTGGAAGGTGGACAACATAAGAAGAAAACATTTTTATTATATATATATTTTATTTTAATATCAAAAATCATATTTTATAATTTTACCACTGAAATAATCATTTAATGGGTTTAATATATGCACAGAGTTGTGTAACCATCATCACAATCTAACTTTAGAATGTTTTTGTCACCCCAGAAAGAAACCCTATACCCATTAGCAGTGACTCCATATTGCTCCACTCCACACTCCTGGCTATAAGCAACCATTAATCTACCTTCTGTCCTTATTGATTTGCCTACTCTGGACATTTAATATAAATGAAATTATTTATTTGGAATCTGTCTTTTTCATTAGCATAATATTTCAAGGTTTATCCCTCTTGCAGCATGTGTATCAGTGCTTTCATTCCTTTTTTTTTTTAACTGTGGTATAAAAACATATGACATAGGGAATTCCCATCGTGACTCAGCGGTTAATGAACCCGACTAGTATCCATGAGGATGAAGGTTTGATCCCTGGCCTCGCTCAGTGGGTTAAGGATTCGGCACTGCTGTGAGCTGTGGTGTAATGTTGCAGATGTGGCTCAGATCCTTCACTGCTGTGCCTGTGTTGTAGGCCAGCAGCAATGGCTCTGATTAGACCCCTAGCCTGGGAATCTCCATATGACATGAGTGCAGCCCCCAAAAGACAAAAAAAAAAAATGTATGATATAGGAGTTCCTGTTGTGGCTCAGTGGTAACAAACTTTACTAGTATCCATGAGAATGCGGGTTTGATCTCTGGCCCCATTCAGTGGATTAATGATACAACATTGCAGCAGTGTAGGTCACAGATGTGTCTCGGATCTGGCATTGCTGAGGCTGTGGCATAGGCTGGCAGCTGTAGTTCTGATTTGACCCCTAACCTGGGAACTTCCATGTGCCATGGGTGAGGTCCTAAAAAGAAAAAAAAATGACATAAAATATACCATCTTAAGCATGTTTTAGCATATAGTTCAGTAGTGCTTTATTGATAAGATCTCATAGTATGCATATGTCACATATTGTTTAGCAAGTTATCACTTGATGGATATTTAGGTTGTTTCCCAACTTTTGGCTGTTATGAATAATGCTGCTATCACCAATTGTATATAGGTTCTTGAGTGGACATATGTTTTTAAATTTCTTTGATGTATACCTAGGATTGAAATTACTGGGTTATATGGTAACTCTATACTTAACTTTTTGAGATGGCAAAACGATTTTCCAAAGCATTATTTTACACTCCTGTCAGCACTCCAGGAAGTTTTGAGTTGCTCCACATTTTCCCCGACACTATAATCATGTTTCTTTTATCATTATAATGGGTATAAAGTAATATTTCCTGACTTTGATTCGAATTTCCTAATGACTAATAATGTTGAGCGTCTTTTCGTGTGCTTATTGACCACTTGTATACTTTCACTGTATAAATGTCTGTTTTAATTCTTTGACCATTTTTAATTGCGTTGTCTTTTTATTGTTGAGTTGTAAGATATATATATATATATATATATATATATATATATATATATAGGATATAGTCCCTTAGAAAACATGTGATTTAAAAATATTTTTTTTCCAGCATTTATTTTTTCATTTTTTAATAGAGCTTTTATCAACTTTTTTTTAATTTGATGATATCCAATTTTGTTGCTGTTGTTGTTGTTTGTACTTTTGATTGCACATCTAAGAAACCATTACCAAATCCAAGATTGCTATTTGCTGCAATGTTTTCTTCTAAGATATACATATAGGTTTAGATCTTATATTTAAGTCTATAATGTACTTAGAGTTAATTTTATACATGGTTTGTGGTAGGGGGTCCATTTTCATTCTTTTCTATGTGGATACAGAACAGAATTTGTTAAAAAGACTATTCTTTCCCCCATTAAATTATACTGACATAATATTATACTTTCAAATATATTAATGGATTAAATCTCTCTAAAATCTCCTGAATACTTTCACGTCTTTGTTATCTGCTGAGCTGTACAATTTTGACACTGAATTACAAGTGAGTTGGCAAAAGATGTGAAAATATAAACATGAATAAGATGGGGCCTTGGTCTAAAAACAATGAGGACTGAACAGTACCTACCTGGTACTTTGGGGTGATATGAAGGAGAGGACACAGTGCTTTTCAGTGAGATGTTCATCTGGTAATCTGTAGTGACATTAAGAGAAATGCAATGTACCCCGTGACCTAACCATCCTCAAAATCAGGAACTGTATTCGTTTATTTTGCTCTCTTATTCAGTTTCTAACTAGAACTCTGTAACATATTCTCACTTTCTATACAGTATGACAATACCTAAGATTCTTAAACTCTTATGTTCAAGTACTTTGCTATATGATTTGCATATTTCCATGCTCTGACTATATCAACATAGCAATGATATTTGATAGATAATGCCACTTTCTATTTTCATTGGGACAAGTCACTTAATTTCTCTGTGCCTCCAGACTTTAAGTAGCAGTCTCACAGTTCAAACCCAGTCAATACTATTATGAATTCCTTTCCCATTATATTATACTGTCTGTGAACGATACAATAAATGAGAGAAAGGATACAAATAATGTGATAATTTGAATGACATATTCTAAAACAAAACAAAACTCAGTGGGTGCTTGATTTTAAAATTATTTCAGATAATTTTAATAATTTTTAAATGAAGAAATTCTGTGTTCCATTTTCTATTCCACAAGATAAGAGAGCGACCTTTGAATAAATAGAGCTATGCATATGCAATGTTACAGATATATTTCTTACTGGCATTTCATGATTGTCTATAGCTTGCAAAACAACAGACTGAGCTATTTTTACAGTTTCTATTTTATGGCTTCCCCTAAACTCATATGCCAAGTATCTATGGAAATTCTGAGTCAGAGTTAGAAGGGTGGTTTAGATGACTATACACTACATGAAGCCATATCATGAGTGGGTGTCAAATTGGAATATGTTTTGAGCTTAAAGTAGCATCATATCTCTTTGGCTGTATAATGAGACTAATCTGAAACAAGTATCTTCCAGGAACTTCAATTGATATCTATAGGTGGGTGGGTAGAGGGAAGGGGAGGTATGAAGACATATGGTAGTAAAACTGGTACAGTTAGAAGTACTTCTTTTTTGTCATCAGAAGTTATCCCTAATACTGGGGGATGGGGGGATGCACTGTGGGTTTGGGACACAAAATCTATCACATTGGCTTGTGATGATCTTTGTATACTTATAATTGAAATAAAATTCATTGCTATAAAAATAATAATAATAAATGAATACATAAATATGTAAAAAAATAAAAGAAGTTATCCCTAACATTGAAATGTACATTTAATGGTATTAGAAATGAGTGTGTTAGTGACTGCATGAGAACTTCACCTACAAATAGATGATTTAGATGATGATTCAGAATTGTTTATAAGTTAAATGCTACTCAACTTTTTTTTTTGTTTTTTTGTTTTTTTTTGCTTTTTAGGGCTGCACCCGTGGCATATGGAAATTGCGAGGCTAGGGGTCTAGTCGGAGCTCAGCTGCTGACCTATGCCACAGCCACAGCAATGCAGGTTCTGAGCTGCATCTGCCACCTAAACCACAGCTCACAGCAACACCAGATCCTTAACCCACTGAGCGAGGCCAGGGATTGAACCCAGGACCTCATGGTTCCTAGTCGGATTTGTTTCCACTACACCATGATGGGAACTCAGCTACCCACATTTTATAAAGGCATATTTTGCACAAGAATTTATCACAAAATATTTAGATACTTCTATTTTATCAGAATGTGATTCAGTTCATATTCATACACATTTGTTTATTCATTTCATTCTGTTTTCTCTCAGTAAAAAGAGCTTTAAATAATATCCTTTGAAAATCTTTATTTTGAACTTTTGACTTAGGTGGAGAAATTGCACTTTTAGCTTAAAAGATTTTCATTCCATAGAATGCTAATTTCACTTAGTGTTTAGAAGAAAATGAAGTTTTCTCCATCGCTTTATTGTTATATATTTGACTTTTTTCAGAGTGAAATGAAGTCTCAGAAAGTCACTTAAAGTGCCCAAATGAGCCTAAAAAGACATAGTTTTCTATGCTTATTGGGAAAATAATGTCTCCTGTTAAAAGTTTACTGGTTATGTAGATGACCAGTCCTTAATAATGTCTCTTTTCAGTTACACTCATGTAAATGTCGTGATCCATTTAGAAATCATTTCATTTATATATAAGATTCATTAGGGAAATTGACATTTAGATATTTTCATGAAATTGGTCTGCATCACTTTGTCTAGCTCATTTATTCTTATAAAAAGTCAGTAGCTATGATTACAAGGAAACTTGTATTTGATTGGAAATTCAAACTCCTTGTAAATAGCCTTAGCCCTGTGTGCATATAAGCACCAGTTAAATTTAAATCCCTAACCTCAGAAAGCACAAGATTATCTTTTATTTTGTTCTTTTATTATCCACTCCATAAGAGAAATGGCTACTTTATAGATAGTTGGTTTAAACACTTAAGCGATATTTTGCATTTGATGTGTTGCCTAGAAATCAAAGTGTCTATTCCAGTGTAGTTATTTCTGACTTCACATTATTTTTGCCAGAGAATGTAAACTACTGAGAAAGCAGTGACATAGTATTGTACTACGTACCTGTAAACCTTTGAACATTAATGATTAACTTAGGAGAGGAGAATAGTTCAGTAGAGCACTAAAGTAGACTTCAGAGATCATAGCTACATGAAAAATTAAGGAAACACTTGGAGGTTCTGCTGTGGCGCAGTGTTTTAGGAATCCAACTGCAGTGGCTCAGGTCACTGCAGAGGAACAGGTTGGATCCCTGGCCCTGCAGAGTCGGTTAAAAGATCTGGTTTTGCTACAGCTGTGGCATAGTTTGCAGCTGTAGCTCGAATTCAATCCCTGGCCCAGGAACTTCCATATGCCCTGGGTAAGGGCCATAAAAAAGAAAAAATAAAGAAGAAATAAAACACTTGAATGGTAATGAATGATGAATGATGAACCCATTTTTATACTTGTAAAGAGTAATGTGAAGTAATAAAGCACCATTAAAATATATATAGGGATGACTGACTTAAAAGTATCAATCATTTGTTAGACAAATTTCTACCATAGCCAGGTACCAAAAGTTACCTTGATATTAATATCTGCTTTGTTTTACTTGTTTTTTTTTTTTTTTTTCTTTCCCGTGCCCGGCATAGTGATCATCAGTTTTTCCTAGGATGAGAAATACTGGGTCTTTGGAGATAACCTATGTTGGAGAACCATATCTTCATTCATATACAGGCTCTGTCTACCTCTGTCTACATGATATCATATTAGCATTTCATACTGTCAGTAAGGGAAGTTAAGGTGATGGATCTCAGTTCTAGTTGGATTTTCTCTTATCTTGGTCATCACAGTCAAGTTCTGAAGGTAGATTAGTTACAATACTGTTACAGAAATTTCATGCACTTTCTTTTCTTATCGACAAATAAGGTTCAATTTTGGACAACTGAACTTCTAAGATTAATGCAGATCAAAACTTTAATGTGTTGTACTGATACATATAAATATAGTATATTTGAAGGAAATTCCACGTTTTCATAAATTTGTACGTTAAAAATGATTTCTATATAAAATAGAGACTTTGTATAAAAAAACAACATGTGTATAATTTCAAGACATTTTAGATGTGCACGCTTGGATTATATTAAAACTGCCTGATTTTTATCAAAGGAAAGTATGAATTTTCAAATTGAAAACGGTTAATGCATATTTATTTGTAAAATTAGGGCTGAGATTTATCAAATAAGACTGTTTTAGTTTTTAAACAATTATAATAGTAAAAATCATATTGTATTTGGAGGACTTTTTCATCAGTCGTATGACTAAAATTTAAAACGATAGCCGACATAAACATATAGCAGTGCATCTACCCCAGAGAAATTAATGATTAATGATACTGGCACAGGAAAAGATCAGGAAGTCTTCAGTTATTATGTCAAATGTGCTCATATTTTTTCACATATCAAAAGAGCACATTGACAATGCAGAATAATTGTGCCTTTAATAATAAGAAAAGAGTGAATTGTATAACAAGATGAGTCAATTAGTCTATTTAAATACAAATTTCCTCTATAAAGGTAATAAAATTTGAAGCTATTTTTAAGTCCTGAAATTTATTATTTTTAATAATCAAAGTTTCAGTTATTTGTGATAATAAAGTTTATATCATATTCTCCTAAGATGTAAACTTACCTATTTTGACCGTTAACTGAGATGTAGAGGTGGGCAAGGTTCACAGATTAAATGATACAGAAGGCTTTATATTTAACATGGCAAACATTGTAAATTTGTTAAATCTTATAAATCTCTCCAGTCTTCAAGGATTTCATGAAAATAATCTGATACAAATATATTAAATTAGAAGCAGGAAACTTATGACTGCTATTTATCTCCTTAATCTTTAGAATCTAAAACTCTAATACTTTAGATTTCTTCATCAGTAACGGGGGACAGCACTATGTTAAAACTATTTGCAAAACCCCTGTCATATTGTAAATGTTCAATATTTACTAGTTGCTCATAAAAACTGAAGATAATTGACATAAATGGCAAAGGTATTCAAAATAAAGTGATTCTTATATACTCCAAGTTAATCCCCAAGTTAATTACAAAACTGTGTACTCCTATATTCAAATTCTCCTTTTCAGGAAAATATAGCAATAATTTTAGACAGTATGCTCCAAACACAACTATGTCATAATTCATCTATTTTTTGCCTTATCTATTTAATTTTTCTTGGGGAACTATTTTGCTTATGCAAATATATTGATATGAGCAAATAAACTTACCAAATATTTCTGATTTTTTTATCATTGCTCACACAATTAAGTGAACAAACTGAGAACATTTTTACCATGTGTCTTTAAACAGTAGTAATATCATCACACTGTCAAAAAGGATTTTAGTATACCCTTTTAGAGATACTGTATTGCAGTTTTCCAACTGTCATATAATCCTTGTTAAGTTTTAAGTTGAAGTATTACACTGTGAATGTTCAGAAACTCATATGAGTGTGGATAAAGTACTTTCCTCAACAAAGCTTCAATGACATGACAAATACATAAGTTTTCAATTCCAAGAAATATGCTTTCTACTTTTTTGTTTAACTTGAACTTAAAAAATATAAAACTTCAGAGTTCCCATCATGGCTCAGTGGAAATGAATCTGACTAGCATCCCTGAGGACTCAGGTTCAATTACTGGCCTCGCTCAGTGGGTTAGAGGATCCGGCATTGCCGTGAGCTGTAGTGTAGGTGGCAGACTCGGCTCAAATCCCATGTTGTTGTGGCTCTGGCATAGGCCGGTGGCTACAGCTCTGATTTGACCCCTAGCTTGGGAACCTCCATATGCTTTTTAGGGTGCGGCCCTAAAAAGCAAAAAAAAAAAAAAAAAAAAAAAAAAAAAGGAAAAACCTTCCCAATTTGGTAATTAATCATTTTGCAAAGGATATGAAAAAGAAAAGATTGCAGTGGATAGTACTTAATACTGTTAATTTTTCTGCCCTTACAGACTTGTGACTCAGGTTCCATTTGTTTAGTTAGTATCTCTGACTGCAATAACCAGAAACTATCTTAAAACACATAGTTCTACATGAACATATCCATCCCAACTTTCATCAGATCTGAAACGAAAATTCCAGGTTACTTTATGGTACACTTATTTACCTAATAATGCTCTAAGATTAAAAAAAAAAAGTTGCTATGTTTCTAGGTATAATCGCTAGAGCCACATAAAAGGGGTTGGAGGGAACCAGTAAATCTTGTTAATAGTGATAACACTGTGATGATTTCTGGTATTTTTCCTTTCTCTTTCTTTGAACCCCCATGGGCAAATTTAAGAGTCAGGTTTTAGGAGTCTAGGCCTGTACTACCCAATACGGTAATCACTAGCAACACGTGGCTACAGAATCCTTGCAATGTTGCTAGCTCAAATTAATATGTTCTCTAAGTGTAAAACAAATATGTGATTTTAAAAACTTGGTAGTAAAAGCTAATGTAAAATATCTGAATAGTTTTTCATTTTGATTGCATGTTGAACTGATAATAACACTTTGTATATATTATATTGAATAAAGTATAATACTAAAATGAATTTCACCTGTTTTAAATGGAACTATACAATTTTATTTTATTTTCAAATTTATTTTATTCAAGTATAGTTGATTTAAAATGTTGTGTTAATTTCTGCTGTACAGCAAAGTCATTCAAATATACATATTATATTCTTTTTCATATTCCTTTCCATTTTGATTTATTACAGGATATTGAATATAATTCCCTATGCTATGCAGTAGGACCTTGATGTTTATCCATTCCATATACAATGGTTTGCATCTACTATCCCAAACTCCCAAACCATCCCTCCCCCATCTTCTCTCCTCCTTGACAATCCCAAGCCTGCTCTCTATGTATGAGACAAATGTAAATTACATATATGTTGGAGTTCCCTTGTGGCACAGTGGGTTAAGGATCTGGCATTGTCATAGCAGAGGCTCGGGTCATGGCTCTGGTGCAGGTTTGATTGCTGGTCCAGGAATTTCCACATGCTGCAGAAGAAATATTACATATGTGTTATGTACCTGTGTCTCTCATATTTTTGTTGCACAGTGCTGTCATAGAGGAAAGGAGTAGGTTATTGAGGAATTACTGATCAGAAGCAGGTAAAACAACAAAAACTGAGGCCCAGAAACTATGTGACCTCCCAACGATCTCCCAGAATTAGTGCTCACTTAGAGGAGAAAGGTCTCATTGACATTTTATCTCAGAGTTCTAGCTACAGGAATATACTGGTTTCCCTCAGACCCACCACCACCATTTTGCACTAAATAAGCAAATCAGCTGCCTTTGGAACTCAGCAAAAAACATTTGAAATTGCTGTAGAAAATAAAATAAAGGTTTTTACCATCTTACCAGTTTTTCATTGATAGTCACTGAAATGTTTAGTTACTATTGTCAGCTAGATATTGACAAGCTATGTTAGAATTCTATTTCCTGTACTTTTAGCCTGCATTTATTTAATGCAGGATTGCTCACCATTGGCACAATTGACATTTTGGACTAGATAATCCTTTGTTGGGGAGTTGGGGGGTATCCTGTACATTGTAGAATGTAGAGTGGCATCTCCGGCCGCTATTCTCTTTCAGGTGATACAAGCAATAACCCTTCCCCTTCCCAGAATTATGACAACTAAACTCTAGACATTATTATCACACATCTCCTTGGAGGCATAGTTACCTTCCCTTGAGGTCACGGATCACATGTCTTTTTCATCCTGTATTTGAGCTAATAAAGTTTGTAATGCAGTTTTCTAATATTCAGTTATAAAATACTAAGTATTGTAGTACTTCATTATGCTAAATTTTTTATTTATACAGAAAAACAGCATATAGAGGTAAGATTTTTAAAAGTTATCTATTTATAAATAATATTTAAATCTTCATTTTAAAAGGAATAAGATAATTTCTTGTTCAGTAATAGCTCAGTTAGCAATTCTGAGCCTTTATGCTGTGTCAGGCATTGTGGTAGGACCTTCAGTTTCAGAAATAAGTATATTGCACTCTCTGGTACTAAGACAGATTTAGATTCAAAGACAGATAATTTCAATATATTATAGTAAGTGAAGATACAGTTATGAAAAGAGCTTCCTGCGCTGGAGAAATAAGAAGGCCCTTTAAATCTACTTCCTATGAACTAATATGTTTCTCTTAGGACTCTTAATATTGGCAAATTAGTGATGTGTATGCACCACTGACAAGAATAAATCATTCTTCAATGAACATCCTGTAATGATGTGATTGAATTACCTCCCAATTAATCTCAAATCCAGAATATCAGTAACGGGTGAATCTGATTAATGTTTTATTAGAACCAGGGAGACGCGATTAAGATGGTGGAATAGAAGGGCTCGAGCTCAACTTCTCTCATAAAAACAACAAAATTAAAACCAAATGCCAAGCAACCTGCAACCAAATGGACTGGAAACTTTCAAAAAGGTATCCTACTCCAGAAGACAAAGAGGAGAGCAGAGCACATCAAGAGGTAGGAGGGGCGATTACATGATATAAGCAACCACATACCTCTCGGGTGGGAAGCCCCACAGACTAGAAAGTAACTGTATCACAGAGACTCACCTACAGGACTGAGAGTTCTCAGTCCCATATCAAATCCCCACATCTGGGGATCTGGCACAGGGAGAAAGAGCCCCCAGAGCATCTGGATTTGAAGGCTAGTGGGACTTGTGTGAAGGAGCTCCACAGCACTGGGTGAGATAGAGACCCAGTTCCTGAAAGGTGCACAAAGACTTTCATGTGCACTGCGTCCCAGGGAAAAACAAAGTTTCCATAGAAATCTGGGTCGAACATGACTGCAGTTCTTGGAGGATCTCCTGGGAAAACAGGGGTGACTGTGGCTTGTTGTGGGGGAAGAGCATTGGAGGCAAAGCTTTTGGAACAGTCATCAGCCTGCAATTCTCTGGAGGCGGCCATTTGGGGAAGATCTGGCCTCTCCCATCAGCGCTGAGAAGCCTCAGGCCAAACAATACTCCAGGTGGGGTCACAGTCCCACCCATCAGTAAACAGGCTGCCTAAAGACCCCTCAGGCACACAGCTGCCTCTAATCTCACCCAGAGACAAAGCCCCACCCACCAGAAGGATAGGAATCAGCCCCACCTACCAGTGGGCAGACAACAGTTCCTCCCAAGCCAACTTCAGCCACAAGGGAGGCAAACACTAGATGTAAGAGAGGCTACAACTTTATTTTCTGCAAAAAGGTCACCACACCAAAAACCTATAAGGGTGAAAAGACACAGAACTATATCTCAGATAAGGGAGAAAGAAAAAACCCAGAAAAATAGCTCAATGATCAGGAGATTTTCAGCCTCCAGGAAAAAGACTTTAGACTGTGGATGCTGAAGATGATGCAAGATGTTGGAAATAAACTGGAGGCAAAGATTGATAATTTAGAGGAAATACTGAGAAAAGAAATACAAGATATAAAAATTGAGCAAAACACAATAACTGAAATAAAAAATTCATTAGAAGCAGTGAACGGTAGGATAGGAGGCAGAAGAATGAATAAGCAAGGTGGAGGACAGATTGGGGAAATCACTAATGCAGAACAGAAAAGAGATAAAAATTTGAAAGGAAAGGAGGAGAGTCTCAGAGAACTCTGCAATGACGTTAAACACACCAACGTCTGTATTATAGGGGTGCCAGAGGAGAAGAGAGAGAGAAGGGGACAGAAAAAGTATTCGAAGAGAAAATAGCTGAAAACTTTCCTAATATGGGAAAGGAACCACTCACTCAAATCCAGGAAGCGCAATGAGTACCATATAAAATGAGCCAAAGGAGGAACACCCTGAGACACATATTAATCGAAATGACCAAAATTAAAGACAAAGAGAAAATTTTGAAAGCAGCTAGGGAAAAGAAACAAATAACATACAAAGGAACCCCGATAAGGTTTTCAGCAGATTTTTCAGCTGAAACTCTGCAGGCCAGAAGGGAGTGGCATGATATACTTAATGTGATGAAAGGAAAAAATACCCAACCAAGATTACTTTACCCAGCAAGGCTCTCATTCAGATTTGAAGGAGAGATCAAAAGCTTTACAGATAAGCAAAAGCTAAGAGAATTCTGCAACACTAAACCAGCTTTACATCAAATACTAAAGGAACTTCTCTAGGCAGAAAAGAACAGGTCACAACCAGAAACGAAAACACCACAGATAACAAGGCTCACCAGTAAAGGCACATATACCGTAAAGATACAAAATCATCCATGCACAATTATGCTACCAAAATCAGAAATCGTGAGAAGAGGAGAGCACAGATGCAGGACACTGGAGACACACCTGCAATTAAGAAACCAACAACTTACAACAATCTTATTTATATACAGACTGCTATATCAAAACTTCAGGGTCACTGCAAACCAAAAATCTACAATTGATACACAAACAAATAAGGAAAATCAACTCAAATACAACATTAAAGATAGTCATCAAGCCACAAAAGGAGACAACAAGAGAATAAGTGTAGAAAAAAGAGCAACAAAAATCCAAAACAGTTAATAAAATGGCAATAAGAACATACGTATCAATAATTACCTCAGATATTAATGGATTAAATGCTCCAACCAAAAGACAGACTGGCTGAATGGATACAAAATGGATACATATGCTGTCTTCAAGAGACCCACTTCACCTCTAGGGACACATACAGGTTGAAAGTGAGAGGATGGAAGAAAATATTCCATGCAAATAGGCATCAAAAGAAAGCTGGAGTAGCAATACTCCTATCCGACAAAATAGACCTTAAAATGAAGAACATTTTAAGAGACAAGGAAGGACACTACATAATGATCAAAGGATCAATCCAAGAAGACAATGTAACAATTTTAAATATCTATGCACCCAACATAGGATCACCACAATATATAAGACAACTGCTAACAACCTTAAAAGGAGAAATTCACAATAACACAATCATAGTGGGGGACTTCAACACCCCACTTACAGTCATGGACAAATCATCCAGACAGAAAATCAGGAAAAAACACAGACCCTGGATGAAGCATTAGACCAGATGGACTTAACAGATATTTAAAGGACATTCCATCCAAAAGCAACAGAACACACATTCTTCTCAAGTGAGCATGGAACATTCTCTAAGATTGATCACATCCTGCGCTACAAATCAAGCCTCAGTAACTTTAACAAAATTGAAATCATTTCAAGCATCTTTTCCGACCACAATGCTATACAACTAGAAATCAGCATAAGAAAAAAACGGCAAAAAACACAAACACGTGGAGACAAAACAACATGCTACTAAACAACCAATGGATCACTGCAGAAATCAAAGAGGAAATTAAAAAATATCTCGAAGCAAATGACAACAAAGATATGACATTCCAAAACCTCTGGGATGCTGCAAAAGGAGTTCTAAGAGGAAAGTTTATAGCAAGACAAGCCTACCTCAGGAAACAAGGAAAAGCTCAAATAAATAACCTAACTTTACACCTAAAGCATCTAGAGAGGGAAGGACAGAGAAGACCTAAAGTTAGCAGAAGGAAAGAAATCATAAAGATCAGAGCAGAAATCAATGAAATAGAAACAAAGAAAACCACAGAAAAGATCAATGAAACTCAAAGCTGGTTCTTTGAAAAGATCAACAAAATTGATAAACCCTTACCAAGACTTATCAAGAAAAAAAGAGAGAGGACACAAATCAATAAAGTTAGAAATGAAAAGGAAAAGTAACAATGGACATCACAGAAATACAAAGGATCATAAGAGATCATATATTGCAACTATATGGCAATAAAATGGAAAACCTAGAGGAAATGGACGAATTCTTAGAAAAGTACACTCTTCCAAGACTAAACCAAGATGAAATAGAAAAGATGAACAGACCAATCACAAGTTCTGAAATTGAACCTGTGATTAAAAAAATCACAACAAGCAAAAGTCCAGGACCAGATGGCTTCACAGGTGAATTCTATCAAACATTTAGAGAAGAACCGACACCTATCCTTCTGAAACTATTCCAAAAAATCGCAGAGGAAGGGACATTCCCAAACTCATTCAATGAGGTGACCATCACCCTGATACACAAACCAGACAAAGATACCACAAACAAAGAAAATTACAGGCCAATCTCACTGATGAACATAGATGCAAAAATCCTCAACAAAATACTGGCAATCCGCATCCAACAATACATTAAAAGGATTGTCCATCATGATCAAGTGGGATTTATCCCAGGGATGCAAGGATTCTTCAATATCCACAGATCAGTCAGTGTGATACACTACATTAACAAACTGAAGAATAAAAACCGTAATATCTTCTCAATAGATGCAGAGAAAGCCTTTGACAAAATACAACACCTATTTCTGATAAAAAAAAAAAAAAAACTTTCAGAAAGTGGGCACAGGGGGAACCTACCTCAACATAATAAAGGCCATCTATGACAAACCCAGAGCTCACATCATTCTCAATGGTGAAAAGTTGAAAGAATTCTTGCTGAGATCATGAACAAGACAAGGATAACTGCTCTTGCCACTACTATTCAACATAGTTTTGGAAGTCCTAGCCACGGCAATCAGAGAAGTCAAAGAAATAAAAGGAATCCAAATTGGGAAGGAAAAAGTAAAACTATCACTATTTGCAGATGACATGATACTATACTTAGAGAATCCTAAAGACTCTACCAGAAAACTGTTAGAGCCCATCAATGAATTTGGCAAAATCACAGGATACAAAATTAATACACAGAAAATCAACTGCATTTCTATATACTAACAATGAAAGATCAGAAAGAGAAATTAGGGAAGCAATCCGGTTTACCATAATATCAAAAAGAATAAAACACTTTGGAATAAACCTACCTAAAAGGACAAAAGACCTGTAATCTGAAAACTATTAAGATGCTGATGAAAGAAATCAAGGATGACATGAACAGATGGAAGGACATACCATGCTCTTGGGTTGGAAGAGTCAATATTATCAAAATGACTATACTATCCAAGGCAATCTACAGATTCAGTGCAATCGCTATCAAATTATGATGGACATTTTTCACAGAACTAGAACAAAATATTTTAAAGTTTGTTTGGAAGCACAAAAGACTCAGAATAGACAAAGACATCCTGAAAAAGAAAAATGGAGCTGGAAGAATCAGGCTCCCTGACTTCAGACTATCCTGCAAAGCTATAGTCATCAAAACAGTACGGTACTGGCACAAAGACAGAAATAGAGATTAGTGGAACAGGATAGAAAACCCAGAATTAAACCCATGCACCTGAAGTCAACTAATCTATGACAAAGGAGGCAAGAATGTACAATGGAGAAAGGACAGTCTCTTCAATAAGTGGTGCTGGGAAAACTGGACAGCCACATGTAAAAGAATGAAATTAGAACACTTTGCAACACCATACACAAAAATAAACTCAAAATGGATTAAACACCTAGACAGAAGACCAGATACTGTAAAACTCTTAGAGGAAAACAGGCCAAACACTCTTCGACATAAACCACAACAACATCTTCTCAGATCCCCCTGTTAAACTATTGACAATAAAAAGAAAAATATACAAACAGGACTTAATTAAACTTAAAAGTTTCTGCACAGCAAAGGAAACCCTAAACAAAATGAAAAGACAACACACAGAATGGGAGAAAATATTTGCAAATGAATTGACTGACAAGGGATTAATCTTCAAAATTTATAAACACCTCCTACAGCTCAATACTACAAAAACAAACAACCCCATCAAAAAATGGGCAGAAGATCTAAACAGACAAGTCTCCAAAGAAGACATACAGATGACCAAAAAACACATGAAAAGATGTTCAACATCACCTGTTACTAGAGAAATGCAAATCAAACTACTATGTGGTACCACCTTACAGCCACCAAAATAGCCATCATGAAAAAGTCTATGAACAGTAGGTGCTGGAGAGGGTGTGGAGAAAAAGAAACCCTGTTACACTGTTGGTGGGAATGTAAACTGGTGCAGCCACTGTGGAAAACAGTATGGGGATTCCTTAGAAAACTAAAAATAGAATTACCATTTGATCCAGTAACCCCACTCCTGGGCATCTACCCAGAGAAAACCATGACTCAAAAAGACACATGTACTTCAGTGTTCATTGCAGCACTCTATACAATAGCCAAGTCATGGAAACAACCTAAATGTCCATCGACAGAGGAGTGGATAGGGAAGATCTGGTATATACACACAGTGGAATATTACTCAGCCATTAAAAGGAACAAAATAATAGCATTTATAGCACCATGGATGGACCTAGAAATTATCATGCGAAGTGAAGTCACTCAGACAATGAGACACCTACATCAAATGCTACCACTTACATGTGGAATCTAAAAAAAGGACACAATGAACTTTGCAGAACAGATCCTGACTCACAGACTTTGAAAAACTGTGGTTTCCAAATAAGACAAGTTGGGTGGTGAGGGAATACACTGAGGGTTTGGGATGGTAATGCTATAAAATTTGGTTGTGATGATTTTGTTACACCTATAAATGTAATAAAATTCATTAACAATTAAAAAAAAGAAAAGAAAAAAATGTTTTATTAGAACCAGATCGCATAATCATCTCTTCAGTTAACCTCATAGCTTCAGGAACTTCTTTTAAAGGTGCAGGTTGTAAGAAATGACAAGAGGCTTCTATTCTTGGCAAAGTTCTGTTTAGTGTGTGAGTATTCACAGAGGATTTTTTTTCTTGAGGCATTTGAATGTAAGTTCACTAGGATGAAAACTCTGTGACAGCTGAGTTCTGGTTTGTGTTATTCACAGATGCTTCCCAGCTGTCTATAGCGGTACCTGGCACATAGGAGCTTTTTAATAAAGACTTGCTCAGTGTATTTTTGTCCAGTTGTAGCAATCATTTGTCTATTTCTTTAGCAGTACAATTAGAGAAGTCTTAAAAATACATACAAGGCTCATGAACAATAGCTAAGTTTGAATTTACATTTTTGAGCTAGTTAACTACTAGAAAGCCTTAAATCTTTGATTGTTATAGACTCAGGGCAGGTTTGAAGAAGCTCTTGTTTGTAATTCTAAGTTTTATTTAAAGTAGTTTCAATGTGGCCTGCAGAAATAGGCCTAATCAGTTTAAATCTATATCTAATAAAAATCTTATTGCTACAGAGCATATATATACCCTACAAACTCTGATCTAAAGAAATGACACTTGTTTCAGAAGCCATAATGTATGGATTCCCCTAGAGTCCGTCTTTACATGGGCATGAAGGGAAGAAAGAACAATCAGGGATGATACGACCAGTTTTCAAGACTGTTATTTGGAACAACTTATTCCAGCTCAGCTTTCCAGAAAGTGACACCTGCACCTCTGTGGGGATGACTTCATACACAAGCTAATTTGTACCTGTTCCAAATGGACAGATGCTCCCAGACCCTGGATGTGGGCACACACTCACACTGAGTGAACATTTTTAAAAAAGCTGTCTTATAGCATAGTTTTATATACAAACTAATGATTTAACTTTGTTGACTTAGACTTTTCACCTGTAAACATCGTACTGGAATAACTATTTTTTAGTATCATAATAGATGGGCATTTATTATGATCATAGTCATGGTGGTCTTATACCACCAGAAATATAAATGTGATGGAGTTCCCACTGTGGCTCAGTGGGTTAAGGAACCAACTAGGATCCATGAGGATACAGGTTCAATCCCTGCCCTTGCTCAGTGGGTTAAGGATCTGGTGTTGCCAAGATCTGTGGTGTAAGTTGAAGTTAGGGCTTGGACCCAGTGTTGCTGCAGTTGTGATATAGGGCGGTGGCTGTAGCTCCAATTTGACCACTAGCTCGGGAACTTCCATATGACACAGATGCAGCCCTAAAAAGACAAAAAAAGAAAAAAAGAAAAGAAATATAAATGTGAATGATTTTTTTTCACTCACTTTTGGACTCTACTGGATTACTCCTATGTCTGAAAAACTAAAAGACATGAGGGTGTGACGTTTCTGGTTCATATCTGGTGAAAGGAACCCACCACCAGCTCTGAGACAAAATGGTATCATAGCCCAAATGGCCACCACAGGCAACGACCACATTAGGCTTGGGGAAAACAATGGCTTCTTAAAGACCTTAATCTTGAAACCTGGACACATTTACACTTTCATATTCATTTACTACAAAATATATATGCCCTTATCCCTTCTCTCACAATGTTTATTTTTTTCCTCTTGGGCAGGGTCAAACTTTGTGAGTTTACTTAAGCAAATTCTACAGTTATTTCCATCCCTCCCTTTTTTTTTTCCAGATCCTCAAAAAAATAAATAAATAAATAAAAATAAACTGAAATAATATATCCTTTTCTGTCTGACTCTGTTCTGTTCTTACTGTCAAAAATATTTAATATTTTTGAACAATCTGCATCTCCACCCTTTTTGTTTCTTTTTTTTAGTCTTTTTAGGGCTGCAACCACAGCATACAGAAGTTCCCAGGCTAAGGATCAAAGCAGAGCTGCAGCTACAAGCCGATGCTACAGCAACAGAAATGTAGGATCCAAGTCGTGTCTGTGACCTGCACCACAGCTCACAGCAATGTCAAATCCTGAATCCACTGAACAGGGCCAGGGATCGAACCTGCATCCTCATGGACACTAGTCTGGTTCATTACTGCTGAGCCACAACATGAACTCCCCTGCATCTCCAACCTTTTAATCTTTCTAATTCTAGCCCATTTCATTTATTGAAATAACAGGAGTCATGCTACAGGAATTTTATGTATATCCTTCAAGTCACTGATATCCTTAAGCAAGCTACTATACAAAACAACATGATCTTATTTGAAAATAGTAAGTTTTAATTCTGGCACATTATTTTTAACACATAGTTCTGTAATAATAATTAAAGTACTATTAGTCATAATAGCAAAAACAATAACATAGTAGATTTTGCAAATAAAATTGTTTTTCAGTTCAGACAGATAAAAAACAACTTTGTGAACATGGTAAATCAATGCCAGTCCTTGGACTGCACAAAAGTAGAAAAAAGTTTTGCTGATACATAAACATAATAACTTCTTTAGAACTGATACTAGTACATGAGATGGTGGTTAGTGCATTCTCAGTGCTTCTGGTGTTAAGAACTTGTACAAAAGAAATAAGAGTAACAACAGCATCAGAGACAAATTGGAGGCAAAATAAGGACATGGATTATATTTAGAGTAGATAGTTTAATCATGTAATTTGCAGGAATAAAACATCAAATATAATTTGTATTACCTAAATGTCTATAGATTTTTTTTCTCCACGTATTTTTATCTCTTATACTCTGGAGTAATTTTCCTCTTTGTATGTATAATGACCGTGCTTTTATATTTATGGCAGAAACAAGTATTTACAATTAATAAAACCTATGTGTGACGATGGATGCAGGTTGAAATTATAAACCTCTAGGAAGTAAAATGCTACATTTCACATCAATGATCATGAAAAATCTGTCTATGTAATTATAGTGAACTTGTCACCAGTAGAACTTAAGCCAGATGTCACAGAGAGAGCCCCCAGAGACCATGGTTCTCTGTTAAATACACGATACAGAAGTGGCATGTGCCCTGTCTCACCACCATGCTTGCCCTGGAGACCTTGTTTTAGGAGAGAGACAGAAATTCTGTCTTCACTGAGCCACTCGGTCTTTGGCACATTTTCTTAAATGACAAATAGAAGAGAAACTAATAACAACTGTGATTTTTGATGCAGAGTCTTAGGGAATTTTAAATGGGAAATTTTGATGTTTGAATGATTATAATTAATTACAAAAATATCAACAAAAAAAACCCAAATGCAGAACTCCGGAGGATCTTGTGAAGTTTCTCTTGTGATCTATTTTGTGATCTATTTTGTGATCTATTTTAGTATGAAGTTAAACAGGTCTTTTGAAAGGAAGAGAGAGTTGAGTAAAGTGTGAGTGAGTATATTTTTTCTATTTGTTTATTTTAAATCATAACATATAAGTGACTGCCAGAATCCTAATTCAAATTTCATTCAAACAATTTAAAAGAGAAACAGGAGGAGGAAGAAGGCCCAAAGAATGTAAGGAACATAATAAACAGCACCTTGAAAATTCTAGAATCTCTGTTGTAATGTAAACAACAAATGAAATAAAGAAAATATTGGGCATTCCTCCAAGCGTTGAATTTTTAGGACTGTGTTATAAAGTCCAAGTGGCTTAACACAAGAGACTTGGTTTACCAACATCATATATTAAGTCTCTATTAATAGTGTGATTTGTGTGGCATGTGTTGTCAATATCTGCATACAAATGTCAGGAAACTCATCAGGTTTTAATTTAATGTAGCAAAATATACACTAATTGGAAAAATCGCAGTCTTTAGTGGTGACAAGCCATGCTCTTTTTAAGTTTAGGTTTTATCCTCAAGTCTACTTTATTTTAGCTGTTTGTAAAGAGTAAAGTGAGCTGTGATGGATTAGCTTTTTAATTTTTGAAAATTGTATGCATTTATTAATTTTTGGCTAATTGGTTCTGAGCCTCTGGGTACAACCTGAAGGATTATATACTATTTATACTCCTACAATAAAATAATATGCCACTTAAACTTTCAGGTAATCTACATCATTAAAAAACAGTATTTTTGCAATAGCAGTTTATACAAATAAATTGCTTCGATTCAATTAAACTGAAGTCTCTTTTGTAAGCGGAACAACCTTTATTGTGATATTATCCTAACTACAGAATAGCTAGGTACCAAATATTCAAATAACTTTCCACATATATTTCATCACTTCAGATAATCATTTTAGTATTTTGCTCTCTCACAATTTTTTAGAGTGAAACATACATGCTTTGGAGAAAAGTTGCTTTTTCTGTTCATTGGTCATCTGAATCCAAATGCTTATTGTGTCATTGATTAGAAATCCAGGTGGCAAAGATGTCCCGAAATCAGCACACAATGAGGGCAAAAATAGGTTTCAGATCTAAGTCTGCCCATAAAAAGTATTTTCTTTAGTTCATGGATGGAGACTATACAAGCTAACACCATAACAGAAATGTCACACTTTCTCTTACATCTTTCCTGCAGAAAACATATAAGACCAGATTAATTAATCAGTGATTTCATTTAACCATAACATCCATTCTGGACTTTCAGTAAAATAAACGGATGTGTTTTGATGATTGAAAACATGTTATATATGTTAAGCTGATGTCTTCTTTTAGCCCTAAGTATAGGTCACAACATCAGCTTTTCATGATCTTCAAAGTGTCTGGGGCTGGGAACCTAAAGATGGGCATTTTCTTCCTAGCTCTTTTTCTGCCACTTATTTTGAGGAAAATTACACGTTGTATATAGTTTAGCTGGAAGGATCAGCCCCACACAGCTTCACCGCATGGATTGTCCTAAGACTTAGTTGGGAGATAGACTCATTATCAAAGTGGAAAGCACTGTGAACATACTAGGCTGTATTTCTTAGTGACTCAGATGTGAAATTAGTTAGACTGCTCCTAACTCTACAGGTTTTTGGATTTTCAGTCCATGTTTACACACTGTCACACCATAGGAGTAGTGAAGCTGGTTTATTAATATGAAAATAGCACCTACTATGTTTTAACTAAGTTAGAATATAGCTATGCCTTCTGAAGATCATCTGCGTACTTATTGAGGCATTTTATAAGTACTAATGTTATCCCAGGAGTTGCTTCCCACGAAGCAAGCATAGCTTAGTGAGCTAGGCAGAACATTTAAATATTTAAATCCCAGGCACTAGAGTATGCCTGTGTGTCTTTTTGTAAGTTCCTTAACCTTAGTGGGATTGATCTGGAAAATGAGTCTGCAGAATGCCATTAGTTACAGCCCTGACAATAACATGATCTTAGATATGAGTCATAGAAGATATATTTATTAATGTGTATGTCATTTGTTAAGCTGCATATGTGAAAATTATGAAAGTGTACATGCTGGGTGATGTGGAACTTTTGAGGCAAGTATTACGGGGACTAACTTTCCAGAGAGGACCATTAAGAGAATTTCTTAATCTTTCTGTTTTGTATACTAATCTCTGCTTCCATTTTCCAAGAAGCCTACTTACCAGTACATTTCTTTTCTTTTTTTTTTTCTTTCTTTAGCCACAATGGGAACTCCTAGTACATTTCTTTAACTTATCTACCACATCACCAAGTCATAGTTTAGAGCTGTGAAAAGGTTCTAGAACCTGTGAAAAGGTTCTAGAATCTGCAAACAACTTTATAAAACGAGTTCATATCACAATATTTAATATTTAATAGGGTATGTTTTCTCTAACCTAATAATGATTTATAATATTCTTTCCTTTTAAAATCAGAATCAGAAGTTCCCACTGTGGCTCAGTGGTAATAAATCCAGCTACTATCCATGAGGATGCAGGTTCGATCCCTGGCCTCACTCAGTGGGTTAAGAATCTGGCATTGCTGTGAGCTACGGTGTAGGTCACAGACACAGCTCGGATCCTGCCTTGCTGTGGCTGTGGCTGTGGCTGGCAGCCAATCTGACCCCTAGCCAAATTCCACCCCAAACTGGCTGTGGCTGCAGCTCCAATTTGACCACTAGCATGGGAATTTCCATATGCTGTGTGTGCAGCCCTAAAAAGAAAATAATAATAATAAAATAAAATAAAATCAGAATCATGTGAAACAAAGTATATTTCCAAAGTACTATATAAATTATATTTGTAATGTGGATATGTGGAAGTATAGTGCACATATTAAAAGGTCATAAATACAGGCTTTATTATGTGAGAATATAATATATTCAGTGAGAATTTTATTTTTGATTGCAAGGTTAACTTTAAAAAAACCCTCTAAAATATTTTTTCATTAAGAACATCAAAACTGTCATAAATAAATGATAGCATGGGCATTCCAATACCATAAAAAGGCAGTTCACACCCCTGTTTTGGTCTCATTAGAAGTCAATAAAGCAGTAGTATGTTCATTTCCATTGCAAAATCCATCTTTACAACCGAAAAATATGGGAAACTTTATTCGGTACTTAGATTCCACATAACACAGCAAAAAGAAAACTAAAGCAGTAAAACCTACATAATGTTTGTCCCCTTGATTTTTATAACCCTATTTGCCAACATTTTATAAAAAGGTTATTTTCTTCCCCTTCACAAGGCTAAGTAATATAATGCAAAAAAAAAAAAATGAGAAGCATATGCTGAAGGGTCAAACATATAACTCAGCTAAAACATCCGTTTTGCTATTTTACCCATTCATCTATTCTAAAGGGAGTTGGAAAGACACACCTTAAACTAACACAATTCAAAAATTCCCTTAAAGAAAATGAGGATCAAAGTATTGTACAAGAAATAGTAAAGTGGTATAAATTGTTCAGAAGCTGCTATTATAAAATAACTTGAAGATCATACAAATATAGCCCTTGTTAAGTCCTTTTCATGTCATTTGTGATTCAAGAGATGTATTTTGTCCTGGCCTTTCAAGACGATATCACCGCGCTTCTGTCTTTGCTGCATGAACTGCCAAGCAGTTTCACAGATCAGAACATCTATCCCTATTGGGAGTATTAAATGTCACTGTCAGTTTACCCTATGAAAAATGAAGTATATGTTAGTAGAGCTGTTGTACCATATGTATAAACAGCTCACCTTTCACTTCGTTTCAGTAGAGAGAGGCTGACATTTGTGTGTTTTTTTTTTAATTCACCTCGTTTTCTCCAGTGAATATTATAGGCCAGCACCATTGTAATCCATCCTTTCTCACTGACAATACTGAATTTACATAATGCATTCAAGAAAATGCATTGGTCTACAGGTATATTTCTCTTTCCAGAATAATGCTCAGGCCCTGAAAACTGGTAGGAGCTTTTTTCTCTAAAGCGAGGTATCAGTAAATGCATCAGACTTGGGAATGGTTCACGTATTGTCAGTAAAATTGAAGATAATCATTTGCCTTCTGGGTTACCATTTTACAGCTGTATATATAGACTGTAACTTGCTGTTCTACAGTTGATGACTCTGCCAGATACAAAAATACCATTGCAGTGGTGTTATGTCCACAATATCTAAGCAATATAAGTTGTCGATATGCAAACTGAGACTCAAAGATGTTAAGTAAATCTGCTATGGCCATATAGTTACTAAATAGAAGAACTGATATTTAAACTCTGATTCGTTGTACTCTATCCCAGTCCTTTGCTCATTATATCACATAACTTTTTAACAAGTTCCTGTAATATCTGTGTAAAAAACTTTATATATTGAGGCAGTACTTCTTCTCTCACTACCATTTTCTTTGATCTGCTAATGCAAATTGCTTAGCCTAACAGGTCTTCCATGATCTGTGTACAATCTGTCTCTCTACACTTATTTCTTCACTTGCCCCTCGACCCCTGTGCTTTAAAGAATCCAAATAATTTAAAGTACACTTAATAATTCACTTAGCTTCATTATTGGTTTATATACTACTTTGTTTAGAAAGTCCTCTTTAAAACACTTCTCATCTTTCAATCCACAGCTCAAAAGTCAATTCCTTTTACAGTGTTTCCATGACACCACCCCACCAGGTAGAACTGAACACTCTCTCCTCGGTGACCTCACCATACCCTATATGGACCCCTATCACAGCAGCTAAAATAAACTCAGCGATTTTTTTTCTCAGCTGTGTCCAGTCTACTATGA
Source organism: Catagonus wagneri (assembly GCA_004024745.2). Taxonomy (NCBI): domain Eukaryota; kingdom Metazoa; phylum Chordata; class Mammalia; order Artiodactyla; family Tayassuidae; genus Catagonus; species Catagonus wagneri. The sequence continues at coordinate 5,704,741 of PVHT020000015.1, forward strand.
AGTTTATCAAAGATATTCTTCATTTCTGTTTCAGTGCTTTTGATCTCTACTATTTATTTTTCATTCCTTCCATCTCTTTACTAACATTGACCATCTGTTCTTGCATGCTTTCTAGTTTATTCATTAGAGCCTTTTGCATATTAATCATAGTTGTTTTAAATTATGTCTGATAATTCCAATATCCCTGCTGTGTCTGGTTCAGATGCTTGTTCTGTTGCCTCAAACTTTGTTTTTTGCCTTTTAGTATGCCTTGTAATGTTTTTCTTGATAGCTGGACATAATAGACTGCAAATAGACCGTCATTAATGTGGTGGTAAGGTATAGGGTAAGGAAAAGTGTTCTGTAGTCCTGTGCTGAGGTCTTAGTCTTTTAGTCAGCCTTGGCCTCTGGACCGTGAACCTCACAATATTTCTCAACTTCCCCACACCTCTTTGGAGGGACAAGATGGCTGAAGTGTGTTGGAGTTGGGTATTTCCCCTGTACCATTTAAAAGTCTATAGCAGCAAATTTGAGTATTTCTCTTCCCCCAAGTTGGTTAGGCTCTGATAAAATCTCAGCAGGTTAAGCTCTGGTTAAATAGTTTCTCCTGAATGCAGGTCTTGTTAAGAAGAACAGAATATTGTGGCATCTTTCAAAATGGTTTTTCCCCCTCCCCCAGCCAAAAGACCCAGGAGGGTTTTCTCACTGTGAAAACTTGGTAGAGCTCAAAAAGTGTTACCCCCCCGCCCAGTAGCTGGATCCTCCTGCAGATTATATCTCTCAGAATTGTTTTCATTGAGCATCCAGGAATTTCTTGATTGCACTTTAGATTTTCCTACTATGGCGCTAGTTTCCACACTGGTTTTTGCTTGTAGGTTCCTGTTCACTGTATTTGCCTGTTTGTCGCTCTAACTTTGAGGACATTGGTTTGCCCTTCTTGCTGAAGGCAGGCTAGGGTGATCAGATTAGAAGTTGGGAAATTCTTGCTAAAATTTAGCAATACAAGCCTGAGGACAAAGTGCAAGGAATTAGGCCAGATGGAAAAAGGACTTAGAAGAAACTTTGCTGTGTCTGTGGTGAAGGCTGGACCAAAGTTAGGTAGATAGAGAGTCTTTGTTACACTATTAAAACATTTGTCACATTCAACTGAAACATATTTTCTAAAAATTTTTACATATCACTTACTAGATGAGAAGCTTCAGGAAGATAGAGATCATTCTGCATTGAATGCTGTACTCCTCGGAAATACCCCAATGCCTTGCACATAGTAGGGAATCAGTAAGTGTTGGTTGAATTGAAATTACCTTTAAAGTACAGAGCATAAGATACATCTAAACTACTCTTTTTTTTAAATATAGCATTAGTGTCAGATGTTCACAAGGATTTAGAACTGGGATTCTATAGTCAAAAGTTGAATAGTCCAAAGTACAAGTTTTTGAATGAAATGTTTATATATACTTAGTAATTATAGAAACGGAAACTTAGAGTTCCAGCTGGGGCTCAGCGGGTGAAGAACCTGACTAGTGTCCATGAGGATGTCGGTTTGATCCCTGGCCCTGCTCAGTGGGTTACGGATCCCGGGTTGCTGTGCCTGTGGCACAAGCCAGTGGCTATGGCTCTGATTCCACCCGTAGCCTGGGAACCTCCACATGCCATAGGGTGTGGCCCTAAAAAGATAGATAAATAAATAAGTAAATAAATAAATAAGGAAATGATTTGACTATTTTATTTATCTTTAAAACTTTTAATATTGTTTTGTTTCAAATTAGCATAATAAATAATAATCTTGTTTGTATTATAACTAGACAGATAAAGATAGATACACACATGAGTAGACAAATGCCTTATTATTTGCCAAATGTATCAATATTTCAAGTTATTGAAATTTAATTTGATATGCTTTTGTAAAGATTGCTATGCCCTTAGATGTTCTATGCATATACTGATCACTTAAGAATAATATCTCCAGGATGACAAAAAGTCTGACTAATTTGTTTTGTGGGAGAAAAGTCAAACATTCATTTGATTACTTCTTTTCATTTTTTTAATTCATTGTTTTGTCAATCAGCAAAGACACATCTTGTGATTTAAACTGAAATATATAACAAGCATTTTCTTAGAATAATGGTACTTTTATGTTTGGACAATTATCTCAGATGTCTGCAAATTAAGCATGTCCTGAGAGTTTACCTTTTCTCTCTTTTAAAGTTATTTTTTGAATTTATTTAAAGTTATTTTTTGATTTAAAAGAGATAGTTTAGTTTGTCTTAAGTTGAGTAAAATTAGTCCACCTACAAAAGTAACAAAAGCATAATGCTAAATTGCAAAGTTTCTATAGCAAAGATGTTACCCTATTGGGACAGCATGGCATCACATATGGTGTGCCAAATTACCCACTCTTTAGAGACACCTGTGGTTCCCTAACAGAATGTGGTGTATTATAACTAAATATACAGACATTTGATAGTTTAAAACAAATCTGCTACATTATTGCAGTAGAGTTTTTTCCTCAAAAATTCTGGTGCCCAGTTTGTTAAAAATAAATACCATGACACAAGAATGAAACTTCAAGCGTGATTATTAATTATATAGTTAGCCTTGTAATGTACTAAGTCAGTCAACAACGTAGTGATTATGAAACTGTTGCAAACTTTGTGTATTGCACACTTCTTAATATATAGCACTTTTTGGAGTTCCTGTAGTGGCTCGGTGGTTAACGAACCCAACTAGCATCCATGAGGACACAGGTTCGATCCCTGGCCTTGCTCAGGGGGTTAAGGATCTGGCATTGTCATGAGCTGTGGTGTAGGTTGCAGATGCGGCTTGGATCCCTCGTTGCTATGGCTCTGGCGTAGGCTGGCGGCTACAGCTCCTATTGGACCGCTAGCCTGGGAACCTCAATATACTCTGAGTGAGGCCCTAAAAAGACAAAGAAAGACCAAAAAAATTAATATATAGCACTTTAATCATAAAATACTTAAAAGTAAAGATCACACAAATATAAAATGCTTATATCTTAAAAGTAAAGATCACACTTGTAGATATAGAAAGGAAAAAATATAAACATAAAGCAGTGATTGTAAAATTCCCAGTCGAAGATAAATTCCTTAATATGAACAGAAACAGTCTCTTTACAAAACTAAATAGTTCCTTGATATATATTGCACCTCAGCAATAAATTAGACAGTATAGCAAATTTCAAAGTATGTTGACTGCATTCTAGAGTTAACTTGGAGATCTGAAAAAATAGCATAGGGAGTTCCTGTTGTGGCTCAGCAGTAATGAATCAACTAGTATCCATGAGGACATGGGTTTGATTCCTGGCCTTGCTCGGTGAGTTAAGGAACCCATGTTGCTGTGACTGTGGTGTAGGCCAGCAGCTGCAGCTCAGATTCAACCCCTAGCCTGGGAACTTCCATATGCTGTTTTAAGGGTGCGGCCCTAAAATGACAAAAAAGAAAAAGGAAGAAAAAAATAGCATTTTTTTCTGGGAAATTCTTTATAATCTTCCTGAAAAGAAATCTTCAGATGCTTATACTATTTCACTGCCCTAAAAATTCTCCCTAAATCTACTATCTCCTAATTGTTTCATCCTAGTTTCTTTTATATTTTGTCTTCTTTCATTACATCTAAATCACTTCAATACAATGAAAAACAATTTTTTTAATTCAAAATTTAAATGTTCTGTGAAATTTGTCCCGAGATATGGCTATTAGAGGAAAATATTATTAATTATCAATGATACCAAAAATTTAGATTTATTTCTCTTTAGTGCATACAAATAAATGTAAAACAATCAAATATCTGATTTTATAGTTATACAATTTTTTTTAGTAATTTTTGCCCAGATATAAGCTCTGGATTAAAAAAAAATAAAATAATTGAAAATGCCTCACTCTTTGCATTTCTGAAAATCAGTGGATAGTTATTGCCATCACTATAAATAATGTACTTTAGAAATAACTTTGAAGAAGGGCGGGAAGGAATTTCAATCATCCTCTGATCTTTGTCATGCTAGTTCTGGTCACTGTAACATGTACAATTTCCTTCAAATGTGAATCCAGCTCCTTGCTGGATTTGCTTTGCAACACATTTCTTTCTTTCTTTTTCTTTTTTTGTCTTTCTATCTTTTTAGGGCCACACTCGAGGCATATGGAAGTTCCCAGGCTAGGGGTCCAATCAGAGCTGTAGCTGCTGGCCTATGCCACAGCCATAGCAACGTGGGCTCCAAGCGGCATATGCAACCTACACCACAGCTCACGGTAACACCGGATCCTTAACCCACTGAGCAAGGCCAGGGATCAAACCCGCAACCTCATGGATGCTAGTCGGTTTCATTAACTGCTGAGCCACTACGAGAACTCCTGCAACACATTTCTATGCAATTATTGAATCTTTATAGAGATTACTTATTTATGAACATTTTTGTGGCTTAAAACACTTTTCTTGTAATTGATACTCAGTGAAAATTAGGTGTAAAAATTTAATCAAGTTATAAAATGTTTTAAAGAAGTTGCATTCCACTTTTTCATATGCTTATCCAAACAATTTATCTTTCAAGTGATTTCAAATCCAACAATCAAGATCCTTTTTTTGATCTAATTGCTAGTGTTCAATTTTGGTGAAAAAATTATCTTCATCTATAAAAAGCATGTGATTTCTTCTACCTTTTACTTTCCTTTTTACAATACCAATTCCTATCCTCATCTGCAAAGGCAGAAAATATAATGGAGAGGGTGAATTCATTTCTGCTTGTTCTCCCTTGAGGAAAAGTGGCAAAAGGCTGTGTTTTCCATCAGGGCTGGACTAAGAGAGATCCTATAAACTATAAGATGCCTGAAACAAACAACAATGTAGAGGCCTGAGAGATACATGGAGGACTTAGGCAGAAAATAGAGAATATGCGCATGAGGTGGGATGGATGATAGTTCTGGACCTATAAATCAGAGCAGCTTTTCAGCAGCTTCAGAATTGCACCTTTATAATCACTTTGAAACACTTTGAAATGAGTGCTCCAAATTAGAAAACACTCAATTGCAAAAAAAAAAAAAAAAAATGCCATGTCCAAAATGCATTCCCAAACTAAATAGAAATCCCTTATGAATTAGCCTTGCGACTGTCTTCTGTTGGTGAAAGCTGACTAGTTTGATTTCTTACAATGAGAAATACAGATTTTTAAGTGAGACAAATTTCTTTAGAAACTGACACTTTTTTCATTTAAAATCCAAATGCCTGGCACAAACTTCTTTTGAATCATCTGGGTTTACATACGGATATTAAATATTTGATTTGCACTTAAAGAAAAACTTTTATGTGTAAACTGCTGTTTAACTGATGTTGGAATAGCAGTGAAGAGGCAAGGCTGCAACAATAGCCTTTACTGGGGAAAGCATTGCTCTAAGCCATCATGATCCCTAAAGTCTGTGGATTCAAAAGAAAATAAAGTGGAAGAGACATTGCAAAAGAAACAAGAATATTAATATTGTACCACAGGACCTCCAGCACATACCAGTCCTCTCAGAATGTATAAATTTTATGGATATTTTACAAATGATGTAAAGATGAGATTGACATAAAAATCATTACAATAAATCAGTATAAGAATAAAATAACTGGAGTTCCCCGCTGGCTCAGTGGGTTAAGGATCAGGAGTGGTCACTGTTGTGGAGTGGGTCGCTGCTATGGTTCAGGTTTGATACCTGGCCTGGGAATTCTGCATGCCACGGGTGAGGCCAAAAAAATAAAAAAATAACTAAAATGAGAGCAAAATTTAAAGTAACATTCAGGACAGAAATTTAGCTGGAATTTTAACATATGCCTCAAAATTATTTTGTACATACAAATAAGTTGAAATGAAACGTATTTTTAAATTGCCTAAAGAGCAACTAATTTTATTCAATATTGACATAAAAAATGAATTTCAACACTTTTTTCTCTTGCCTTAATAGATTATATCACTGAAAAAGTTAAGAGTTTTGAGAAGATAAAGACAGTGCCCATTTTTTCATATGGGCTAGAAAAAAATATATGTCTGCTGTTAACCACCACTCTGCTTCTTTAATTATGTTAGACAAAAGTTAGTATATATGTTGGGGGGGATAAAACCTCACAAGCACCTATTTTTATTCACTTTCATAGCAATTTCCCAGGGAAATAAGACATATTAAAATTTAAACAGCAGCAAGGAAATGGCTCACTAAGGTGAAGCTGAGGAAAGCAAAAGTGACAGCAGTTATAGAAAGCGGCAGTAGCTCTTGAAGTTAAGCTTCTCTGTCACATACCATCAATTGGACCATTATCTGGTGCAGGAGGGCTGTAATAAATTGTCAGATTTGCTTCTTAGCTGAAGTGATGGGATGGAAATTGTGCTGTGTATATGAGGGTTGCATGGGGGTGGGGAGGATGAGTATATCAGATTTGCCCACATGTAAGAGCTACCGTGATTGACAGTCTGGCACTAGACCTAGAGTTTCTTCAAATAAATTATAACTTGGGAATCTGGATATCCTGCTTCTCTAAGGACAAAAAGGTCAGATAAAAAAAGTGATATTAATAGTGACAAGAAATATTTACGTCTCCTTTTTTGAGACATATTCTGATTATAATTCTGCAAAATGGTTTCTGTTTCCGAGTCTCCTTTTGTTTTAGATAAGTATTATTTGAGAGCAGTCTACATACTTATTGATGACAGCTTCCTAGTCATTTGTTATAAGAGCTATTATTGTCTCCGTGATATTTTTCTTGTTTATTTCTTCTGCATTTCAAGGAAAGGAACAATGGCAAATGGGGAAAAAACACGGGGCTGGGCTGGGAGTTAGGTGACCTGGTTCTTAATCTAGATCCTGGAATATAGGAGGTGCTTAATAGCTGTTAGTTTCCATTCTCACCCCTGTGTAAAGCATTATTTGGCTAGACAAAGATCAAATTCATAAAGGCTTCTTTGTTCAACATATGGAGACACTAGTAGGAAAAAAGTAATTATTGATCTTTGAGATAAACCTGTAAATTTTCTTAAGTCATATTCTCATTTGAGCCTTTAAAATGTCTGTTCCCTTTTTTTGAGACTCACAATGAAATGTCACAATTTAAAATAAACAGTTTTAGCCAGAATCTCACTTCAAAAAATATAGGATATTTAATAATGAGAAAACATGTTTCCTTTTCAGACATTTTAATGTATAACGTTGTAATTGTCATGCTTGTATGAAAGTAAACATGATGTATAGAACTTGAGGGTGTATGAAATTGTGTATAATTTCTAGCTTCAAATCAAACCTAAATCTTAATGTAATAGGAATTTATATCTTACTGAGGACAACATTGAAATATCTAATAGGAACCACCGCCAGGCTATAACATCTTGTCTATACGGTTGTTCGCAGTTGATTATTTCATTGCTTTAGTGATAATGAATATAGCCTGTTTTCCCCTTTTCCTGAATAACAACTCGGCAATAAGAGAACCACTTAAGCTGATCAATATGATTAAAAGAATTACATAGAAGGGCAACAATCTTTCAAATGCCAGTTTCTGAATCTTTTAAATTAGCTCTCAGTATAAATTTGGGGGAAGAATTTTGTCTGAATTATCCTGATACAATAATTGCCTCAAATTTCTCCTTTGCTTAATCAGGAAGATGCAACCTGAGGGGATTTAGTGCATTTCAAGCCGCTAAAATGGTCCTCAGAAGGCCTTGAAAAAATAACTGTGCCATGAGAGCAACCATACTTATCATCCTGGTGTGATTCAGGGATTGGGGTGAATCTGACTAAATGTTCTTAACGATGCCTCCCCGGATTAACAGACTGTATCTTGGGCAGTTCTGGAAGGTGCAAGTTCTCTTAACAGAATTCTCCTGCTTGTGCTCTTTATAAGGTTGTTAAGAAATTCATTTCATATTATCCTAACTCATCTCTCCATTTTTAAATACAGCTTCCCCAAACACATCAGATTCACTCTGCTTTTCAATTACTGTGCATGAAAGGTATTCTTAAATTATGGAAATCCATTCTCAGGCTTTCAATTATCTTAAGTATTTATCTTTAAGAAGTGCACATTTAGCAATACCTTTTAAAGTTGCTGAATGTTCAGACCACTGATAGCAACACAGGGTGTGCTGGGTAGTGCCTCAGGCCAATTCTCCAGATGCAATTTAGGAGTAGAAAAGGAAAGCCTGTAGTGATTACAGTTTCTCATTGGATGCTGTCTTTGTATGTGTTCAGTACACATTCTGGTGCCATCTCTTCTGGAGAGATGAGGATACCTGAAAATTGCTCCTATCTGTGATGCAGGTCTGAAAGGCATTCCTATGGCTTCTGGGAGATTTTAGGAATCCCAGTAACTATACTGACCCCAGGCAGCCACAATTACAGATCATTGTTAGAACAGGTTGCTGGCTGTTACTTATATTAAAAGGGACAACAGGGACTCTTGAAATTCAAAATCCCAGAGCTCTCTGGCAGCTAAACTGGTTAAGAATCTGGCGTTGTCGCTGCTGTAGCATGGGCTCAGTCTCTGACTGGGGAACCTCTGCAGGCCATGGACACAGCCAAAATTTAAAAAATTGCAAAATCCCATTTTCTAGTAGTAAGGGAGCAAACAGGCAACATTCAAATAGTCAACGTTAAGTTGGAAAGGAGAGTGAAGCTTTGGAAAAGCTAGTCTGAATTTAAATATCAAATTTATTAGTTATTAACCTATTATGTTTCAGCGCAAAGTGGATGTGACTATATTGAACTTAGTGCAATCAGGTGTCTTTTAACAAACACTAAGCAATGTGCCTGTAAGAGAGTGTTCTCTAAATCTGTCATATCCACCATTCTTATCATCACTATTAGCATTATTAGTCCTTAGATGGACAAAACAGAGGCACACAGAAGTTAACTGGAACCGGGCCCCAAATCAGTGCACTTCTGCCTTGAAGCATCTTAGTGACAGAGAACAGAAGTAAGATTCTCTGTGTAGTAAGGTTTCCCCATATTTTCTAAGAAACAATTTCAAACAGCATAAAAAGTCCTCTGAAGCTCTCCATTGTATTCTTTGCTTCTTGACTGTGTATATAGTGGAAACAAAAGTTTTCAAGGAACCTCTACGCTACTGGAATATGGGAGGGAGGGGAGTTGCCTAAAACTATGACAGGTCTAGCTTCTTGAAGGCAAACTTACCAGAAATCCAATGAGGCCTTTAGCTATGGCACCGTGTAGTGATGTCTATTGCTTTTCTGTACTTCTAGGCCCAGGAATACCTAGAAATATGGGTCATTATAAAATGTTGTTGTGGGGAGTTTCTGGTGGTTCAGCGGGTTAAGGATCCAGTTCTGTCACTGCTGTGGCCCAGGTGGCTTCTATGGTTCGGGTTCCAACCCTGGCCCAGGAACTTCTGAATGCCATGCGTGCAGCCAAAAAAAAAAAAAAAAGTGCTGTTGTGGGAGCCCTCTTCCCTGGGTATGTATTACTTGGTGTTAAAGAAATGGATTGAAAGTTAGAATCTTTAGAGGCCTCATCACGCATGAAGCTGATTTCACATGCCATCTACTAGGTGAAGGACATACTAACATAATAGTCTATTTCTTTGTGGCATCAACACACTCACGCAGTTACCTGTCCATTTACCAGTGCTTTGGAAAGCAAAAGAATATTACCTTTTCACTGTGGTTCATTGAATTGAATCATGCTTTCTCTTATGAAGGAAAGAGATACATCACTCAAAAGTGAACAGCCTTTGATGATTACAACGTTTCCAAGATCAGTAGACCATAGTAGCACTGGGAACTATTTGGGGGTTAAATATCATTGCATTGAGTTCATCAGAATGTTTTTCCTGTGTTAAAACATTTTTAAAGAACCAACTAAAATGTCTTGAGGAGACTGGGTTTTTGAAATATGGAATTGAGATGAGTTTCTCCTGAGAACTAAATTATTTAACTACAAAGAAATTACTAGAGGAAGGTTTAAAGGATGACACATGAAAGAAAGGAAAATGTTTAATTAAAACTATAGTTAGTATCTTTGTAACTACGGGCCATAAAACTGAGCCATCATCTCACAGTGGGTGTACAGAGTGCTGAAGCGCAATGGGAAGAGTGATTTTTTTTTTTGTACATTTATTAAATCAAACTATTTTGGATTATTTTGAAATGTGAGCTTGAAAATTTAATAGGAAGTGGGACGCAACAATGAGCAATAGTTAAACCCATGGCTTTGCAGTCAGACTACTGAATTTTATCCTTAGCTCTACACTGATTAGCTATGTGGTCTTGGGCAAGTTACTTAATTGTGCCTCAGGTTTCCCATCTGTCAACTGTAGATACTATTAGTACCTACTTCATGGAAAAGCCTTGCAGATTAGATGAAAGATGATGTATATAACATGTTTAGAAAAGTGCCTAGCATATATTAGGTCCTCAATATGTTTTAGCTATGGGAATTAATTGATAGAGAAACAACGATTTAAAGCAATTAGGATAGTGTTTATTCAGTAATCTCTTTTATAGTTATTAAATACAGTGCATTCTCTTGCTTACTATGTTAAAATGCAAATAAAAGTGGAGACTCAAAGGTGAATGCATTTTTTAGTCATATACCTGTATACATACCATGTGCAACTTGACTAACTTGAAGTTTTACCGCTTCCTTCTAAAAAACAAAGGCAAATTGCTTTGGCCAAGAATGGAAAGTAGCTTTTCTTATTAAGACAGTAACAACTTTAATATTGTGAAAATGCTAAAAATATTACTATCAAAAATAACAGAACTTTGGATATAAATGAAGAAATGACATTTGTGGAATTGATAAAAAAAAGCGTAGTGAGGAATTCCTTAATATTTTGTACTGTGTAAGAATATGAATATTAGAAGTATGACCACCACTTAATAAGGACATTTCATAAGGTTTTTGTGACCATAAAAATTTCAATATGTGATTATTATAGTTATTGAAGACCTTAAACACCCAGACTTGGAACGAGGTCAAATCTTCTGAAGATTCACTTATTTAGATACTTTTATTCCCTTCATTTGAACTTTTCCATTTGAAAAGTGCTTTTTTTTCATTCTATACTCTTCTTTCATGTTTCCTTACATTGATTTTTAATGTCTAATCTTTGTTTTTACATATTCTTTGAAGTAAAACATGCCATAAAATTCACCCATTTTGAGTATGAGTCAATGATTTTTGCAACCATCGCCACAACCTAATTTTAGAACATTTTTATCACCCTATAAAAGATTTTTTTGCCTACTCTTTTTTCTTTAGGAAGTTCCCAGGCTAACAGTTGAATAGGAGCTGCAGCTGCCAGGCTACGCCACAGCCACAGCAATGCAGGATCCAAGCTGTGAATGCGACCTACACCACAGCTCATGGCAATGCCAGGTCCTTAATCCACTGAGCAAGGCCAGGGATAGAACCCGCATGCTCACAAATACTAGTTGTGTTCAAAAACCGCTGAGCCACAACGGGAACTCCCCTCTTTGTGTACACTCTTAACTCTAGGCAACCAGTAATCTACTTTCTGTCTCTTTTGGCCTACTTTTAATGTAAATGGAATCATACAATATGTGGTCTGTCTTATTTTATTTAGCATAATATTTTCAAAGTTCATCCATGTAGTATCATGTATTAGTACTCCATTCTTTTTTTTTTTTTATGACTAAATAATATCCCATTGTATGGAAATGCCACCTTTTGTTTATCCATTCATGAGCTGATGGGTATTTGCTTTGTTTCCACTTTTTGGCTATTATGAGTAATGCTGCTGTAAACATTCATGTATAATTTTCTATGTTGATATATGTTTTCCTTTATATTTGGGATATGCCTAGAAGTGGAATTTACTAGGTTATATGGTAACTATTTTGGTAACATTTTAGGGAACTGCCCAACTGTTTTCTAAAGCAGCTGTACCATCTTACATTCCCACTAGCATTTTAATTAATGAGGCTGAGTAAGATTAGATAAGATGTACTGCTATCAAATCAGTTTTTGTTATAATTATTTAAGAACACCTAGTTTAACAGTTTGAAGTGATAAACAAAATTAATACTTGTAAATCACTCTTGTCCTTCAAAATTGATTTTAATTATTGCCACAGGCATAGTTTTATCGCATGTGAAAAAGTGAATCTTCCAATGACATTATTAAACCTTCTTATCAATTAATGGAAAATTCAGGCATTATAGCAAGTGTTTTTGGGAAAATATGTCATGAAGATATTTTTCATTTATTTACTAGTTTAGTCCTTATTTCTCACTCATAATGAAGATCTTTCAGACACTGTCAGTTAGTAAATCAATAATTCAATGTCCAATGTCCTAATGTGAATTTAAACAAGGGGTAGTTAGTCAAATTGAAATCTCCTTATCTGAAGAAATTACCCACCATACTGAAGGTATATAGTTTTTCTATAGAATAACAATAATAAACCTTTGGCCAAAGTAAATATTGCACATTTACCTAACAAGGAAAAATGTTACACATTTCCCACTTAGACACATATATCTGATATTTTCTATTGGAAAATTCCTTTCATTTGCAAATATATCTGATGAAGCAACAGATAAAATGAAAAAGAAACAGACCAAATGAAAAAGAAATTTTTTTTTCTTGCAATGTTATACTACTCATCATTCAGTAAATGTGTCTGTATCCTGTTTAGTAAAGAAGAAAGGCCCATAGGCCTATATCTCCCTATAAATTTCTCTTGCTAAGTAAAGTCTTGAGAATTTCACCAGCCTTGGAAGCAAAATTAAAGTGACTGATTAATATCTTCTCAGCTATGTGAACATAATTCTGCCTATTGAATTGAAGGGCTATTAATCCCTCGCAGTCATGTTTGTGCCAACTTGATTGCTAAACTCAAAATATTTCTAGTCACAGGAGATTGAATAAGCACATGAATTTTAGAAAGGGAACAGAGAGAAGATGGTGATTCTAAATGAAAAAGGAGCAGGACTAAACAAAAATGTTGATATCACAAGTTTAGAAAATGAAAGATTCTGTGAAATGTCCTGGAACTCCCTGGGGAGATAAAGGAATAAAATTGGGATTTTTCGGCTTGATTAGAATTTGATTTATGAGCTTTATATTCTTAACAGTGGTGGAACAGGAAGAAAATAGGATTTACCTTCTAAGCGAGAAAAGCATTTTGAAAAATTTCTTATAGCTCACACAACTTAACAACAACAACAAAATTTTTTTTTTAGTATACAATGCTGAGGTTGGTTTAAAAAAAAAAATCCTAATGGGGGAAAAACATTACTAAATCACATGTAGATTTATTACAAATAGTTTAGAATTTCAAGTTTTATTAGTGTTTCCTTGTCTAAAGTATGTGTTTGAATTGTATTTTTAAATGTCCTTAGTGATATTTATTAGTTAGAAATGTTTCATTATGCATAGTAATTAAGTAAAACAAATTATTATTACAGAAATAATAAAAGGGGAATAGTATATATAGCATGAGATATTCTTCTATCTTTCTTATGAAAACTCACAGGGTTTTGTTTGGTTTTCTCCCTGCCTCTGTCCTTTCAATTTTATGCTAAGATTTGGTTTATTGGCCCTTTAGGAAAGATTTTTCTAAGGATTTACCTCCAGGCTTTGTCCAACTTTATTCTTTTTTTTTTCTCATCACAAAAATATCATCATACACAACAGGGCTTTTTCTGTCTGCTTGGCATCCTCTTTCTCTTTGCATGGGCCAGTCAGAACTTCTCAGATACAGCATCTCACTATGTATGGAAGAACTGATCTCTGTACTCTGTCAACATTATATTCTTCTAAGCGAACTCTGAATAGGGATCGGTATCTGTCCTACAAGCATTCAGATTTCCCAATTCTTGCCTTAATTTCCTCCTATAATGCAAAACAAAATACACAACAACAGCAAACAAACAAAAAACCCCAACAACCTAAACCCTAAGCACAACTCTCTAAATATGAAGATTCATGTCAGAAACTATTAACTTTCTAACAATTGTCATCTGCCATCCTTGGGACAGACTGAGAAAAAAGGGTCTGACTCTGCAATATAAGTGCAAGATAAGGGGATCTAGGTTAAGCACAGCTGCTTGTTTTCTGACAGTGACTTTTGCTAAATAAGAGAATGATCTTCAGTAGAAAATTGTGAGACTAAGCCTGGGTTGATTTATGTGAGGTACTGTCCAGGCTGAGAATGAACTAGATAATGTCTCCAAGTATCCAAGATCTATTAACTATTGAGGGAAAATTGGAGAAATCTTTGAATGATTCAAACCCTTCCTATCTCCTGCCTATCCCATAGCTTTTCACCTCCATGCTTTTATTTCATTGTCTGTATATATGTGTGTGTGTGTGTGTGTGTGTGTGTGTGTGTGTGTGTGTATTTTTTAAGGTTTGAATATATGAGTTATGTGTGTGCATATGTGTGTGTGTGTGTGAGCACACATGTATGTGTGTGTCAGATCTCAAAGGTGAATTGGAGCATCATCAGAGATCTCTCTGAGGAACAATTCAGGCTCTAGAGAAAATTGTCAACATTTACCCATAGCTACTTCAGAATGTCATCCATTTTGTTAAGCAATAATTGTATAAACTTTCCTTAGCCTTTGTGATCATTCAAACACGAATCATTTTATGTTCAATGGGAAAAAGAAAAAACTTTGAGATAAGAAAATTATTAGTGTGAACTAACTTTCAAGGGAAATGCTGTACTCCATAGTCTCAAATATGTAACATTAGGACTAGCCTACTGTATAAAAACAACTACTCATTTTAAGTGGCATTTGTTTTTTTCAAGAAATTAGATTTTTTTTTTTTTTTTTAATCACCGCAGCACTGGAATTTGGAAGTTCCTGGGCCAGGGCTGGAATCTGAGCTGCAACTGCAAAGCACTCCACAGCCACAGCAATGCCAAATCCTTAATCTACTGTACCAGGCCAGGAGTTGAACTTGCACCTCCACAGTGACCCAAGCTGTGTGACAGTGGGAACTCCAAGAAAGTAGGTCTTATAAGATTTATATATTTTATATATTACTGAAAGTGTATGAAAATTTAAAAACATTTATTTTCTAAAATATTCACTTTAATTCAGTCATTTCTCTGAATCCTGCTCCTACTTCCCTTTTCTCTTCCCAGCTGCACTTCCTACCATTAAGGTTTTGAAATGAAATATCTACAGACATGAAACTTTGGGCAGACTTCTTGAACATTGCTAACTAATTTAATAGAATCCCTTCCCTACTTTGAAAAAATATATCCTTTGCATACATAAAATTCATTAATATGCTCCCTATAATCTGATTCTTTGATGGTTTTTCAAAAGATGTTGTTACAGAGCAATGACAGTATTTCCACTCACTGGGATTCTCACCTCCATTTTCTATCAAAAAAAATTGTTTGAACAAAGATGATAGATTAATCCCATGTTTTCTTGCTTTCTTTCTTACTCTCATATTATAAATTGTTTTAAACAAACGAGTATGTGAAAGCTGTCACACAGTTTCAATATTTTTCAAAAACCAAATTCTTTCCTATCTGCCCTAAACTTGTTTGTTTTAACTAAATTTGTTTTAGTTTAACTGGATTTTTATCTTAAAGAACATTTATAAACTCATCCAAATTGAGAAGTAAAATGCTGTTATCTTTTATTTCTTTTTGGAATGTCTTTCTTTTCATGTTTATTTTCTCTTTACCTATCATGTGTATATTCTTAATACACATTTCTTAGTAGCAACTGCATTTTAGATATATGCACAAAGATTGATGTTATAAAATATTTTTATAAAACACAGTCACAACTCTGTGTGTGTGTGTGTGTGTAGAATATACACACACTCTCTGTACTCAGTCCAGTGGTTGCTAGGGGATATGATCTAGAGCGATTCAATTGAGTCTTCTTTGGAGGACATCACTATGTACCTTTCATCACTGTGGAAGGGAGCTGCTGTTTTACATTCTCCACTTGGTCTAGGTACCCTTTTGGCCGATTTCCTCAGTTTTCCAAAAGCTAGAGTTGTATCCCTTCTTAGCGTTATATCCTTAGGTGGCCTGTTGAAGACCTTCTGTCAGCATATTAGCAAAAGTGGACTTTACTAGATAGAAAACAAATCTTGCAGGGAGCATTCAGTAGGACTTCTGATAAAGTGATCTTTCAAATCCTGCTATTACTGCTTACTAACTGTTTGATCTTGGACAAGCTCTTAGATATTCTGAACCCATTTCCTCATTTGTAAAACGAGGATCATAATGTTAACTATTTCATTTTGTGTAAGAATACGTAAAATAATGCATGTCAAGTGCTTCATGCCATACATTGGCAGATGAACTATATACAGAAAACCTGGATAACTCATTCAAGCTCATATGGAACTGGGTGTTGACTCATTCATAATTAAAGCCAAACTTGTGTTCATCCTTCTAATATATAAGCAAATAGATTTACCATCTCTATCAAATCATGACCTTCTTCTTCCCCAAGTACTAGGTAATATGTTTTTTGTCTTTATTTTACTTTATGATTAAGCTAGTACTACTCTCTGTCTTCCAGAGTGCTTAAGTATAATTAATTATTACTTTATTTGCTAGAGATAAAAAATATCATTAATGACTGTAGACTCATCTATCAAAAGGCATCTTAACCTAGCTCCATTTATTGCTGGCATCAGAAAGCAAAAATACCATAATGACATCATATTCTGTTTTTTTTTTGACATATGACAGGAAAACCAATTAAAGTGATATCTTTACCATTAATTAATAGTCCCAGTATATTCAAATAATGTATTCCCTTAAATAAAAAAGGGGGAGATGTTGGAGACCATGGAAGAGCTGAACTGAAGAGTTCTAAAGTACAGAATCCCCTTCAAAGACAAGGTTAAGGACTTAATGCATTAACCATGTTATATAAACAGCTGCATCATGTCTTAAGGATACACCCTTTGATAGCACTAAGAAGATAACCTCGTTATTGCTTATACCTATTCCTGCCCACTAATCTTGTCACCTTCCTTAATCAAAGTAATACTAATCTCATCACCTTCCACACTAATCTCATCATGTTCCTCAATAAAAGTCATATGGCCAAAAACTTATGTGCCCTTTGTTCTGCGGAACAGAGTGCCTTCTGGACCCCCACTTTCTAAATGTAAAAAAAAAAAAAGGAAGAAAAACACAAAGTATTTCCTTTTTCAGTAAGTCGTTTTTACAGTATTATACTCTCCTTTTATCCCCTCCACTCTCTCCTTGCTTTCATATGCCCCCTTTAAGTACATATTAATAGGAAATGCTTGTTATTTACATGATTTTTTTTTGGCTTTTTGAGGGTTTGTGACCGGAAATGACAATAATGTCAACGGCTCTGTCTTTATAGAGTTGAATTTGTACTATGACAGTTGGGAAGTGATACTGGCAAGTTTTCTTTGCCTTGTGGGGTAGGGAAGAAAGAGCAGTTGGTTCATTTCTAATTATATGAGTGAGAGAGGAAATGGGATAATTAGACACCATTTGTAAAAATGACTCATTGCTTAGAAAAATTGTTGATAAATACAAATATCTTGGGGATAAGGGCAAGAAATAGAAAGGAATCAACATGAATATTTATTGTATTTATAGTAAATGTTATTTTATTTGTCTTCCAGGTCTCCTGTTAAACAATTTACATACATTATGTCTAATTTTCAAAACAGTCTTTGTGAGGGATAAGAAATACACTTACTCTGCAGCTTAAGGAAAAGGGGATAAGGGACTCTAGGAGAGCTAATTAACTTTCCCAATATCAAAAACTCTTAAGTGCCAAAACAGAGAATCAAGCCGAGGTCTATCTGATTTATAATTCTTATACATTTTCCAGAACTTGACACCACTTGAATAAAATGTATTCAAGAGCTGTTCTTTGCAGTTAAGATTCTGACCATTCAGAAAGTCAGGCTCTCTGACAGATCTGCCATAGATGAACCAATCAATGAGTGAGCTAAATATACAGGAAAGGAAATGATGGGTCAAGCCTTCTACACTATTTTAATGATCACTAATTAAATGTCGTGTTCAAAAAACTGCTGAAGGTAGCAAAGTAAAACTTCTCAGGCTGTTTTAGAAAACTATAAAATTTGGTTGAAGGTGATTTTTTCTGGAGTATTGTTCAGCTCATGTAGACATTGTATAAATATGCATGGCCCTTAAAGGACATCTCATTTTAAAGTCTTCTCCCCCAGAATAACATCACAGCATCAGGCAGTCCATTTTGTCACTGCCATCCAATGTCATATCAACCTTTTTCAATGATGCACTGCTTTTTGACCAAAATGATGATATTTATTAGTTTGGATGAGTCACCTATTTTGCTTACTACTCAGGCTCTTTTGAATCCCTCTCTAGATATACATGGAATTATAGTTGGTCTATCTCTAAAATTTACTATTATTAAATTGGTCCACAAATGTTTTATCCACTCATCTCCTCATTATTTTTCCCTCATAATGTGCTAGATAGTTGTGAGCTACATTTTCTTTCTACAAAGAGAAGGAGTAATATTAGACATTTCTCACATCTCAAAAAAAAAAAGACATCTTGGATAAAGATTGAAATTTGACATTAACTACTGCTATTGAAATCTTAACTTTGTGACCACCAATTTCACCCTGGCACTCAGTGGCAGGGATCTTCTCCAATTTCCTCCATTTCTGCTTTGGTCACCCTGCCTGTAAAGTTCAGATGACCTCCTTAAGGAGGCCCTAATGAGTACAACCTTCTCTTTTAAAGATTTTCAAGGAAAGAGATTTTGCAGCAGTGAATCAACCTCTCTGATACTTAATACCTCATACCATCATAAAGTTCTTTCTTTCATCACCATCACTTTTCTTATATCCTGAATCTAACACTTGCCCCTTTTTGCTTGTTCTTATTTTCAAAAATGTCCTTAACCTCACAATTCGTGATTTGTTTTTAATGTTTATTTTTAGCATTTTCCCCAAATGAAATTGGCCTGGTTTCTTTATCCTTTTTCAGTGACTTCATTTTGAATTAAAATGAGCTACTTTCAGATACCAAATCAGATATTTTTCCATATATCTAAGAGGGAGGGTAGAAAGCATGTTAGTAAATAGTTACTATGGAAGAAAAAAAATGGTTCTAGAACTTCTGAAATATGGCTTCAAATGCAAACATACATTGAACCAAAATTCTGTTTCCATGTATTAAAACAGAACATTATAGAGTTCTGTTTTAAATACCATGACACCTCGATACCCAGATACCACCTTTATCTCTACTGATTTTAGGCAAATTATCATCTGGGATGATCTCTTTCCCTTCTTCAAATTGCTCTGGAGTTGTGAAGAAGGGTTTATAATCTGAAGCATACCACATCATGTCATAAATCAACTACTTAAACAGAGTAAATCTGTCTGATGTCAAACTTTTGCTCTTTGTCTCTTACCCAAAATCTGAAATTTACTTATTCATTTCCCAGAAGGAGTTCCCGTAAATGCATAGTATGGTAAAACTAAGGCAACTATATTTTTCTGGCTTATCCTCTGATTTCTGACATATTATTTTCCAATATAAGTATCCATTCCTACATATCAGTTATTTCATCCCTATTTTTATATCACTATAAAAAGATTTGTGTTTAGCTTTCAGGGTCGTTTTGACCTTTTCTTTTTTTTTTTTTATTTTTTATTTTTTATTTTTGCATTATAGCTGGTTTACAGATTTCTGTCAGATTTTCCAACTGCACCATGTGGTGACCCGATTACATGTACATATATGGATTTGTCACATGTAATTAGATATAGTTCCCCGTGCATTACAGTTGGAGCTCCTTGCTATTCCATCATTAAAGCACTAGTTATCCCCACTCCCTCCCACCCC
>PVHT020000015.1:5725561-5809040 GCA_004024745.2 Catagonus wagneri
GACCTTTTCTTTTCTACAGCTAAATACAGGTTAAATTTATCTTCTGGCATTCTGTCCCTGTAACAGACATTTGCTTCAATCTATTGCCATTTTGTTCCTTGCCATCCTCTTGAGGTCTGATAACTGACCAAAGTTAACTTAATAGCAGGATAGATAATTAAGGGATTGTCACCTTTAGAATGTGTATTGGCAATACCTAAACTCCAGTAGATGGTTTGTGCTCATGTCTCTGACCAAGATCTTGTTTTTTGCTGAGGAACACCATGATTTTTGTTAATTGATCTGCACTCTACACCTACCCAAAAGGAGTTTGGGGTTAATAGGTGCAAACTATTGCATTTGTAGTGAATAAGCAATGAGATCTTTCTGTATAGCACAGGGAACTATATCTAATCACTTGTGATGGAACATGATGGAGGATAATGGAGAAAGAGAATATATATGTATGACTGGGTCACTTTGCTGTATGGTAGAAATTGACAGAACACTGTAAATCAACTATAATGAAAAAATAAAAATCTTAAAACAAAAGTAAATCTGACAATGAGAAACAACCTTTTAAAGATTTCTTCACTGAGTTAACAAAAAAAAAGTGCCAGAAAAGAGTCCTTAAATGGAAACTGTAGAGAATCTTCATAAAATATTATATCTTCAACCCATAAAAACAAACAAACTCAGTTTCTATGTGGTGTTATGATTAATATTATCATATCCTTTTTATCCATTTTGAAGTCTCTTTTTGATAGTTGCTAATTTTGCCTTCCCTAATTATGTCTTCCAAATTAACTTGATAAGAAGCTGCCTGTTTTTTCCTCATAAATACAGTCGTGATGTCAAGAAAAAGATAAAAATAATTAAAGCTATTCACAAAAGTGCTATTGCATAAGATTATCAAAAATAAATTTTTTTTAAAAAAACATGGAATCGGGTACACAACTGCTAATTGAAAAGTTAATATATTCTTTATCAATCTTGCCTTTAAAACATCCTAACCATAACCTTTTTGAAGCTAGTCTAAAATTTTTTTTTTTTTTTCTTTTTAGGGCCACACCAGCGGCATGTGGAGATTCCCAGGCAAGGGGTCTAATCGGAGCTACAGCTGCCAGCCTAAGCCAGAGCCACAGCAATGCAAGATCTGAGCCGTGTGTGTGACCTACACCACAGCTCACGGCAACGCCTGATCCTTAACCCACTGAGCAAGGCCAGGGATTGGACCCGCAACCTCATGGTTCCTAGTTGGATTCGTTAACTGCTGAGCCACGATGGGAACTCCTAAAATTTAATTAATAACCATTTAAAGGAAAAATATTACAATGATAATGCAACTCTAGCTAGAGAATAGAATCCATTCATTGGGTCATCTCTGTTATCTGTTCCTTTTTTTTTTTTTAAGAAGAAGATAAAGCACAGAATACATTAAAGTGACCTAGGAATTGGGATACAAAATTAAGAAATGGAATTAAGTGTACTTGGGCTTCAGATTCCCTGCTGTTCCTTGTAGCTAAATATTTCTCAGGTGTCAGAAAACAATAGGTCAGCATCTGAACTTTGAAGTGAGTACCTGTCCTTGAAATAAAAGTCATTCTTAATTCATCACAGAAGGTTTACATCTTTGTAGACTGACTTCAACATTTCCTTCCTTCTTTTATCACCTGCAATATTTGATATATGGTCCCACTTCTATGATCATTAGCTGCTTTGGGGAGTACTGAGGATGGTGGAAGCCAAGCGAGGAAAAGAAGTCACCGATTTTTCCATGAAGCTGGGAGACTTGCTATTTAGTAGCTCATGTTTACATCGGGGAAGTCATTTTGGTTCACTTTATTTTGTAAAAATATACTACCACACTTTAAAACCCTGCATTTCCTGAAAATTGGAGCTTTTATGCTACATAATTGGTTAGAGAGAGAAAGACATTTTTACTGGAAAATCCTGAAGTCATAAGTAAAAATATAAATTGAGTAGATCTTAATCAGAGAGATAGCCAGTGCACGTTATGTTTAGATTCAGAGAAAAACAAGAATTTTTCATTCTACTGGTAAAAATTGAGCTTTTTGGTTTTCAGCTGTGACTAATTTGACATGAAAATTTTGAAAATGTTTACAACATTATAACGTTATAATAATAATGTTACATTACAACATTATCATTGAAATCTTCCTATATTTAATTAAATAAGCAGTGTAATATCTGATATAATGTCTTTGATGAGTGTAAAGCTTGAAAGGAAGGTTTATATAGTTCCTTATTAGACAGAATATAAGATTCAAGTATTTTTTTTGATAAGCCATAGAAATGCCTGACAGATCACATGCATAAATGAAGACATTTTAAAATTTAATATAATATGTAAAAATCAGGACAGTGTCTTCATTTAAAATAATTGAGTGCAATTTCCCATGAAGGATGTTTGGAATCACTGGACACATTTTTTTTTTCTTTTTAAATTGCACATAGTATGACTCCAATATCTTTAGAAAGCTTAGAACCTATTTCATTTTATTTTAATTTTTAATTTTTTTTTTTTTTCCTTTTCAGTCCCACATCCGCGGCACATGGAGGTTCCCAGGCTAGGGGTCAAATCGGAGCTATAGCTGCCGACCTCTGCCACAGTCATAACAATGCAGGATCCGAGCCGCATCTGCAAACTACACCAGAGCTCATGGCAACGCCAGATCCTTAACCCACTGGTTGAGGCCAGAGATCAAAGCCACAGCCTCATGGTTCCTAGTCAGATTCATTTCCATTGTGCCAGGATGGGAACTCCAGAATCTATTATAAAATCCTGGACATTTTGACAAACAGACTAGAGCTATTTAATATAGGCTGGGAAATTAGCCCTAAAGTTAATTTCCTTTAAGTAATTTATCAGACATTATGCTTAAAAAGAAAACACTTTAAAAAGATCAATATACAAAATGTATTCATCTATTCAAGAATCCTGCCCAAGAGAAGTTATCTAATAAAACTGACAATGTCTTTGGAATGACATTCATTCATTCATTCAAGATCCAAATAAATTTTTATCCCAATTATCTGTATTGCACTTCATTTATAAAGCAAGATTCCCTTGTTTTTGTCAGTAATGTCAAGCATATTTAAAAATCAGTCATGGATTTCTTATGAGTGAATGTAAGAATGCATGAGTGAATGGAATGAACCATAATCTGACATTTTTCCAGATAGCTCTTTGAACTTGAAAGGCATTCCCTATTCCCAGAAGAATAGATGAAAGTGGAAGGAGAGTGTGAGGACTACCTCTAAATGCTCTCTTAGCCCTAGATACTAATCAAAAGAGGAATGAGATTGGTAACGGTGGAACTAGTGGTAAAAGCAGGTCTCTTTGGGGATCTCCTTTTCCCTGGTGGCTCAGCGGGTTAAGGATCAGGCATTCAAACCACATGGCTCTGGTTGGTGCTGTAGTATGGATTCAATCCCTGGCCTGAGAACTTCTGCATGCCACACGTGTGGCCAAAAAAAAAGGCAAAAATAGTTAAAGAAATTTGATTGTTTTCCCAAGAACAAAGGGTCACAAAAGGCATCTGACAAAATTAAAGTTTCCTTTTAAGACAATATCACAAACCCACAGACACAGACAGACATACACATAAATGCACAATTCACACACATTTAATGAGTCCTAAGTTGTGACAGGAATTTTAGTGAAATTCTGGTTCAACGCATTTTCATATACCTCTGAAAAGACTGTATCTACCCAAGTTTTAATAAGAATTTGAATTGTTATTTTAAGATCTCTAAGAAAAGAGGAGGTAATGTTTGTATGACAGTTTTGAGGATCAAAGAAAGAACAGTCTTTATCCTTAAACCCACTACCTATAAAGTTATGTGTAACTTGGGTAATAAAATAAGTGCATCATCATTGAGACTTAGTAAATTATGCCCAGTTTAAGCTTTAACATTTTTTGCATTATTAACTGATGAAAGATTAGTACAGGATTGATAAAGGTCACGGATGGAATCACTGAATGATACAATATTCAGATCCACACACCTTAAAAAAAAAAGAAGTCCTAGGTTACATTTAGATTGTTGGAAGGATTAAAGGGTAGAACTCAATACACCACTTTTCCTGAAGCGTTATACTTACCACTGTGGAAAGCTGCCCTTTTTATCTGTTTATAGGATGAATATATCTTTTAAGGAAATCAGGAGAAAGGAACACAGTTGGATTGGTGTTTACAGAATAGGCAGTGATTAGTGTGCAGTCTGTGTTGATTTAACGAGCAAAACACCATCACTTGTTTTCTGATAGGTTATTCATACTAAATGCATTAGTCAGGGTTTCTAGCATTAATTTAAATTTATTCCATGCCTGCAAAAGTTGTTCTAACAATAGAACACAATGTGATACCTTTCAGAGAAATGCTAATCACAGCCCACTCAATCTATATGTTTTAGTGCCATTACCACTGTAGAGATTAACAGATTTTTATTTCTCTGTTATTTGTGTTCATGGATCTTGATAATGCAGTAGAGCCCTTATACTGCAGTAGAAAGAACAACTAAGGAAGCAATAGTCACTAAAGGAGTTGAAAATTGATGTCCACCCAAAAACCTATACACAGATTCTTGTAGCTTTATTCATGATTGCCAAAACTTGGAAGTAACCACTATGTCCTACAGTAGACGAATGCCTAAATAAGCTATGGTACATCCATACAATGGAATGTCATTCACTGCTAAAAAAAGAAATGAGCTCTCAAACTGGGAAAAGACATGGAAGACATTTTGCTAAATGAAAGAAGCCAATCTGAAAAGGCTACATATGGTTCTAATTATGACATTCTGGAAAGGGCTAAACTTTGGAGACAATGAAATGATCAGTGGTTGCCAGAAGTTGAGAGCAAGGTGGATTAATAGGTGAAGCACAGAGAATTTCCAGGGCAGTGAAACTATTCTGTATGATACTTTATATTATGGCAGATACATGTCATTATATATTTTCAAGACCCATGGAATGTGTTAACAAAGAGTACACTGTAATATATTATGAGTGATAAAAAAAAAAAGGAAGCAGTAGTCAGTCTAGACTCTTGCCCAGAGTAGCATTGGGATGGCAATGAATACGCAGAGGATTCAAATTTAAAATCATAAATAGTTAGATATAAGTAGCCAAAACAGATCACACACCCTTTTTGTGGGTTTCATTGTTTGAAGAAAAGGAAATCGGAATTAGCTGACTCAAGGGCATATAAATAGAGATCAACATTTTCTAAAGTATGTTCTATGGAATGTCAATGAAGAGATATTTTTTCAAAAAGTAAAAGTAAATAAATACAGGTTCTGTGATCTGTTCATGAATGAAAAAGGAAAGCTGGAAATATATGTAACTTGAGCCAATAATCATGTCCGTCATTGTTGATCACTCTTTTCTAGATTTGGAAGAAATAATAATTGAAAATTACATAAGGATTTATTAGGAATATACAGTCAAAGGACTTCTCTACAAGATCCTGTGCTTTAGCGAGGACTCTCTTTTTTGTGAAAGAGGGTTTTGTAAATAAAATATATATAATAGACCTAAGGATATTAAAACAAGTGATTTGAAATACTCTGCCACCATATTTTGCTTTTAAAAAAAAAAGGAAAAAGAAAAAAAGGTTTGAAACTGAAAATTAGCTTTTTATTTTATTTGTTTAAGGCTGAACCAGAGCATATGGAGGGTCCCAGGCTAGGGGCGGAATCAGAGCTGTAGCCACTGGCCTATGCCACAGCCAGAGCAATGCCAGATCCCAGATCCGAGCCAAGTCTGCAACTTACACCACAGCTCATGGCAATGATGGATTCTTCACCCACTGAGCAAGGCCAGGGATCGAACACCTGTCCTCATGGATATTGGGTTCGTTAACCACTGAGGTATGATGGGAACTCCTGAAAATTAGCTTTCAATTCAGACAAAGAGAAAAAAATTTAAGATTAAAATTGTTTTCTTTATTATTCTTTGAACCCCAAAATCAAGGTATGTATTAGGACTCCTAACTAGTCTTCATTTGTGGGGAAAATAGAAGTTATTTCAGTAAGTGCGAAATCATTCCAATATGGGCTATTTTGAAAAATTAGCTTGACTCCTCCTCTTACCTATGACATGTACAAATGCCAACCTTCTTGAGAAGGCTGGGGGAGAAGAACTACCCCCACCAAAACAGACCCCAGATTGTTGCCAGTATACCAACTAAAAAGAACATTAAGACTTTCCCCTGTAATAGATGCAATACATAGCTATCACACAGGAGAAATCCCAGAGATGGGTGCTAATAATGCCACTTTCCTAATACTTTGTCATGTGTGTCCTTTTCAAAGACCATATATGGTCTCTTAGTACATAAGTTACAGTCAGGCTTACAATGATTCCATGCTTAAAGACTTAGGCTGCAGAATTTTAAAAAGGTGTACCAGGAATGCCTCAGCCTCAAATAACCTAAAGACAGAATATGATATCACTTAGGTTTTGAATATCTGAATCAACTATTTTTAGCTCACTCTCTCTTTTCTTTTCTTTCCTTTTTTTTTTTTTTTTGGTGTAACTTGACAACTGATTACCATAGAAACAATTGTATTAGTCATGGAGTCATCTGGTGTAGTTATCATGTTGGTCACAAAATTCTAAGTAAAGCATTTTAAATTATTCTTTTATGAATGGAAAGTAATATATATGGTACCAATTTCAATTGGTCTTAAAAGTATATTGGTAGCAAAAGTAGACGTAGAATGCATTTTTTAAAATTCTCAAGTTAATGCATTATCTCCAAAACTATTTCTGTTATGTTGGGAGAACATATACATGACACTTTCACATGTGAGAAAAACACTAGAAATGGAGGGGTTTCCTTGAGCCTAAAAATAGATAGATGGATGATAGAAAGATAAATTTAGTAGGAATAAAATGCCAATTTAAAAATGTGTAGACACACACAGGGTCTTAATTCAACTCCTCTTGAGTTTTCTTTTGAGGATTTAGGACTTAATATAATGTCTTAAAATTAACTCTGTAAATAAAACTCTATCCCTGGTGTACCAAAAGCGAAGGGTAAGACATTCATAGGTATTATCAAAAATGCCAAAGCTATGACTTTATCAGAATTTCAGTGATCTCATTTTTTTAACCTTAGATGTTAAGTTATGTCCTCCATAATTTTCTGTGACATAAATCACTAACAGAAATGTGATATGTTCTAAAGAATATCTGAACTCTGTATTCATATCTTTAGTGAATTTGTTTCATTCATAAATGTGTTCCTACATATTATTTGCTTAAGTTGGCTTATCTGTTATTAATATATGTCATGCTCTGAAAATCTGCTCAACAAGATTTTGTGAAAAATTGAGGGTTTTCATGAATATATTAAATAGGTAGGTAAATATTTATTCTGAGATGGAAAAAAATCACATTTGAGGAGTTCCCATCGTGGCTCAGCGGAAACCAATTCGACTAGGAACCATGAGGTTGTGGGTTCCTCCCTGGCCTTGCTCAGTGGGTTAAGGATCCGGTGTTGCCGTGAGCTGTGGAGTAGGTCACAGACGTGGCTCAGATCCTGCATTGGTGTGGCTCTGGCATAGTCCAGCAGCTATAGCTCCTATTAGACCCCTAGCCTGGGAACCTCCAAATGTTGCAGGTGCAGCCTTAAAATGAGAAAAAGACAAAAAAAATCACATTTGAGAATACCTGTAGATCAGAGAACTTGACTTGAAAAGTATTAATATTAAACAACTGACCCACTTATGTAATCATTCTTAGCTGTGAGCTTTTCTGAGTTTAGTGGGAGTCTTATATTGTCAAAAATATAAAGTCAATTATCTTTTTCAGAGAGAGAATCATGAAAGGTCATGGCGTAACAGTGTGCCTGAGGG
Organism: Catagonus wagneri; assembly: GCA_004024745.2. Classification (NCBI taxonomy): domain Eukaryota; kingdom Metazoa; phylum Chordata; class Mammalia; order Artiodactyla; family Tayassuidae; genus Catagonus; species Catagonus wagneri. The sequence goes on from PVHT020000015.1 coordinate 5,733,431, forward strand.
ATGGGAAATGAAAAGATCTTTGAGTTCATTAATTTCACTAATGTGGATAACATAATACCTATTTTTCATCAGTATTCTAAGGATAAATGAGATTTTTTGTCACACTGCAGTAATGAACTGGTAATGATACCACAGAGGCACCTAGTACAGGGACAAAGTAGACACTGGGGAAAACAAGGTCTAGTATATGGAATTTCATGAAAGAAAGATATACCAATAGAAATATAGTTTAATTTTGATAGACCCTATAGTAACTTGAGAGTATCTAGTCTGTTCTTTCATATTTCAGTTTCTGTTATTTAGCTTTTGTCCATAAAGATTGGCTATTGATAAATATAATGTGCATTCTGCCAAAATGGTCAACAAAAGGGGAGTGAGGATATCAATTAGAAACTCTTTGCAGATAGAGATGATTAAATTAACTTAAATCCAGTTACAATTTTTTATCCATAAGAATTTAGACTTAATTATACTATTACTATTCAAATATGAAAAGTAGCTCTTTCATTTTTTAAAGAAAAAAATATTTACTATATACACTGTACTAACACAGCCCATACTGTCATTATCACCAAATAAAGCTATGCTGTACTTAGACATTTATGGGAGTAGAGAGTAGAGTCAAGAGATGACTAGCTGGATGAAAGAAAGTAGGAAATAGAAGAAATGGAAAATAAAAATCAGGTTCAAGTAAGATACAACGTAGAAAGTGAAAAGATGTTCACGTTAGGATACAGTGAGATTTAAGAATATATTAAAAGGGACTGGGGTAAGTTGAGAAGTAATATATTTAGCAAGAGAAATGTCTGCTGCTTTAAAATTTTAAATGTTAAAAACTATTTAGAAAGGAATGATAAGTTTGTTTGGAATCCTTGAGAAGGATATCATAGTCAAGATTGAATGCTACTAAAATGTCTTTGAGAGGGAAAATTAAAAGATGAATAATGCAAAACATAGCCCTAATACTTGTGACGTTATCACATAATTTTATATTTATAATAACAATTTATTTAATAAGTATTATTGGGATGCTGTATACCAGGCCCTATTTTAGGTGAATGGTTTCTATCGGAGGACAAAACAGAAAAGAAAATGTACTGCCCTCTATGAACTTATATTTTAGTAGTGAAAGAAAAAATAAACGATCAGCTTAAGAAATAATTTTATAATATGTTAGAAGGTAATGAGTGCCATGGAAAAATGTAGTGCAGAGGTAGGGAGTTTGCAAGTTGACTTTTAGGGGTAGGTCAGATTGTATTTCAAATGGACCTGTCTAGGTAGAAATCTTGAAAAGGTAATGATTTTATAAGACCTGAAACAAATGACCATAGTCACTAATTACATTATGTAAATGTAACATTTCTATAGTCTATATAACCTGAAACTTACCATGTAGTGTGAATACTTTTTTAATCCATAGTAGGAGAAAGGAAAAATTATACTTACATGTATTTTAGAAGACTTTTGAAATTATAATAAATTATCAGGCTCTGGTTTTAGAGCTTTTATAACCAATTTTGGAACAAAGATATTCACACTGTATTCTTAAGCTTTCCTGAACTTCTTAGAAGCTCCTTAAGACATGTAGTGTAATAGTCTACATAATATAAGCTTGTAAAGATTGTACAAGCTTCTTATGTGGTATTTTGTAGAGAAGTAATGTCTCAAGAGTAAAATTTTAGCTTGTACAAATAGGTATTTCCTTATGAGAAATTTATTATTAACTGCCACTGTGTATCTTTAGTCAAAAGACTATAGAACAGATAAAAACAATAATCATTTCCTTACTAAGCTATATAGTAAAGCCAGATGGTTACAAATATTGAAAGTTTTAGTGAATAATCCTAATGTGACTCATTGCTGTTTTGGAAAGATAAAGATTAATATTATAATAGTTGCCATGATTTCAACATATGTACCAGATAGATTGTTGGAGGAGTGTGATTTGTTAATATTAACACCAAATCATATTGGGAATCTTTAATAAATAGTGATATGTGAATATTTTTATTTGGATAATTTCAGAAAAAATTAAGTACTTCTATTGAAATGAAATATATGAGGCTACACAAATCCTTTCTTAAAACTACTAAGCCGGGAGTTCTCTTCATGGCTCAGTGGTTAACAAATCCGACTAGGAACCATGAGGTTGCAGGTTGGATCCCTGGCCTTGCTCAGTGGGTTAGAGATCCGGCGTTGCCGTGAGCTCTGGTGTAGGTTGCAGACGTGGCTCAGATCCCGTGTTGCTGTGGCTGTGGTGAAGGCCGATGGCTACAGCTCCTGTTAGACTCCTAGCCTGGAAACCTCCATATGCCGCGGGTGCAGCTCTACATAAAGGCAAAAAGAGAAAAAAAACTAAATAAATAAAATAAAACTACTAAGCCATCATAGTCTATTTTTCTATATTTAAAAAATGTGAAACACCTACCTTAACTTCATTACCAGTGAGATCCGTAGAGATAAAACTTTTCTGGGGAGACTGAAATGTTAACATAAAAGATTATGGGAAGCACAAACTCACTAGAGAAACAGCATATCAAGCACTATAAAAGAAAACACTTTATAAAGATTTAATATCAAGTTGAAAGGTTGGACCTCTGAGATATTTCTTATTCACCCAGCCAATATAACACCTTTTAGTAGGCAAAAGCTTTTGTCAATTCTATTTAAAACAATTCTAGCTAGGAGAGACTTGAGAAGATATTTTTATTAACCTAAGATCATTCTATATAAAGTTGTGTTTTCAAATATGTATCCTTACTAGTATTATATCGTACCACATGTTCATATTCCTATTTTTGCTTCAATTTCCAGTTGACTAATATTTCATTATATGATCAAATCTAATTTAGATCTATTTTTATTTCTAAAGTATTTAAGGACCCAATAAGTCTATTGAAAAATAATAATAACACAGTGTGTTTTGATAGCGTTTTGCCCACAGCAGAACTTTTTAAAATCAGAGTCAATCCTCTCAAACCCTGTCCCTACTTATCAATGAAGTTTATATAATATTCAGAATCCTTTGACATTTCAAAAATCTTTACAGCATCTTCAGCAGGAGTAGTTTCCATCTCCGGACCCACTTTTTTTTGCTTCATAAGAAGCATTTCCTCATCCTTTAAAGTTTTATCATGAGATTGCAGCAATTTAGTGAAATCTTCAGGCCACACTTCTCATTCAAGTGATCTTGCTAGTTACACCACATCTGCAGTTATTTCCTGCACTGACTTTTTTTTTTGTCTTTTTGCCTTTTCTAGGGCCACACTCAAGGCATATGGAGGTTCCCAGGCTAGGGGTCTAACAGGAGCTGTAGCTGCTGCCCTTGGCCACAGCCACAGCAACGCGGGATCCGAGCCGCGTCTGCAACCTACACCACAGCTCATGGCAATGCCGGATCCTTAACCCACTGAGCAAGGCCAGGGATCGAACCCACAACCTCATGGTTCCTAGTCGGATTCGTTAACCACTGAGCCACAACGGGAACTCCCCCACTGACATTTTGAACCCCTCAAAGTCATCCATAAGAGATGGAATCAGCTTCTTCCAAACTCCTGTTAGTACTGATATTTTGACCTCCTCCATGAATTATGAATGTTCTTAATGGCATATAGAATGCTGAATCCTTTCAGAAGGCTTTCAATCTACTTTGCCCAGATCCATCTGAAGAATCACTGTATATGGAGTTATAGCCTTATGAAATGTATTTATAAATAATGATTTGAAAGTTGACATCACTCCTGGATGTTATGTTAGCAGGCATGAAAAGAATATTAACCTCATTGTCTATCTCCATCAGAGCTCTTGGGTGAACAGGTGCATTGTCAATTAGTAGTAATATTTTAAAAGGAATCATTTTTTTCTGAGCAGCAGGTCTCAATAAACAGCTTAAAATGTTCAGTTAACCATGTTGTAAACAGATACACTGTCATCCAGGCTTTGTTTTCCATTTATAGAACATAGGCAGAGTAGATTCAGCATAATTCCTAAGGGCACTAGGATTTTCAGAGTGGTAAATGAACACTGACTTCAACTTAGTCACCAGCTGCATTAGCGTTGCCAAAATTTGACATCAATTGGTGCCAAACTGAAACACGGAGACAGAGTTTTGGGTAAAGGAGAAAAAGATAGCTTTTATTGCTTTGCCAGGCAAAGGAGGCCACAGCAGGCTAATGACTTAAAGACTGGGTCCTCCATTGGGAAGAATTGCAGAGAATTTTATAGTAAAAAGGAGAAAAACAGGTTTTCAGATAGGAATCAGGATTGGGACAAACATATGTTCTTCTTCCTTTGGGGGAATCTTAGTCATCAAAACTGGGGTCAAGTGATGTTCATGATGGTGGTCTTCTGGGTTATTGCCTAGAGTAACAGTACTTGCAAAGAGGACATATTGATCAGAGATTAGAACAAACCAGGAAAGTTACTGAAAAACATCATGTGCTAATAATCTTTAACCCACAGACAATTGTGCTCAAGGTGCCTAATCTTTAATTTATAGGTGACTGTGTTTAGGGCACAATTAAGCCAGGGAGAAGGACAAGGAAGGACTCTAAGCTCTTCAGTTGTGAAGTATTATTTCTGAAGAAGCATAAGGAATATAACTTTTCTCTTAGGTGTATAAGATGCCTACATCACTATGTGTATTCCTTGAGAGGGAACAAGATCATGTCCCATGGCTGTACTGTTATTTCTTGACTATTCCTCCCTTGTTTTTGCATCCCCTTCCTTCCCTGATCAGCAACTATCTGAACCTGTCCCTAGGAACCAGGCTATGGAGGCTGAATGAGGACCATTTCCTAAAAACAAGAAATAGGGGATACAAAAAGTGCCCAGGATCCCCACAGGGCCATGCTTGGTTACATTAGCCCCCAACAAGAGAGTCAGCCTGTCCTTCAAAACATTGAAGTCAGACATTGACTTCTCTCTAGCTATGAAAGTTCTAAATGGCATCTTCTTCCATTAGAAGGCTATTTTGTCTGCATTGAAAATGTATTGTTTATGTAGCCATCTTCATTAATTAGCTATATCTTCTGAATACCTTGCTGCAGCTTCCATATTAGGATTTGCTGCTTCACCTTGCTCTTTGATGTTATTGAGATGGCTCCTTTCCTTAAACCTCCTGAACCAACTTCTGCTGCTTCAAATTTTCTTTCTCTTTTTATTTTTATTTTTATTTTTTTGTCTTCTTAGGACTGCATCTGTGGCATATGGAGATTCCCAGGCTAAGGGTCAAATCAGAGCTACAGCTGCCAGGCTATACCACAGCCACAGCAATGCAGGACCCAAGCCACATCTCAACCTACACCACAGCTCACAGCAATGCCAGATCCTTAACCCACTGAGCAAGGCCAGGGATCGAATCCGCAACCTCATGGTTCCTAGTCAGATTCATTTCCGCAGTGCCACGATGGGAACTCCTGCTGCGTCACGTTTTCTTTTGCAGTTTCCTCACCTCTCTTAACCTTCATAGAGTTTATGTTAGTTCTTTGCTCCCGATTGGGCTTTGGCTTAAAGGGACTGTTGCGATTGATTTGATCTAATCAGACCACTAAAACTTTTTCAATATCAGCGGTAAGGTTGTTTCTTCTTATCATTAGTGTCTTCACCAGAGTAGCACTCAATTTTCTTTAAAAACTTTTCCTTTGCATTTCCTTTGCATTGGCTAACTTGTTGCAGAAGAGGCCTATCTAGGTTCTCACATACCTTCCTTACTAAGGTTAATCATTTCTGGCTTTTGATTTAAAGAAAGAGACTTGTATATCTTTTCACCTGAACACTTAGAAGCCTTTGTGGGTTATTAATTCACCTAATTTCATTATTGTATCTCAGGAAACAGGGAGGCTCAGGGAGAGGGAGACAGATGGGGGGATGCCTGGTCAGTGGAGCAAACAACATTTATCCAACATTTACTGATTAAGTTTTCTGTATTATACAGGCATGATTCATGGCACCCCAAAACAATCACAATAGTAACGTCAAAGATCACTGATCACAAATCACCATAACATATACAATAATAATGGAAAAGTTTGAAATATTGGGAGAATTACCAAAATATAACACAGTGACATGAAGTGAGCAAACACGGTTGAAAAAATGATGCCCATAGACTTGTTCTTGCTCTATGCAGGTTGTCATAAACCTGTAAAAAATGCTATAATGTGCAATAAAATTAGATATGCCTGTGCTCTATTTTTATTGTTTGACTATTAGCACCTTTAAAAGGGTATATGAATTTTAATAAAATTACAATGAAAATAACATTATAATTTTTTCTTAGTAGCTCATAATAAAAGTCAAAATCTTGTGGCTCAAAATAATCTGTAGGAGAACCATCTGAAACCAATTTATATGAGATACCTAACATTCTCCTTTTAGATGGAAGAATAAAATGTCATTTTCTGTAAAAGTATGCAAAATAACATCAACAAATGGAATCCTTTCACTATTAAAAAAAGGTTGTTATTTATTTCTGGTGACTAGTATTATCTGTGAAATAAAGCCTCTTGAGTGTCAGAAATCTACAAAGTTCAATGCAGTTCTAATAAAAATAATACATGATCTTCTTTAAAAAATGCCATAAAGAAAATATCATCTTATGATCTGGAGAGCCATCTTTCTAGATACTCCATGGTACAGAAGAAAAATGAAGGGTTTCAACCAATTCTGTTATTAATGATCCTGAATAGGATTATTCATCATAAGAGATCAAAATTCCTCAGTATATTTTTTCATTGTTCCAAAAAAAAAAATGTTCTTTAGGTCTGGATTATAAAACCACTCACTTTCATTTTTTTTCATTTAGAATATGCAGAACTAATAAGAATATCTGATTTCTACAAATATTTGAAAGGGTCGTGTTTCTTTTTTAAAAAATTCTAAACTTACTACTCAGTTTAATGTTTCTTGAATATAAGGATCCGATTCTGTATCATACAATACAAATTATATAGCTTTTTAAAATTTGGCCCTTACTAATTTTTGAAACTTTATTTTTAAACATTGCCATAATTTCCTATAGATGTGTAAATACTCTCAATCTCACTAGAAGGTAAATATTACATAAAATTGAATTTATGTAATAAATTGATGATTTACAGTTATCAACAAAGCATTAAAGTGTTATTTGTTTATTTATTTATTTATTTTAGGGCTGCACGCATGGCACATGGAGGTTCCCAAGCTAGGGGTAGAATAGAGGCTGTAGCTGCCGGCCTACACCACAGCCACAGCTATGCCAGATCCGAGTCACGTCTGTGACCTACACCACAGCTCCCAGCAATAATGCTGGATCATTAACCCACTGAGCAAGGCCAGGGGTCAAGCCCACAACGCCATGGTTCCTAGTTGTTCCTGTTAACTGCTGCGCCACAACAGGAACTCCTAAATTGTTATTTAAATCAATATTTTTGGCCAATCTACTCTGAAACTATGGACATGTCAAGAATACACATGGTAATATGGGAGTTCCCGTTGTGGCTCAGTGGTTAATGAATCTGACTAGGAACCATGAGGTTCCGAGTTCGATCCCTAGCCTTGCTCAGTGGGTTAAGGATCCGGCATTGCCATGAGCTGTGGTGTAGGTTGCAGACACGGATTGGACCTGCGTTGCTCTGGCTGTGGTGAAGGCCGGCAGCTACAGCTCCTGTTAGACCCCTAGCCTGGGAACCTCCATATGCCACGGGTGCGGCCCTCCATAAAGACAAAAACACACACACACACACACACACACAAAAAGAATATACATGTGGTAATAGATTGTTTTCAATCCTTAATTTCCCCATAATCCCTATTAATCAGAAAGCATAATGAAATATCTAGCTGACTCATTTTTAAAAGTTTCTAAATGGGCTAGAAGCTGTCATATGAATTATACGGAAAAAAATTGGCTATAGTACATACTTAAGAACAGAAATGTATGTTATAAACAAGTCATCTAAGGAAGTCATCAAAAGCCAATCTTTCTTCCCCAAATATATGAAAGGTAAATAAGAACACAGGCACATAAGATGAAAAAAAGAAAACCTTTATTTCCATGTCTTGGCTATTCTGAATAATGCTGCAATGAACAAAGTGGTCCATGTATATTTTTCAATGAAAGTTTTGTCCAGAGATACGCTCAGGAGTGGGACTGATGGATCATACGGTAGTTCTATAGTTTTCTGAGATACCTTCATACTGTTTTCCATAGTGGTTGTACCAACTTACATTTTCACCAACAGTGTAGGAGGGTTACTTTTTCTCCACACCCTATCTGGCAACTGTTATTTGTAGACTTATTTATAATAAACATTCTTACCAGTGTGAGGTGGTAGCTCATTGTAGTTTTGACTTGCATTTCTCTAATAATTAGTGATATTGAGCATTTTTTTTTCATGTGCCTATTGGACATCTGTATGTCTTCTTTGGAGAAATGTCTATTCAGGTCATCTGCCCATTTTTCAGTTGGGTTGTTGGATTTTTTGCTTTTGAGTTGTATGAGTTCTTTGTATATTTTAGAGATTAAGCTCTTGTCAGTTGCATCAACAGATGAACAGATTAAGAAGATGTGGTATATATATGCAATGGAATACTACTCTTCCATAAAAAAGAGCAAAATAATGCCATATGCAGCAACATTGATGGATCTACAGACTCATGCTAAGTGAAGTAACTCAGAAAGCGAAAGAGAAATACCTTAGGATATCACTTATATCTGGAATCTAATATACAGCACAAATGAACCTTTCCACAGAAAATAAACTCACGGACTTAGAGAACAGACTTGTGGTTGCCAAGGGGTGTGGGGAAGGAGCAGGATGGACTGGGAGTTTGGAGGTAGTAGATCCAAATTATTGCATTTGGAGTGGATAAGCAATGAGATCCTGCTTTACAGCACAGGAAACTATATCTAGTCAGTTGTAATAGAACATGATGGAGGATAATGTGAGAAAAAGGATGTGTACATATACATATTCTTATATATATATTCATATATATATATATATATATATATTCATGTATTTATATGGCTGGGTCACTTTGCTGTACAACAGAAATTGACAATAAATCAACCATAATAAAAATTAAAAATATATATAAAGTGACCATACTACCCAAGGCAATCTACAGGTTCAAAACAATCCCATCAAATTACCAATGGCATTTTTCACAGAATTAGAACAAAAAAATTAATTTGTATTGAAACATAAAAGGCCTCAAATAGCCAAAACAATCTTGAGAAAGAAGAATACAGTTGGAGGAATCAGGCTCCCTGACTTCAGACTATACCACAAAGCTACAGTTATCAAAACAATATAGCACTGGCCCCAAAACAGAAATACAGACCAAATGAACAGGATAGAAAGCCCAGAAATAAATCACATGACCAATTAATCTATGATGAATGAAGCAAGAATATTCAATGGAGAATAAACAGTCTCTTCAATAATTTGTACTGGGAAAACCAAACAGATACATGTAAAAGAAGATAATTGGTATGCAAACTATTGCCTTTGGAATGGATAAGCAATTAGATCCTGTTGTACAGCACTGGGAACTATGTCTGGTCACTTGTGATGGAGTATGATAATGTGAGAAAAAAGAATGTATACGTGTATGTGTAACTGGGTCATCTTGCTGTGCAGTAGAAAATTGACAGAATACTGTAAACAAACTATAATGGAAAAAAATAAAAAATAGGGGAAAAAAGAAGGTAACTGGAACCATTTCTAACACTATATATAAAAATAAAGTCAAAATTGATTAAAGACCTAAATGTAAGACTGGATACTATAAAACTCCTAGAGGAAGACATAGGCAAAACACTCTGACATAAATCACAGCAGCATTTTTTTTTATCTGTCCCCTAGAATAAGGGAAATAAAAGTGAAAATAAACAAATGGGACCTAATTAAATTTAAAACTTTTGCACAGCAAAGGAAATCATACACAAAAGAAATGACCACCTATGGGATGGGAAAGAATATTTGCAAATGATGTCACAGACAAGGGCTTAATTTCCAAAATAATCAGAAAGTATAGTAAAGTATCTAGCTGACTCATTTTTAAAATTTTCTAAATAGGCTAGAAGCTGTCATATGAATGCATGAGATCAATATCAATGTCATTATATGGAAAAAAAAATTTGCCTATAGTACATACTTAAGAAAAGAAATATATGCAACTGACAGGGACATACTCTCCAAAATATGGAAACAACTCATACAACTCAATAGCAAAAAAACAAACAACACAACTGAAAAATGGGCAGAAGATCTGAAAAGACATTTATCCAAAGAAGACATACAGATGGCCAACAGGCACTTGAAAAAAATACCCAACATCACTAATTATTAGAGAAATGCAAATCAAAACTACTATGAGGTACCACCTCACACTGGTCAGAATAGCCATCATTAGTAAATCTACAAATAACAAATGCTGAAGAGGGTGGAGAAAAGGGAACCCTCCTACACTGTTGCTGGAAATGTAAATTGGTACAATCACTATGGAAAACAGTATGGAAGTACCTCAGAAAACTAAATATAGAACTACCACATGATCCAGCAATCCCACTCCGGCACATATCTGCACAAAATTTTAACTCCAAATGATACCTAGGGGTATGTTTATAGCAGCGTTATTCACAACAGCCAAGACATGGAAACAACTTAATGTCCATCGACAGATGAATGGATTAAGAAGATGTGGCACATATACACACTGGAAATACTACTTACTCAGACATAAAAAAGAACATAATAATACCTTTTGCAGCAACATGGGTGGAACTAGAGTCTCTCATACTAAGCAAAGTCAGAAAGAGAATGACAAATACCATATGATATCAGTTATATCTGGAATCTAGTATATGGCACCAAAGACCCTATCTACAAGAAGAAAGAAACTCAAGGACGTGGAGAACACACTTGTGGTTGCCATGGGGGAGGGAGTAGGATGGACTGGGAGCTGGGAGTTGATAGATTCAAACTATTGCATTTTGAGTAGATAAGCAATGAGATCCTTCTGTAGAGCACAGGGAACTATATCCAATCACTTGTGATGGAACATGATGGAGGATAATGTGAGAAAAAATGTATGTATATGTGTCAATGAGTCACTTTGCTGTACAGCAGAAGTTGACAGAAAACTGTAAATCAACTATAAAAAAGTTTTTAAAAACTTTGTAAATAGCCTATATTCAGTTGTCAATAGACAATTGAAGGAAGGAAAGAAAGAAGGAAAGGAGGAAAGGGAAGAATAAAATTTAAAAAGCAGCAGCCTTCTTGAAATTTTATTTCCCTCATGGATAGAACTAGTAGTTTTGGAAGGGGTCATCATAGGACCATTGTTAAACACCTTCCTCACTATGGCATCCATAAGTAATTGTAATAAAACCCTGAGTTTCAGACAGGTACAACTTCATTACTGAATTTTCCTTTTGGGAAATAATTCCACTTATTTCACATTTTCCCATAAAGTAGTTAAGTAGGATACCAAGATGCCTTAAAAGAATGCATCATTTTAGGATGCTAGATTTGTTCTTAGGTACATAAGTTACCCTTGGAGAAAATATAACTACATTCTCCTCCAAAGTATATCTTATGGGGGACCCAGTTCTTGGTGAATAGAAGAGAAAACAATTGACTGTGTTTAACAAAGAGTACAAGAAAATACTTTGTCCTTGATTTATTTTTTTTTAAATAGTGGGACTAGAAAAGCTATTTAATCTATGTTAGATTTAGTTGGTCCAGGAAGTACACTAAGAATTCAGTACAAGGTGATTTTACTTTGATTCTTTTGTTGCTTTTATTTTATTTTATTTTTTATTACCCTCTTTATTCCTGTCTTATGTGAATAATTACCATTGGTGACAATATTTAGCCCTATTGAATAATTTTATTTTAGCTCAGAGGGTTGGACACATTCAGTTAAAATAATTCAATTTCTTAAACTCATCTTAAAGGCCTAATTTAATCAAAGCTCTCCTGAACATCAGGTTCTAGAAATGCCTTTAATGAAGAAAATGTATTGGTGTAAATTAACAATGGAAGAAATTTTTTAAAGTAAGGAAAACTTGTATAAATAAAATTTCTGTTTTTTATTTTACATTTTATTTTTTGGCCATGCCCACAGCATGGGATCAAACTTGCACCACAGCAGTGACAATGCTGAAAACTTAACACTAGGCCACCAAAGAACTACAAATGAAATCTTTAGAATTAATTTAGATGGTGTATCTTTACTGATACCTCAGACTCCTGCAATTTATGTATCCAGACTCTTACCTTTCAAGACCCAGGCAGGGTATACTGGCACGTATTTCTTCCCAATATTTGCACCCATTGTCAATGATTTCTAGAAGTGAACAGAAATGTTAGTGCATAGTATACAGCTTTTAATAGCACAGTTAGAAAGAGCCTATTGTCCAAAAGTGTGCTGGTGGCCTGGACTAAAATGGTCATTATAGCTTTTGACATACTCCCTGGGAGAGTGGAGAGAGAAATCATAATGATGAGGGTATGAATTTTATGAGTAAAATAACCACCAAGGGAGGATATGAGGATTTATTTTAGCATATATTCAATATTTGCCAGAGTAATTCATATTTTAGAAGCTTTATTTGTTCCAAAGATGAATAATATTTTACCACATAGGAGATGTTTACTCTACCAGATATATATAAAACTGCAGTTTTTAGAATCACTGATTTTAAGAGTGAAATCCTTGATTTGATAATTAGTCCACTTATATGCATTCATGTGTATAAATATAAATAAGGCTGTTGCACATAATGTGACAGAAAAATCAGTGGTATGAGTTTAGAGGTATGATGACACCCCATCTCAGATATTTTAGGTTGAGAATATAAATTATGGTCACACTGGATGCTTTTGGTTTAAAGGTAGTATTTTCTCTGTTATCTCTTGCTGCAAAATTATGTGATGGGGAGTAGAGGAAGTATTACCACTAGCCCTCACGCACTGTTGATACGGGTCTGCTCCTTTTATTTTAAAAGTATGTACCTGATAATGAACTGCTGAATATCCAGTCTGAGATATCCTGTGGTGGGCTGAGCCTTACACAATTGGCTGCCTTTTTTCCCTCTTTCAAAAAAGTGACCAAGAAAAGGGAAAGAATTTTTTTATCTGAAAGAACTTTGAGGATCATGGATTTCACATTGTTTATTTTATAGATGAGAAAACTGAGTCCTAGCAAGGATGTGACTTACCTAAGCTCACACATTTACTTAGTTGTGAAACAAGGGATAAAACCTGAAAGAAAAATTATAAAACAGATTAGTATCCTGCTACCAGAATTTCACTGGAATAACCTTAAAATGAGGAGCTATACAGTATCAAAGAAGACTGCATTGTTCTAAAGCTCAAATATTTTTATTTTCTATAAATACATATGAAGGAGAAGTCTTAGAGAACTCTCATCTCCACATATGCCTGAGAACTTTTTTCTCAATAAAAATTCTAGGTGTGGAGTTCCCATCGTGGCTCAGTGGTTAACGAATCCGACTAAGAACCATGCGGTTGCGGGTTCAATCCCTGGCCTTGCTCAGTGGGTGAGGGATCCGGCGTTGCCATGAGCTGTGGTGTAGGTTGCAGATGCAGCTTGGATCCTGCATTGCTGTGGCTGTGGCGAAGGCTGGCGGCTACAGCTCCTGTTAGACCCCTAGCCTGGGAACCTCCATATGCCGCAGGTGCGGCTCTAGATAAAGGAAAAAAGACAAAAAAAAAAATTCTAGGTGAATCATTACCAGTTTTTTCCTTGTTATCAACTCTTATTTTGAGGGTAGACAGCAATTAGGAAATAATTGTTAGAGTATGTTACACAAGTAAAAAAGAAAGTAATGTCGATTCCCCATTTCCCTCTCTTTCAAAACACATGTTACTTCAGTCTAAATATAGTTATTCCATAGTAATAATCTATTGTTAAGTGGAAAAATGTAGCCAAGTTTATGAAGTATGTAAAGCATACACTTGTCTAATGAAATTTTGTATTTCCTTGCAGGATTTCATGCCACATAATTATTTTATCACTATTTCTTTTCTCCTTAAAAAAGAAAAAGGATTTCCTGTTGTGGCTCAGCAGGTTACTAACCTAACTAATATCCATGAGGTTTGATCCATGGCCTTGCTCAGTGGATTAAGGATCTGGCATTGCCAAGAGCTGTAGTGTAGGTTGCAGATAAGGCTCGGATCCTGAGTTGCTGTGGCTGTGGCATAGGCCAGCAGCTGCAGTTCCAATTGGACCCCTAGCCTGGGAACTTCCATATGCCTCAGGTGTGGCCCTAAAAATCAAAACAAAAACAAAAACAAAAAACAAAAAAAATATCTGCAAGTCTGCAAGTGGTCTTGAAGTTATTTTCCTTAATATCAAATCTATGGCTTCAGAAGCACACAGACTGCATATATCTAATCAACATTTAATTATTATATTACAAGGGCATGTTGCCTGAATTGAAAAAAATTGATCTGTAGCTCTCTTTCCTGTCTCCTCACAGTGCACCCAAGCACAGTGTCTTACTGTCCTCCTTGGAACACTAACATCACTAATAACTCTGAGGGGAAACAATTTTCCTGCTCAGGGTGAACACATTTATTGCACCTTCAGGAGAACCGAACAAAAAAGAACTAGCTTCTAGATAGTTCTATTAGAATTCTAGGACTATTACCACCAGAAATTCAACATGAATTCTCATTAGCAAGTGTTAACTCTTTCTGTCTATGAATTAGATTAGCGTCATGGTGATTTGGTCAGAACATTAAAATTTAATGGTTGATTTCTCTATTAATTCATAGCGGCCAAGAATCCCTGAAAAACTACTTAAAAAATGACATTAAAGGTGAGATTAGTGGTAAAGGGAATTGATTATAAAATAAAATATGGTGAAATAACAACAGACGTTTTTTAAAATGTTGCTTAAAGCAATATTGGTTATTTGGAAAAATGCTATGTAAATGCAGAGTCTCCTTCTCATTTGGGGTTTCCAAAGAAAGATTAAATTATAATCCCAAGAAGAAATGTGAATACAAACCTTTTTCCATCATCCCTTCCATTCTCCTCAACCTAACATTTAGAATATAGTTAGTTATTTGCCTTATCATTAGGAATTACATTTAGTGTTGCTTTTCCCTATCTAGGCTTTTAGAAGATGCACACTTAAAGAAAAAATGTAGCTAGTCCTTTTTATTCCAGTGAGCTTTTTGTTAGTATTAAACTGATTCTGTCTGTCATTGCTCTATAGTTTTATGAGTTTCATGTGTAAGTAAGAAAAATTACACTGGGTTTTGCAAAAAAAAAAAAAAAATATTTCATCATCATTCTATGGATAGTGAACTGCTTGCAATATTTTTAAAATGTCATTTTGGTAGTATAGGAGTTACATTAAAATTCTTAATTCTAGGAGTTCCAGTCTTGGCTCAGTGGTTAACCAATCCGACTAAGAACCATGAGGTTGTGGGTTCAATCCCTGGCCTTACTCAGTGGGTCAAGGATCTGGCATTTCCATGAGCTGTGATGTAGGTTGCAGATGCGGCTTGGATCACGTGTTGCTGTGGCTGTGGTGTAGGCTGGAGGCTACAGCTCCGATTAGACCCCTAGCCTGGGAACCTCCATATGCCACAAGTGCGGCCCTAGGAAAAGGCAAAAAAAAAAAAATCTTAATTCTACTTATATCATGTGCCAATAGCTTTGATATTGTAAAAGGTGATTAAAACCAAGAGCCCTTGTTAAAATAAGACAATCTCAGTATCTCCTCTCTACACGCCCCAAGTTTAAATTGCATCGCTATCTATAAATAGCCTTAAAGGGATGAGCTTAATACCTTCCTGTGCTTTCATTTATTTTTTATTCTTTTATTCTCTGACATCTTATCATTAGTGTTCATAATGACTCTTGCCAATATTGTCAAAATAAATTTCTCTTAAAACCAGTTACTCCTGGAACGTGAACCCAAACTAATGCTTCAATATCAAGTTTTGCTTTCAACCATCTTTCCCTTATGTCTCAATGCCTAAAGAAGTAGTCCCTGGAGTCCCCGTTGTGGCTCAGTGGTAATGAACCTGATTAGTATCCATGAGGATGCAGGTTCAATCCCTGGCCTCTCTCAGTGGGTTAAGGATCATCATTGCTGTGAGCTGTGGTGTAAGTCGCAGATACGGCTCAGATCCCATATTGCCGTGGCTGTGGTATAGGTCAGCAGCTACAGCTTCTATTTGAGCCCTAGCCTGGGAATATTCATATGCCTCAGGTGCAGCCCTAAAAAGAAAAATAACAAAAAAAATAGTCCTATTAAATGATGATAAAATTAACACCAAATGACATAAATTCTATTTGAAATGTTTGTTCATAACATCAAAGGGGGAAAAAAAGTAAAATTTTTTAGTGAGATATTTGACCTATTACTAGAGAACACTGCAAGCATGACCACAGTTGTTAACAATCATTTTAAATGAAGCGACAATCAAAATATAAACCAAAAGGTCAGAATGTCTTAAGAAATGTCTAATCCATATCATTAATGTGAGGAAAGAGAATGTGTCATTCATTAAAATCAGGTTTAAGGTGTACCACTCAATATTTTATTGACTGAAATATAGTTGATGTAGAACATTATATTAGTTTCAGGTGTACTAAAGAGTGATTTGACAATTGCATACATTATGAAATGATCAACAGCATAAGTCTAGTAACCATCTGTCCCCAAAATTTACATTATTAACCATATTCATTATGCTGTATATTACATCCCCATGGCTCATTTATTTTGTAACTGAAGGTTTGTAGCTCTTAATACTTTCACTTATTTCAACCCCATACTCACCTACCCTCTGGTAACCACCAATTTGTTCTCTGTATCTATGAACCTGTTTTTGTTTTGTTTTCTTTGCTTGTTTTGTTTTGAGATTTGTCATATAAGTTATATTATATAGTACTTGTCTTTCTCTGTCTAGCTTATTTTACTTAATTTGGTACCCCCTAGATAGATATATGTTGTCTTGTTGTCTTTATTGGCAAGATTTCATTTTTCTATGACTAATATTCCATTATATATCTATCTTCTTTTTCCATTCATCTACAGATGGACACTTAGGTTGCTTTCATATCTTAGCTATTATAAATAAATTCTTCAATGAACACTGGTGTGCATATATCTTTTTGAATTACTGTTTTTGAAATATCAATAATGAAATTCCTGGATCATATGATAGTCCTATTTTTAATTTTTCAAGGAACCTCCATACTGTTTTCTAGAGTGGCCGTATCAATTTACATTCTTACCAACAGTGCAAGAGTGTTCCTTTTTCTTCACATCCTGGCCAACACTTGCTATTTGTTGTCTTTTTGATTATAGCCATTTTAATACGTGTGGGTTGTTATCTCATTGTGGTTTTAATTTCCAGTTCAATGATGATTAGTGATGTTGAACATCTTTTCATTTGTCTGTTGACCATCCTTAGGTCCTCTTTGTAAAAAATGTCTATTCAGGCCCTCTGTCGAGTTCTAATCGTTTTTTTATATTGAATTATATGGGTTAATTACATATTTTGTATATCAAACCCTTATCAGATATATCATTTGCAAATATCTTCTCCTATTAACTAGGCAGCCTTTTTGTTTTGCCACTCAGTATTTTCAAATAGGCACCAGATAATCTCACCACAGTAGAGCCAGATACAATTAAAAAAATTAAAACTCCTATATTCTCACAAAGTAAAGGTGAGAATTATGAGGAATACTAAGCTGTAGTTGCCAAATCTCAAACTCATATTCAATTCAAAACTATATATTTATAATTAGACTTTGCTTCCCTAATTTAAATTTTAATTTGATAGGTTACATTGCCTTATTTTAGAACAGTCATTTATAGTTTATAAAGACTTTCACATACATTATTTCTTTCCTTTTGAATGTGAAGTGAATTTTCATTTTATTTCATTTGCTGCTTACTTAGTATTTTGATTTGCGTTCAATGCAAAGAAATACTGTCCAATCAGAAATTGTTTCTCTCCAGTGTTTATTTTGCCTTTCAACCCAGTTTCTTAGTGCATGCAAATTAGTTCTGAAATGATAGATAAAATGAGAAGTTATGTAAACTGATGAACATTTTCAAATTTGTGTTATCTGAATTCAGATTTCTTAAGTTCCTATGTAAAATTCTCCTTTAGAAAAATACATATTTCTCACACTTAGTAGCACCTATTTTCTGTGGTTTATCTGTTCTGAACCCAACTTTAATGATTTATTTAATCTTTCCCTGGCATTCTTTTTATGAAGGCAAAAAAGAATAAAAAACATATATGCTTTTGAATAAATAAAATAAAAGCATCTCACTGAAATATCAATGAAAAAAGACCCAAAGATACTGTGAATAGGGAACATGTAATCTTTAAAAGAATTAAATATACTATTAAGGGGTTGACATTTTTTTCTGTTGTAATGTAGTAAATATTTTTTTTAAATCTAGATTTTCTGTTTTATGTAGTTACAAATAAGAGGCATGACCAGAAATTTTTATATTTTTGCGATTCTAAATAAAACTGGAAGTAGAATATACCTTACAGATCAGTTATCCTGATTCTTCTCAGCATTTTCCATCAAAGCGCCCGCATCAGCGTAGCAAAGTGAACTGGCTATTCAGATGACCTGTTAGTTCCACAAAACATTAAATCTTTTAACTATTATGTTTTAATTGTTGATATTCAAGAACATTTTGCATTCCGCTCAACATATTTTTACATATTAAGACAAATAAAGGCAAATTGTAATTACCATACACTTTTATTTACTCCATTGTCCTTAAATTAGAATCAGCTAAAGTCTGCATTATTTATACCTTCTTGACTGAAAAAAAATGTGCAACTTAAAAGTTGAGAATTATGTTTTATTTGGTGGGCTTTCTGAGGACTTCAAGCCCAGGACAGGCTCAGAAGACTATTCTGAAGAGGCAAGGGGCAGGGAGATCAAATATACAGGTTTTTGCAACAAAGAAACAGGTAGTCAGAACATCAAAGGACTACTGTAAATTAAAAAAAAAACACTTTTCTATATATGGGAAGATGCAAGAGCCTGGGGTCATTGAAATCACTCATTGGATATGCCACTCAGATATCTGGGGCCAGTATCCTGTTTTCTTTACCTGAGTTTCCTCAGGTGCACCATGGTGGGGAGAGCAGGCAGGGACTGGGTAGGGCCTGCAGTGGTTGACTGCTAGATGTGCTTGGCAGTGGGCAGCCTGGAATTCTCCATCTTGAGTTCCCTCAGGGCTTACTGTCAGGGTGGCTGTAATGTGATGCCTTGATGGCTACAACATCCTTTGTTTATTGATATAACAAGAAATATTTTAGTTCTCAATCTAATATTCTACTTTAGGAGTGACCTGGTGGTCTAGTGGTTGATTCAGTGTTGTTACTGCTTAGGCTTGGGTTTGATCCTTGGCCCAGGAACTTCTGCGTGCCTTGATCATGGTCAAAAAATAAAAATAAAATAAATAAATAAAAACACTCAACTTTAAAATAAGTCAAAGACAAATACCATATGATTTCATTTATATGTGGAATCTGAAATAGAAAACAAGTGAACAAAGATAACAGAACAAAAACAGACTTACAAATACAGGCAACTGGTGGTTACCAGAAGGGAGGACATGGGGGGGGATGAGTGAGATTGGTGAGGGAGCTTGGGAGGCACAAACTTTCATTTATAAAGTAAATAATGTACAGCATAGGGAGTATAGTCAATAATATTGTAATAATTTTGCATGGTGACAGATGGCAACTAGATTAAACACGGTGATCATTTTATAATATTGAATCAGTATGTTGTGCACCTCAAACTAACATAATGTTGTAAGTCAAAGCTTCAATAAGTAAATAAATACCCAGATTTAGCTTGGCATTCAAGGCTCTCTAGTCTGAGTTTACCCTAGCTCAAAAATTATAAACCTGCAAGTAGGGGCTGGACCAGTTTTATAATTAGGTTTTTCTTATATCCCCATACTGTGGACCTGAGTGGGGACCTGATTCTTCCTGCCTTGGCCCAGGGAATCTTCCCACCCAGGCCCATTGTGCATATGTAAGGGCTGAGTGTTGATTGGTCTTTGTATGGGGGCATGTTTGATCTTCTGATTGACCTCAGGCAGGATACCTTGTTTTCATGGGGAACAGGTTATATAGAGGCAGGGTGAGGAACGGGCCACATACTTTCCCTAGTAAAGAGTAGGAAGGAGGAGTCCATGTTGCTCAAGATAAGGGTCTGGTAATTCTTGTCTTGGCCTGAGGTTTTGGGTTTAATATCCTTTAAGGGGACTTGAAACCTATTACAAAATGACTGAAATACCTTCATGTATCTTATAATTTGTCCTTGCATTCTGTCAGAGTGATTCCAGAATCTGGGCTCTTGTTCACAGCAGTTGAAGAATGAACTCTGCGAACACACAGGCAGCAAGCAAGCAAAGTCTTTATTAAAGGAAAGCAAATAGCTCCCAGGGCTGCTGGGAGCAGGGAGAAGAGCCCCCTTCTTTATTGTCCTATAGGAATTTTTATTTCTTAAAGGTGGGAAGGGGCACCAACGTGAGGTCCCGAAAGATGTTGTTTTCTCCCATTGGCCTTGCTCAATTACCTATATCAGTCCTTGTCCAATAGGGGTTTTAGGGTTGGAAATGTCCAGTAAGTTTTATGGTTTCTTCATCCTTTTCTTTCCTTAAACTACATCACCATTCCTCTCATTCCTTTTCTATCACTCGCAGAGTAGTCTAGAGATTCGCATTTCCTATAGTAAATAAAGTCTGTGGGGAATGCACATTTCCCATAATAAAACAAGACCTGTGGGGATGTTACTTCCTGGAACCCTTAAGCCACAAATGTTAATCAATAGCCATATCAAAGAATGTATCAGAACCCATGTTCCTACACTGACTGCCTGAGTTAATATTCCGCCTCAAGAGTAATCTCCTCTTCCTGCATGCCCTTTTCTCCTCCAACTACAAACTATGAACAGTCCTACAAAGGATACTTACTTTCATCCCTGTGTGATTTTCTACAGGCCAGCCCTTCCCATTGCTAATATTCTACTTTCTACCAAACATTCCATTCTGTATCACACCTTTTCATTCCCTTAGCCCTAACAAACACTTCTGCTTTTTAATTTTATTTTTTACTTTAGTTGATTTATAATATTCTGTTGGTTATTGAATTAGCATGTTTGAATGTAAATATTTTCTTATATACTTGTGTTCTCTATTATAATATCAGGCAGGGCCTTAATGGCAGGATCCCTGTGACATTTACCTTTGTTTCTGCAATGCTTAGAATAATACCCAACTCAAGATAGGTGCCTCTTAAGCTTTTAAAAACTTCATTAAATAATATTAGCATAACAAAGGAACTTAGAAATCATCTAGCTCTACATTTACATTTTTAAAGAAAGGAAAATTGTGGCCCAAACAGCAGAAGGGATTTACCAAGGTTATGTATCTGGGGCTTTGGTGTGGCAGGGTTACTTCAAAGTATAAGTTTTAGATGTGGAAGAAATACTTACCTTTAGCATCTATTTTAGATAATTATATAGGCTCTATTATGATGATATCCAGGCATTCTGGTAAAAACATTAGGTTTATGATGGGGAGAAAATTATTTTTTAACTTTACCTTTTCCTGATTGACTTGAAACTTTAGCAGAAAAATGCGTGATGTTTTCTTGCACATGACAGTACTATGATTTTAATATAACCAAAAACATGAATTGTATAGGTTAAAGAGTTCAGTAGAATATTTGAATATTCACTTAGTACTTGAGGTTTGGAGAAGTCTGAGGACTTTAAATAAAACACTCAATATTTTGTTTAAGTAGCACTACTGCATTTCCATAGACATAATTTCCCTTGCAAAACCACTACTTACTCTTTGCATAACATTTGCATTACCACGCCTTTTAGTCAATTATAGCAAGGTTCTGTCATTGACATAGGTAAATAATCATTAAGAAGTCTTAATTCATAAGATAGTGTATTAGGGGGACCTAGAAAGTCCCTTTTTGCCTAAATACATGTGTGTTTCCCAGGTGACTCTATTTGAAATATCACACTTTAATCTTGGCAGTGCCCTTTCCTTGTACACACTTCTATCATAGCATTCATTACAGTTTTCCTTTCCTGCACATTTTCTTATGAGTTCTGTATTTTGTTTCAGAGACATTTTGTAGAAATTATATCAATTTGCTGAATTGAAGAGATGAATCATTTTTTTAAAAATGTACATGCTTTGAGAAGAGTTGATACACTGTTACTAACACCATAATATGAAAGAATATATCAAATATTTTCAAACTATCTGGAAATATATAGTTCATGGGGTAGGGGCCTGTTAAGAGTAAATTAGATCAAGGCTTATTAAGTATTTGAAGCACTTAGTGGAAACAGGAAAACAAAATTAAGTCCATTCACCACTGAACTCAATTTTGGATAACTTGGCATGCTCCACTGGACTCAGGTGATAAGATAAATCACTTTTAATGCATCGTAAGTGATACCGATACTCATGAGAAAAGTATTATTTTAAAATGTATGTAGAAAAGGTGAGAACCAATTTGGGATGATTAACTTCCTATCAAAATACATTTGCCATCCTATAGACCTGTGTTTATTTATACTTGTTTTAGTAATTAAGGAGTTATAGCTAGCTTCAGGAGAAGTCAGTGGTATCTCAACTTGATTAATAGTTATTGATCAGTTAGTCACATACACTTTTTAGTTAGTTGTCATGTCAAATAACAGTGAAGTATAATTACCCTTCCTAGGTTTTTAAGCTTCTTTGCAGCATTAAATTTTTGAGAAATTATGAATCACATAATTATTTTTTAATATAGGCTATGCAAACACATTATAATTTAATTTTAGGGTAATAACTAAAATCCAAATTGGATAATCTTTGCCAAATTTTCCATTCAGCATATAGTTTATTTTACTTGTCATTAGTTCAAAGTAATCAGCAGGAACGTGGAGATGTGTGTGAAGACATTTGGATGTTTTGCAAATAATTCAGAGGCTTTGCATGAAAAAAGAAATGTCAAAAAAATTCTGAAAATTATATTTATTGTGACGAGTGCTTTGGAAAAGGTATGAGAAAAAAACATTTGCATAATTAAGAAAAAGAAATTGAAATACTACATAATGTGATGTATGTTCCTAATTGTTTGTCACTAATTGGTATTGCTGTTTGTTAAATGTGCTATTTTAAAAATACAAATAATATGCTTAGCTTACTTTAACCAAGTATAAATCTACATTTCAGATGCACCAGAGATCTTTGGAAAAGTTATTCTGCCAAATATTATTTTGTATAAAATGCTTATATCAAATGATATTAACGGGAACATTTCTACCCCAAAACAAGTTTTTTTGGTCTAATTATTACTTAGAAATCAGCTGTACAAAATCCAAAGTAATTAATCAAAACATATTAATTCAATAAATATATCTGAACTCTAGAAGACAGAAGAAAGTAGAACATGGAGTTATTTACTATGTTTTTATATCATTTAAGCTTTACCTGGTGAACTGAAATATATTTGAGAATGTGCAAGGGTGAAATGTCAGTAAAAGCACGACAAATGAATTTGTTCTATTAAAATTTCATTGAAAAAAGTGAGTTAACCTGACCTCTTCTAGAACTGTAGTTAACATAGAAAGAAATGGAAAATAGAATGACAAATAAATGTTGAGTCATTGAAGCAAACATATGCATACAAATCTGTTTAAGCATACTTATATTAATTAAAACTGAATTTAGAAATATAGCCTCTGAAGAGCAACCTGAATGAATATTTTTCTACATTTTAAAATATACGTTGTTAGCCAGAGGAATGAGGTAAAACTAATGCATTGATGATACTTACTCTTCCTTCCAAAATGTGCCTATATTTTAACTATCTAAAAATTTAAAACAAGTACTTTCACTTCATTTTTGCATATTTTAAAAGTAAATATTTTAACAAAATTGTGCATTTAATTTTCATTTAACCTGAAATAAATAAACTTTTTTAAACCATTTAGAAATATTTTCAACTTTTTTTTGAATTCTTGTATCCCACTGATACTGATTTCTTGGTATCTCTCAAAATTCTGTGTATTTTGTAGATTTCAATGATGTTTTAAATATTATTGGAATTACTCTAAGTTATCCTTGGAGCTAGACTTGGAAATCACTCTTCACAAAGGCTAAGAAATATCTATGAGGAATAACAGAATAAAACTATAGGTCTGTCACAAGAACTGCCTTTTAAGAGTGAGGTTTTAAAAGTTATCTCTGAAACTTTTTTTTTGTCTTTTTTTCTGGGCTACACCCGTGGCATATGTAGGTTCCCAGGCTAGCGGTCTAATTGGAGCTGTTGCTGCTGGCCTATACTACAGCCACAACAACGCAGGATCCGAGACACATCTGCAACCTACACCACAGCTCAGGGCAATGCCGGATCGTTAACCAACTGAGTGATGCCAGGGATCGAACTGGTAACCTCATGGTTCCCAGTCGGATTAATTTCCGCTGTGCCACGATGGTAAATCCCCATGAAACTTTTTAAAAGCTATATTACAACACCAGAATCTTTAAATAAGATTACATTAGCACCAAATTATTCTGAATTTTGAAAAGAGCATACAACCTAAACCATTGTAATTGCACAAAATACTTTAAAATGAAAGTGAGAAAAGGTCAAAAGGGAAAATTCAAAGAAATCTGGCCAGTTATAGGATAGATTATTTATATGTCTTTTAAATATATTGCTGGCTAGTTACGAATGCCTAAATTCCCAGTCCAAAGCAAAGTAAAATTCAAAATTTATTTAACATTTTAAATGACAATATAATATGATTATTGAATTGCCTTTAATTTTCAGTGATTCACTAATACTTTCATGTTAGAAAATAATGAAAATAGCATATTTTAACCCTTCCTTCAACTCCGCTCATGGAATTTGCATTAGTTAAAATCTCTCTTCTTTGTTCATTACTGATTTTTAGTTTCCAAAGAAAGAAGTGATAAAAATTTACATATTCCTAATATGATTCACTCAGTAATCAATGGGGAAGGCATTATGCCAAAATAGAAAGAGTACAAGATTTTGAGCCTTAGGCAATGTATTTTAAAACCTGTTTCACTCACTTAATTTGTTGTCTGGTCTTACAAATTTCTTTAATCTCTTCATTTTCAGTTTACTCATCTGATATAATAAAAAAAATTACCTACTTTATAGGTTGACAATAATAGCTAAACAAAATATCCATGAAATATACCAGACACTGCATTTAGCATGTAGTTGGTTTTTAATAGATGTTATTAATCTCATATTGAGAGTCAAACTATCAGTTGAGTACTGTCATGCAGCAGTACTCAGTTTGTGTGTGTCATGCAGCAACACACACAAACTCACATATATGTGTGTTAAATTTTATTTTGTCCATACATCAACAAATGCTTATAAATTTGTAGAAAATACTAAACATGTAGAAAAACCTTAAAACTTTGCAAATAAATGTCACTTAGGCATAACTACCCTTAAAATGTTGATGTGACACTGTGATTTATTCCAATCATTTTTTTAAATATCAGAATATATGGTTTATTATTTGGTTTTAAAACATTGGGATCATGAACTTGTTGATGTCTTCACTTTTTTTAAACTTAATATTATACCATTAGCTCTTCCAATGCCATTAACCGTTCTTTGAAAATTTATTTTAGTAGCTCTATTGTATTGCATGCCCTCCATTTTATTTTTACTCCTTTTGAATAAATTAACACTTGAATTATATATTCATTGAAATATAGCACAATATATTATGCTATTTTACATGTTCGGCATCAATTTAACTAGAGAAGGAATCATTCTTCATTTTGCAAAAACTCAAATGTACATTCAACTTACATTTACATACTCTGTTTTAAAATCATGCAGTTTAAATTTTACCATATGCAATAAAAAATCTTTCTCTATTGAATTTTACATATACATTCTTATTGCATACCTTTCTAGAAAAACTCAGTTAATGGTTATCATTTCCATATCTTGGAAATATGTTAATTCTTATTTTATGAAATATAATTATAAATAGCATATGGAGAGAGAAAAAATGTGTCGTCTAACATGAACACTTGACTGTGTTTGTCTATTGATTAATAGCTTGTAATCCCCTGTGAATCAATGGCATTTCTGAATAGCTAAATTACTCACCATCAATCAAGTTTACCCCTTTGAGGTGCCATTATTATTCTATAATTCTTCACTGCAGCAAAAGAAATTCAGTGACCTTACTGATCATTATAGCCTCATGGTAGCAGAGAGGGAAGGGTTTTAAAATGTAATCAAATTCAATATTGGGAAACCTTAACTTCATTTTTCTCCATTTTCTAATTACCCCTACCACAGAGTACTCCAAATTACATTTTTATCCTTCAACTCCCAAATAGCCCAATTGGTGGGAAGCTTGTTCATAGCCATGATAAATTATTCCCTGTAAGAATCTACATCTATCTTTTCAAATCTGATCATTTTTGATGAATATATTCTGCTAACATGAACTTCAATGAAAGTAGTGGGCTATAATTTGCTATAGAATATAAATAGCATTTTCTTGAGAAAGCAGTTTAGAAAATAAATAAGAACAGAGAACAAATAATAAAGACAGGTATTTCACACTCCTTACAAGACCTCTTTGTTTTAATAGGCACATATTAATTGAATAGTAAAGATAATAAAAAATATATTTGGCAAATTTTCAGAACTTACATTTATTATCTCACATTTTTCGAATTAATGGCAGAGTTAATTTAAAGGTTTTATAAAACCAGAACTCATCATTGCTTTTATTCCCAGGCATATAAACTATGTGAAGCTGAAAATGAGGATGAAATATGAGCTCCTGTTTACTCCCTTGGTTCTTCTTTCTGGGAGGATTTTGAGCAGATGCTTACAGTTTCCTTATACGTACCATAAAAAGCACTATGCAGCTGCTCTGTTTAGTTTTATAGTCAGAATACACAAATCTAGTATTATTCTCCATTAAATATTTAATAACTTAAATTAATATTTCAGTAAATTAAAATTTAATTCATTTTAAAAGAAATGAAAATTAAAATAAAATAATTAATAATTGAATATTAAATTAGTACTAAGGAAAGTTATTTATTATATGGAGGAGTTTGGAGTTGATATTTGGTACAATAAGATGTAGTAAAATTGCCTAGAGTCACTTGAATGTCCCTTCCTGCTATAGAATGCATTAACCCTTTCCCATACTGTAAATGCAGTGCGATCCATGTCAACTTTGTAGGATAGGAATGACTTTTAAATTATTTGCACCATAATATGGAGAGTTAAGTTAAATAGGTTTATATTTTCTTTGGAAAAAATTGTTCACTTTTAAGTGCTAAAAGCATTGTTGTCATGCCCTAGGAAGTAAATGTTCAATGCTATTAACTGTCCTGTTATATTCAAAATGAAGTGTATCTTCTTAAATTCAGTATGGAAAGTTTAAGTGAAATTAGTGTGTGGTGGTCTGACTACTTCGACTCCAAGTTATTTTGGAGAGCAATAGTTACATTTTCTTTATATAACATATAAGCTTTTCACTATGATGATTTATATTCAATTTACCAAGACCAATAAACGTGAAATGTCTTCATCATGACGCATTAACTCAACCTGATAATACCCAAGTGCTGAGATAATTAAAGTAGGTATATTGGGTTTCATGGAGAGGGGATAAGAAAATCCTTAGCCAAAATTCAAATTATGCTTTTAAGATCCTCTCATATTCTCAACTCACAAGTAGAATATATAGAAGACAAGAAATCATCAATTAATTTTCTCAAAATAATATATTAAACCCTTCAGTTAATTTTCAATTATTGAAAGGCCCTTCAAGTCTCTTAATATCATCATCTGGTGGAATTAATTGACCTAGTTGTTCTTTCCCCCCATCAATTCATAGGTATGGTTAGATTGACTAACTTCTAAGCTAAATAGTTGTTTAAATTATATCAGTGACTGTTTATACATTTAAAAAGTTTATACTTTTGACAGGTAGTCTTCATTTTTTTAATTTATTTTTTGTCTTTTTGCTTTTTCTAGGGCCTCACCTGTGGCATATGGAGGTTCCCAGGCTAGGGGTCTAACAGGAGCTGTAGTTGCCAATCTATGCCACAGCCACAGCACCGCAGGATCCAAGACACGTCTGCGACCTGCACCACAGATCACGGCAACGCCAGACCCTTAACCCGCTGAGCGAAGCCAAGGATCGAACCCCCAACCTCATGGTTCCTAGTCGGATTCTTTAAACACTGAGCCATAACGGGGACTCCTTGACAGGTAGTCTTTAATATTAGATGCTTGGGTAGAGAGGTCTTCAATATTTGAAGTTTATTTATAAAATTATCCAGTATTCGTTAACAGTTATTTTTCATACCCCTTAGAAGTTTGGTTGAGCCAGCGAATATGAATATTTACTTGGAAACTGGGAAAATATTGAGGAAAATGTCTTGAAGCATATGGTAATAGTTTTAATATAAGTGCAAAAGTACATTTTTTGATATTTTAGATAAGTTTAATATTCCAGAATGCTTAAAATATAAGAAAGGCAGACCTTCAGGTTTTCATCAGTTCATTATTTTGTTTAGCTTTCCACATTATTATATTTACAAATAATCAAGCATTATATCTATCTATTTACATTTCAAAGTTGCTTAAATTGGAACATATAACTGTGGAAAATAATTCTATATGAACACATTAGATACATTTTTATGTAAGTAAATGAAATCATAATTTGAAGATTTCATAGCTAACTACCTTATCCATGCCAATGTAATTACTATCATAGTCTGTATTTTATTTCTCTTTTATTATCTTTTAAAATCTATGATTCCATTGTTGCTGCCACCAAAACATTTTAACACTTTTTAGGGTTTGTTTTAATTTTTAACTATTTTTTAAAATGAAAGAAACATGATTTATTAAAGTGATAAAGAGTAGTGGACATTTTTTGAAATCTTCCTTTCCTTCTTTTATCTTACGCTACAGTTGATTTTATAGAGCAATATCTTACCATAGTTTTGATACCAGAAAGATGATACGGGAATCCGGGTTCTTGTTCACGGTGATCCAAGAATGAACTCCACGAACACACAGGCAGGAAGCAAACAAAGTCTTTATTAAAGGAAAGCAAATAGTTCCCAGGGCTGCTGGGAGGGGGGAGAAGAGCCCCCTTCTCTATTGTCCTATAGGGATTTTTATCTCTTAAAGGTGGGGAGGAGCACCAATGTCGGGTCCAGAAATATGTGGCTTTTTTCCATTGGCCTCGCTCAATTACCTGTATCAGTCCTTGTCCTGATATGGGTTTTAGGGCTGGAAATGTCAGGTAAATTTTATGTCTTTTTTGTCATTTTCTTTCATTAGATTAAGTCACCATCCCTCTCATTCCTTTTCTATCAGTTGAGGTATGGGTTAGAGATTTGCATTTCCTGTGGCAAACAAAGTCTGTGGGGAATGTGCATTTCCTATAATAAAACAGGGCCTATGGAGGTGTTACTCCCTGGAGTCCTTAAGCCACAAATGTAAATCAATAGCTGTATCAAAAGAATGCTCTGAAGCCCATTCTCCTACACTGGCTACCTGAGTTAATATTCTGCCTCAGTTTCATTACTAAATAATGTCTTACTACTCAGAAAACTGATATCTACTACTATGCTTATGTAGAGTTGACTGAAATTAATGATGTCATTTTACTTCTAGCCTTATATAATACCATTTATATTTTTACTGTGTTCATTTAATAACAACCCCCTCACAAATTCCTACAAACATATGTTCAGAGCAGAATTAAGAAATAAGCCTCCTCTGGGTGATTAACTAGTGTCTGTGTGGCAAAAGAGCAAAGAGCCCTCAAAGGTAAGTTGTGTCTTTTTGGTCCTATTTGATGTGGAATTCTTAATCTTGTTATTTTATTTTTTTTTGTCTTTTTAGGGCCGTACCTGTGGCATATGGAGGTTACCGGGCTAGGGGTCTAATCAGAGCTGTAGCCACCGGCCTTCACCACAGCCACAGCTGTGCAGTATCTGAGGTGAGTCTGCAACCTACACCACAGCTCACAGCAACACCAGATCCTTAACCCACTGAGCAAGACTGGGGTTTGAACCCACATCTTCACGGTTCCTAGTTGGATTCCTTTCCACTATGCCACAATGGGAACTCCTGGAATTCTTACTCTTGACTCATCATTTATACATAGTACCCCTGTGACCATATCATGCACTGACATAAACTAATTGATCTCCCTGGAAGGAAGTTCTGTAGATTGCCTGGAGAGTCATACAGTAACTTTCAACCAACTTCTGCCATTGCATATATAAGTAGAATCCCTCTCTTTTTATACATTTTAGAATATCAGAAACATCTTTATCTTCGGTGTTTGCTATTATTGTGTATTTTGTCATATTACAATGTATATTATCTACAACTAGTACCTGTAGTATTTTACATCTATGGGAATAAAATATTTACCCCTTATAACTGGCAAACTACTTTTCAAGTGTTAAGTGGTGACTATCTCATGAAAAGTTACTTTTACTCTTCAAAGCTTCATCACAAGGATGTAAACAACTAACAATACACTCCAACCCACTTGCCTTTTTTTAAATGATTTTATTTTTTTCCATTATATTGATTTACACTGTTTTGTCAATTCTTTACTGTACAGGACAGTGACCCGGTCATACAACATACATACATTGTTTTTCTCACATTAACCTCCATCATGCTCCATCATAAGTGGCTAGATATAGCTTCCAGTGCTATACAGCAGAATCACATTGCTTATCCATTCCAAAGGCAATAGTTTGCATCTATTAACCCCAGATTCCCAGTCCATCACACTCCCTCCCACTCTCCCTCCCCTTTTGCACCCACAAGTCTGTTCTCTAAGTCCATGAATTCCTTTTCTGTGGAAAGGTTCATTTGTACTGTATATTAGATTCCAGATATAAGTGATATCCTGTGGTATTTGTCTTCCTCTTTCTGACTTACTTCACTTAGTGTGAGAGTCTCTAGTTGCATCCATGTTGCTGCAAATGTCATTATTTTGTTCTTTTTCATAGCTGAGTAGTATTCCATTGTGGATATATAGCACATCTTCTTAATCCATTCATCTGTCAATGGACATTTAGGTTGTTTCTATGTCTTGGCTATTGTGAATAATACTGCAGTTAACATACAGGTGCATGTGTCCTTTTCAAGGAAAGTTTTGTCCAGATATATGCCCAAGAGTGAAATTGCTAGGTCATACGGTAGTTCTATGTATAGTTTTCTCAGTTACCTCCATACTGTTTTCCATCGTGGTTGTACCAATTTACATTCCCAGCAACAGTCTAGGAGGATTCCCTTTTCTCTACACCCTCTCCAGCATTTGTAATTTATGAACTTATTAATGATGGCCATTCTGACTGATGTGAGGTGGTAACTCACAGTAGTTTTGATTTGCATTTCTCTAATAATCAGTGATGTTAAGATTTTTTTCATGTGCTTGTTGACCATCTGTATATCTTCTTTGGAGAAATGTCTACTCAGGTCTTTTGCCTATTTTTCAACTGTGTTGTTGGTTTTTTGCTGTTGAGTTGTATACATTGTTTGCATATTTCAGAGATTAAGCCCTTGTCAGTTGCATCGTTTGAAACTATTTTCTCCTGTTCTTTAAGTTGTCTTTTTGTTTTTTTACGGTGTTCCTTTGCTGTGCAAAATCTTGTCAGTTTGATTATTAACATTAAGATATTGATCACATATCCGTATACTAACAATGAAATATTAGAAAAGGAACACAAACAACACCTTTTAAAATTGCACCCCCAAAAATTAAATACCTGGGAATAAACCTGACCAAGGAGGTGAAAGACTTATATGCTGAGAACTATAAAACAGTAATCAAGGAAATTAAGGAGGATTCAAAGAAATGGAAAGATAGTCCATGCTCCTGAATTGGAAAAATTAATATCATAAAAATGGCCATACTACCCAAAGCAATCTACAGATTCAATGCAATCCCTATCAAATTACCCATGACATTTTTCACAGAGCTAGAGCAAACAACCCAAAAATGTATACGGGATGACAAAAGACCCAGAGTTACCAAAGCAATCCTCAGGAACAAAAACCAAGCAAGAGGCATAACTCTCCCAGACTTCAAGTAATATTACAAAGCCACATTAATCAAGACAGTGTGGTACTGCTACCAAAACAAACATACAGGCCAATGGAACAGAAATAGAGAACCCAGAAATGAACCCAGACACCTATGGTCAATTAATCTTTGACAAAGGAGGCAAGAGTATAAAATGGGAAAAAGACCATTTTTTCAGCAAGTGGTGCTGGGAAAACTGACAGCTGCATGTAAATCAATGAATCTGGAACACACCCTCACACCATGAACAAAAATAAACTCAAAATGGCTTAAAGACTTAAACATAAGATAAGACACCATCAAACTCCCAGAAGAGAACATAGGCAAAATATTCTCTGAGATCAAGCTTACAAATATTTTCTCAGATCAGTCTCTCAAGGCAACAGAAATAAAAGCAAAAATAAACCATTGGGATACAATCTATTTTTCTAATACAAAACACCTAAAGTGTTTTTCAGAAATGCTGGATAGTATACATTCCTCAGAAACACATTTTATAGTGTTAGATTTGATAAAGGCACAATGAAATCTGGGTTATACTATGTAAAATTATTGCACATTTGAAATAATTCACCAAATAGGATTAAAACCAGTGTAATTCAAATCATTTTTTCCTCAGATTGCTGTGAAAATTGTAGTATTCATATTATTTCTATTCATCAGTTTGCCTGGGCATTGCCTCTTCATTTAAAATACTAAATTTTTCCTTCAAAGAATGTTCATTTTATGTTTATACTTTGTGGTAAAACTAACTAATAGTAAAAACGTCACCATTTTTTACCCTTTTTATTGTGTAAATCATTACCATATATTTTAAAACATTCATATCTATCTACAACTATTTAAACTCACTTGTGTAAATAAGTAAACTTCCATCATTTTGATGCCTTTTACTTTTGATGAGACTGATCTAATTTTTTTGTGATAAATACAGTGCACTTGTTTTTAAATGAAAGGAAGTATTTATTGTATTTGATCATGTATGCAGTTAAATGTATATAAAATAAATTTTAAAATGCCAATAACAACAAAATTGTAACTACAAAATACAATTAATTGTGGGCATACATATGCATGTATGTAAAGGTATATGTATGATATCTATTTCATCATTATTTTGAAAGGAGTGAATGTGAAGCACTGGTATTATAAATGCTAATATATATTTTCCATGTTAGTTCTTTTTTTTTTTTTTTTTTTTTTTTTTTTTTTTTTTTTTTTTTTTTTTTTTTTTTTATTAGTGGCCGCACCTGCGGCATATGGAAGTTCCCAGGCTAGGGGTCGAGCCACAGCCACTGAAGAAGCAACGCCGAGTAGTTATGCTGCGAGCCACACGGGAAGTCCATCCATGTTAGTTCTGTTTGTATCCTTTGGCACGTGACTAATGGAAACTAATAAAATTTTCTAAATTATATGATACCCAAAATGTGCTCAGTTAAGAGACATAAAATAGATTTCAATTATATTTTACTAAATCTATGATATTATAAATAATTGAGGACACTAGCTGGGGATATACTGAGTAGTGGAGTATTGAAAACTGCCTGCATCGTATTGTTCCTAGAGGTGTAATAATGTCCTAGCAATTTAAATTTTGAAAATATATATTTTTTTTACCTAAGTAAATAGCATGAGTCACCACAGAGCTATAAAAAACTTTTAATATGTAATCATTAAGGTATAAAGCATATTTTTAAAAAAGAGTTCTATAATAGTATATTGACTGTCTTAAACTGACTTGATAAAATATTCTAAAGTAGTTTTAATAGTAAGTTTTATTTTACAAGTTATGAAACCACACAATATCATGAAATGTCTCTTTCAAAAAATCTGTAATGTTTCTACATTACAGGTGATTGCTCTGTGAAATTGACAGGTGATTCAAAACTTGGGAAAAATGTATTTTGGGTTTAAATTGCAGTACTTTAGGGATAAATACAAAAATATAGACATACTTTACACTTTGATTTGTTGTATTGTTCAGAGACAATTTTATTTTTAATAGCACTGGTAAAAATAAATACTATAGGTACTTATTATCACTTCTGTATAAAACACATTTTTATTTTACAATAGCTCTAAAATCTTCCTGCACTTCATGTGATAAAAATGCAAAATCTGATTTGTATTTCTTACAAATGTGGATCCTTGGTCACAGCAGGGCCAAGCAAGAAGTATGACTATTTCAGTATAAATCCATGACTTTCTTTAACAGGGCTCTCAAATCTTCTCCCCTGCTAACTTTGAATAGTACAGTAAAATTCATACATGAGTAATAATTTATTAGTTAATATTAAGATGACCAGAATAATTGTATATATTTCCTTAAATCTCTCTCTCTCTCTTTTTTTTAACCCAATAAGCTAAAGTAGATTGCACCACAAAATGAAAAGCAACAGATTCACCAAAATGTTCTATGCGGTCTAGACTCCATCAGTATCAGAAATATCAGAACTAAATAAATATTCATTACTCAATATGTCTTTGCTAAAATAATATAATTATTACCTGAAAAATGAAAGGAATTTTTCTGAGAGTAGGGAAGGGGGCTGGTCTGATTTAATAAGTTAAAAAAAGAAA
This sequence comes from Catagonus wagneri, assembly GCA_004024745.2. Classification (NCBI taxonomy): domain Eukaryota; kingdom Metazoa; phylum Chordata; class Mammalia; order Artiodactyla; family Tayassuidae; genus Catagonus; species Catagonus wagneri. The sequence goes on from PVHT020000015.1 coordinate 5,768,228, forward strand.
GTGTTTATCAAGACCTGGGATTTAAACTGAAGCATTTGATATTAGGAAGGCAGTTCTTCTCTTTCCCCAGAAAATATATGGTTTATAATGTTAGGATGTGTGTAAGAAATGTGTTGTAGGAGTTCCTGTCATGACTCAGTGGTTAACAAATCCGACTAGGAACCATGAGGTTGCGGGTTCGATCCCTGGCCTTGCTCAGTGGGTTAAGGATCCAGCGTTGCCGTGAGCTGTGGTGTAGGTTGTAGACGCGGCTCGTATCCCGCATTGCTGTGGCTGTGGCATAGGCCGGCACCTACAGCTCCAATTAGACCCCTAGCCTGGGAACCTCCATATGCAGCCAGTGCAGCCCTAGAAAAACAAAAAGACAAAAGAAAAAAGAAAAAAGAGAAGTGTTGTAGCATTATTTAAACATATTTTCCTACTATGCATATACAAGGGTTATTTTAAGTCATCATTTTAACATGTAATTGAAAGTAAATTACCACTGATATTGTTTGTGGTTATTATGTGCTTACAGAAAACTCGATACATTAGAACATTATGTCAAGAATAGGACTGCCAGATAAAATACAGGATGTTCAGATAAATTTGGGTTTCAGATAAACAACATTTTTTTAGTATAAGTAGATCTAAATATTTCATGAGGCTTACTTAAATTAGCAAATTAGTTCTATTTCATATGAAATTCAAGTTTTACTGGGGATCTTGTACTTTTGTCAAATCTGACAGCCCTACTTAAGAAGCACTCTTAAAATCCTTTGGGTTAAATATAAGAACATGGTCTTGGAATACTCTCTGTTAACTGTGATATTTGTATTAACTACAATAACACTATAATGTCTTTCTTGCAATGTGGCTGCAGGATTTAATATGATTATTATTGGGTCGTTGCTCAAGCTGCCCAGAAAAGTGACAAGGAGAAAATATAGACATTGCAAATATTTGATTTAAATTATAGATATATTGGAGTTCCCGTCGTGGTTAATGACGTGGTTAATGAATGTGACTAGGAACCATGAGGTTGCAGGTTCGATTCCTGGCCTTGGTCAGTGGGTTAAGGATCCGGCGTTGCCTTGAGCTGTGGTGTAGGTCGCAGATGTGGCTCGGATCCTGCGTTGCTGTGGCTGTGGTGTAGGCCGGCGGCTATAGCTCCGATTAGATCCCTAGCCTCGGAATCTCCACATGCCATGGGATGTGGCCCTAAAAAGCAAAATATAAAAATAAATAAATTATAAATATAATTAATATTTTTCAGACTTTATTCAATTATCAGAACAGTTTTTATCAAATAACTTTCTTCCTCTCCAACATTAATTTTCTTTGTTTTAATAAAGAAATAATATGCCATACCCCAGTAACATAATAAGCATAACACCTTAGCTTCTGGTGGTAGGACTAAAAGCAGTATCATGAACCTGGCTCCTTTATGATTATTTTGAGACCAAAGTTTTTTTGATATAGTGAGCAAATGCAAGTCCATCTTTATAGACTTTGTATTAACTGAATCCCTGGAGAATTTAGTGAGTTAATGATAGATTAAGAATATGAGGTTAATCCTTCCTACCTTACTTACTAAAAGAAAGTTCATGTATATGTAATTGAATTGTACTTAAGTTGTGAATGTATTATGTACAGTAAAATCCATATTTGGGAAGGAAGATACATGTTCATAGTGAGGAAGAATAATTTCAGGAAAAAAAATGTACTGAAGTAAGTATGCTGCCTAATTCAGGGAGTGTTGCTTTATATTCCATCTTAATCTGCCATCATGTGTACAATTCACGTTTCATCTATTTTCACGTCTATTTATCAACGATCATTTTTGGTTCATTTCCCTCAATTGAGAAAGAATACTGCCTCTGGAAATTTTCCCTTCATTTAAGGTTCCAATTAAGTGTCCAGAGGACTATTCACACTACAAATCTCTCTCTACCTATTTCTCTCCTTTCCTTCACTTGTTTCTATTGCCCTAAGACCGCTATGGATATAGTGCTCTCTCTTCCATGAACACTACAATCACATCTTCTCTATTTTAAAAACACACGCGCGCCCACAGTCTTTTACTTTGTTAACTCAACCCATAACTTATTTACCACCTTCCTGTTAAATGAAGTAGTTACATTGGCTGTCATTTATAAATTACCTATGTATATTTGGATCAAGTACATTTTAAGGTAATCTAATTTTTCCTATCTCTTCAGCCATTTTGTAAGAAATATGATTAGTCTGTTACATTAGACCAGTTTAATCATCTATGTAGTTAATTAAATTTTAGTTTCTGTGAAGAAAGAGTGGTGTTTAAATGAAGACCGTCTCCATGCTTGTCTGTGTGTTTTTATGGTACATACTTTTGCCTTTGAAATCTCATACAGAGTAATTCAAAAGCAAGTTGTCTGCAGTGCAAACATCAAAGTTATAGTTCTTTAGACTAAATTTGATTCATTGCTTGTCCATCTTACATCTGTACAAACATTCTAATGCTCCTCATTATAAAACTTCAGATAGCATATTAAGTCTACATGTCTAATACAACTGGAATACCTGTTGCCATTTTTAAAAAAAACAGTTTGCAAGAAAATGCTTCTTGTGACACTTCCAGTACAGTTATGATATCTGCGTTAGTAAAAGCAAGCAATTTCCTTCACCTCCTGACCAATTAAAATGTACAAACATGGAGTTCCCGTCGCGGCACGGTGGTTAACGAATCCAACTAGGAACTATGAGGTTGTGGGTTCGATCCTTGGCCTTGCTCAGTGGGTTAACGATACGGCGTTGCCATGAGCTGTGGTGTAGGTCACACACGAGGCTTAGATCTGGCGTTGCTGTGGCTGTGGTGTAGGACGACAGCTGTAGCTCCGATTTGACCCCTAGACTGCCGCAGGTGTGGCCCTAAAAGCAAAAATAAAATAAAATAAAATGTACAAACATTATTAGTTCAAAATTATATAAAGTGTTATTTTTTCAAAGACCTACATCTAAAATATATGCAAATCAATACAAGCACACATAGCAAAGCAGGTACCAGGCTTTCTCTGCCTCCAGAAAGAAAACCAACATTTTATTTCTCTCACTCAAGGGCAATCAGCATATTGACATCAGGAACATAATTAACTTTAATTAAAATACAAAATACTGAATAAATGCTCACAGGCAGAATGTCTGGCTGAAGTAAATCAGAATTCATTGAAAATCGCATTCAAATAAAGTGTAATATTTAATCCCAAATGGTTAACTCATACCCAACTCTTATGGAAAATAGTTCATAAACACTGTAACAGGAGTAAGAATATTGTCCCTAGAGAAATTTTTCATGACTTCTCTCACATTTAAATCAATTTATTCAAAGTTACTTCAGAATAAATATGTTCTCGTTTGTTTCATTATATACTTTGACATTTCCAAATCCTAACCCAGAATAACCTAGAGGTGATCCCAGCAGTGGGAATATATGGTGCCACGACTATTTATCCTGAGTTTTATTAGTGCCTTTTTCAAGGAGCATCATTAGAGGAAGACATCCTTTGCTTTCTTCAGATCACAAATGGTTAGCAATGATGACAGCAGTAGCTCACACTTTCTCTGTTATACATGTATATATTTTTAATATAAAAATCAATTTTATAGAAATAAAACTATTTAAATGAAATATGCAAATTCATTTAGATATCTGAATTTTCTTAAAATGTATATGGTTAAGTAATGTTTCTTAGTATTATATATGACAGTGTTTGTTTTTTCATAAGCATGAAATGGTGCTTTTTCAGTATCTTTGAATATATTTTTTCTTGTACTTCCTATTCCTTATATCAAAGCCAAAGATACCAATACTGTAGATTATATTGAAAGGCATATTTAAATGGCATAGGTTGGAGTTGCCGTCATTGCTCAGCGGAAACAAGTCCAACTAGGAACCATGAGGTTGTGGGTTCGATCCCTGGCCTTGCTCAGTGAGTTAAGGATCCAGTGCTGCCATGAGCTGTGGTGTAGGCTGCAGACATGGCTCGGATCCTGCACTGCTGTGTCTGTGGTGTAGGCCAGCAGCTGTAGCTCTGATTAGGCCCCTAGCCTGGGAACCTCCACATGTCGTGGGTGTGGCCCTAAAATCACAAAAATAAATAAATGGCATAGTTTTAAAAATATCAAACATTTAAAATATCAATTGATTATATATCTCTTTACTCACTAATATTAACTTTTGCTTTTGCAAAAATAATTCTTGAATAAATAATAGAAAATTTATGAACAAATATTTCCCCAAATAATCGCTAAAATATCATGAATGATTTTATCTTAATAGTCACCTATGACTTCCAGAAATAATATATATTAACATGTTTAACTATTGTAGCCTTTGCTAATAAATGCACTTGGGCAGAATTTATTATTAAAGATTCAGTATTCTAAAACAACTCATTATTTGAAGAACCTAACGTGCTTGCAGGAAACTCTCAGAGTTTAGAATAAGGGAAGTTTATAATGGCAGAATTATTAATTCTTAAATGGAGAACAATTTCTATTTCTTATAAGATATATTCAAAAAATGGGTTAAAACTGAAGTGTGAAGATTTTGCCAAATGAGTTCTTACAAAAGGCAGCTGTGCCCCAGTTTTCCCAGTCTAAGTAAACACAGACTTCCTGCTTTATGGAATAAACAACAGGTATTACCAAGCCCACTTCATTAGCCCAAATAGGCCAAGCTTATTGGATGAATAGTATTGGCTACACTTATCAATTATTATTGATCATTAATAATTCTCTATATTTTTGATACATCTGTAGCCATAGACCAAAAGCCACTTTTTCCATCTTCCAAAAGAATAATCTACAAGTTGGATAGATTCTTCACTAAACTAAAAAAATGTTAAACAAGCAATGGCCTTGTTCTGCTTTGGACTTTAGTAGATACTAAGTTCAGGCTGTAAATCAAAATCCTAAAGAATAATAAAAAATTCTCCCTTAACCCTCCAGAAAACAAAAATAAAATGTTTCTCTTCCCAATTTCAAAAGTCAAATACAAATAATGCTTTTTTGAATATGCTTTGCATTACAACACTCCCAATGTGATAATATCTTGCACCAAAATGTCATTGCCTCTCATCAAGTATGTGTGCACTATTTTAATAATATAAAATATAGAGTAATAAAGTAATTAAAAATGTGAAATATAGGTGCATTCTGTCTTAGTTTTGGATAGATTGGCATGTTGAAAATAATTTACAGTCACTTGATGCAGAATATATCACAGAATTTTGAAATGAGCGATATCATTTCATTCTATTACAGTGTATCAATTCATGTTAACAAGTCAGTTTTAATTCTTTTGAAGTATTGCAGATAGACAGGAACAAAATTTTTCAATGATATTATCCATGGAGTTATTTTTGGTTGTTTCTGCAATTTAGAGGATTTTCTTTTTAATATCAGTCTTGAATTGCTATTTTCATCAAATAGTACTTTTAAAGGGAAAAGGGAGATATTTTGGTGGATATTGTTAACTGAACCAGTATAAGAATGTCACCATCATTTTGCTGAGGTCCTAACAATATAAAAACTGCTAGACTTGATTAATCAGAAATGCTATAGCAAATGAAACTGACTTTTCATTGTTTCATGGTTGTTGATATCATGAGCTATGTGGTCATGTATGTGCAGTGTTTTGAAATGCTAAAAATAGCATAATTATAGGCAATTTGTTTCATTTTGTAAAAATATTGCTTCTTTCATTTTACTCTAAATGCAATCCTAAGTTTTAGTATTAAAAATTTGCTTAATTTAAAATCTACTCTTTGTTAAGCTAGGTAACATTTAATTTAGACTTTAAGTTACATAGGAATAAAACACTGGGCAGTCTAAATTTGAAACTAATGTATGATTATGGAACCATGGATTGATTAAAGGTCTGGTTCAGAATAAACAATTTATTATCATAGAGTATAAGTATATTTATAGTTGTAAGGTAGCCAAATCCAATGATATTTTCATAGTAAGCTTTTCAGCCTTACCAATTTCAAGATGTTTGCTTACTCTTATGGTCCCAAGTTATTATCTTGGTGATGGTAATGTCACTCGGCGTGTTCCCAACAAGTCTCAGTGGATATTGGAGAGATGTCAGATGAAAATAAGATCACTTATCTAGTGATATTTGTTTCTAGTGTATCCTTTTGCTACTCTGAATAGATTGAAGGTACAGATTATCTTCAACACTATTAGTGGAGAGTTCCACTTAAGACACACAAAGCTAAATAAAAAGTGAAAATCTGAGAATTCCCATTGTGGCTCAATGGGCTATGGACCCGACAAGTATCCATGAGGATGTGAGTTCAATCCCTGGCCTTGGTCAATGGGTTAAGGATCTGGCGTTGCCATGAGCTGTGGTGTAGGTCGCAGATGTGGCTTGGATCCCACATGGCTGTGGCAAATTCTGGCAGCTGCAGCTCTATATGAGCCCTAACCCGGGAACTTTGAAATGCTACAGGTGTGGCCCTCAAAAGCAAAAAAAAAAAAAAGTGAAAATCTGGGTTGGATGTTTCAAATTCCTTTACTATGGACCACATTAATCTAAACTCTGAACTGTTGACCCATTAGACAAGTGGTAAATTTCTCAGTTATTCACTTGGGAAGACCAAACTAAGAACTACTAAGGACAGTAATTTTTTTGCTGAAATAAATATATCAGTTAGAACCTGATATTTCCCTAAAACATGACATTGAAACTCTTTAGTAGTACAATTGGGAAACTACTGAAAGAGCAAGGGAAAGAACTATCAAAGTAAATTTACAACAATATCTCATTCTTTTATATGAGAATACAGCTTTGAAAATGAATCAAATGATTTGTGTAAGAAGTCTATCATGTGCAATTTAGTCTGAGGGATTAACAGATACATTAAATGGAACATTTTGATTGGAGATTTCTATATAATGAACACTTGGAATAGCACTTATGAGAATGTCTGTAAAGTATGCATTTGTCTTCAAATTGATAAAGGTTAGAGAATGACAGGGAGCATCACCAGAGCATATTTAATCACATCTCATAACTTGTTATCTGAATTTTGAAAGTTTGGAATTTGTTCCTCTATTTCTTGAAACACATATATCAGCCAGTTAAATAAATATGAGCTAATAGAGAGTTCTCAAAAGCAATTTAAAGGTCAAATAAGTATAAGCATTTAGAATGAAGGAAAGGATTATCCAAACGAATTTATTTAACCTCATAAGAGCACATTTTCTTTCCGAGACAAAACAGATGAATTACACTTTAACAGTGATCTTCATTGCATTGTACTAAATACATATTTCAACATACTGTCATTTTCCTCACTCCTTGTCAACAAATGCAGGTGGTAACAGTTCTCTTGTATATGATTTCCAAAGAAAGATATTGGGTCAATCTTCTGTGCAATATATTCTTTGTAGATAGGTATTTTTATTACCCTGTTGTATATTTGATTTTCCCAATACTGTGCATAATGGCTGAAATTTTAGTCATGACTTGAATCATAACATTAGTTCAAACTGGCTTTTCAACATGATAAAATGATCAAAAATATGACTACATCACATTTTTCCCCATAGAAGACTACAGTGATATCCACAGGGTGTTTTGGTGCTATGCAAAGATAATATATTTCCGTAGGAAGAATATTTATTTCTTCAAAATTAAATGTCCTTAATGAGTTACAAAAGCCCTCAGAGAATGTCGTTTTAAGTGTAATTAATTTGAATGCCACTAATTCACAATGTATGTTATTTTGAACTTGCACTGAGTTAATCTGTGCATGTCTTGTACTATCTCTTTGGGAAACAGTCCGTTAAACTAATTAAATGGCGTCAATAATATTAAGGGAGATAGTATATTCCACTAAAGAAAATACATTTAAAAGAATATTTTAGTGGAGTTCCCACTGTGGTGCAGTGGGTTAAGAATCTGACTGTAGCACCTTGGGTCACTGTGGAGGTATGGGTTCGATCTCCAGCCTGGTGTAGTGAGTTAAGGTTTGCAGCTGCAGCTCGGATTCAATCACTGGCCTGGAAAATTCCATATAAAGTGAATGTTGCCATAAAAAAGAATATTTTAGTGGTATTCATTGAAATAGAAAGCCTTCATATATTAAATATACTTCTGTGTTTATGTATTTATCTAATATTGATTTACTAGTAGTTGGTGAATTTTTTTGTACTTACACAAAAATATAGTTTATTATAAAACTTGTTTTAATTAAAACTAGGATTTTCACCAAGGTATCTTGAATTCTGAGGTTAAAAAAATTTAACTAAAAACAGGTTTTTCATAAACAATACACACACACACAGATATTGTGAAAAATCTGTCTATCTGAGTATAAGAATTACATTTAGTAGCTCTGGATATATGCTTCCAGTTTGTTGTAGCTTGTGAATAGGTTTTGTCACACACCAAAACAAACAGATACCCAGACAACTCATTTAGAAAATGAACAAATATAACCTGAATAGACATTTTTGTAAAAACAGTATACAAATGGAAAATAAACAAATGAAAATATTCTGCACATCACTAGTCATTAAGGAAATTCTAATCAAACCATAATGAGATGGCACAAAACATATTAAAAAAAAGAAAATAACAAGTTTCAAGGTAATTGGCCTGAGAAATTCCATATACAATGGGTGTGGCCGTAAAAAAATAATATTTTAGTGATGTTCATTGAAACAGAGCTTTCTATTTCTATTTCTGGAACCCTTGTGTATTGCTAGTGGGAATATAAATGGTGCAACTGCTATATAAAATATAAGGGGATTCCACAAAAAAATGAAACATAGAATTACCATATAACCCAGCAATTTCATCTTTGTGTATATACCCCAAACAAGTGAAAGTAAGGGCACAAATAGATATTTGTATGCCCACGTTTATAACAGCATTATTAAAATTCTATATATATAGAAAGATAATTTATACATATATACACACACACATATGACAATGACAGTATAAAAGAGGTGGGTAGGAGAAAAACTGAAATGGAGTAACAAAACAACACCAGGTGGTAACTCAAAATACACAGAAACAAGCAAACAAGTGGAGATAACTAGAAATGGTAAGTAACAAGTTTAATACAAAATAATTTATAGTTAGGTACTTGCACTCCCATGCTTGTTTCAGTTTCACCAAAATAAATAATACATAAGGTAATCATTATAAGAGTATATTGAGTTTGTGCATACATAACTATGTTATTTATGTATATATATATATATATATGTATATATATATATATATATACACACACACATAAATAAACACACAATAAAGAGAAGAATGAATACAGGTATATAGGAGTAATATTTTTATCTCACTGAAGTTAAATCATAATAAATCTAAAGTAATTCTAATAAGTTAATATCACAGACCTAGACAAATAAGAGAATAGCATATGCACACACACACTCGAACTCATGCATATGTGTGTGTATGTATACATATTTACCTATGACGTTATATACATTCTAATTATATGTACACATATAGTGGAAAAATCATTTAAAGAATTACAACATCACACTAGAAATTATTCGCCTAATGCAAAAAAAAAAGCTGTAAAGGAAAAATAGAGTAACAGAAAAAGGTTTGAAACACATAGAAAGCAAGAAGTAAAATGGTAGATATAAATCTACTATATCAACAATAACAGTAAAAAATGAATGGATTAACAAGCCCAAACAAAGCAGAAATTATAAGATCGAATTAAAAAAATCAAATCCAAATGTATGCCTACAGTATGCAGATCTGCATCCTGGGTGCAGACCTGTAGTTTCAAAGCTACAATAAGTTAAATATGAAATTATGGAAAAAGTTATATCATGTACACAGAAATCACGATAAAGATAGAGTGACTACACTAATATCAGACTTATTTAAATTAAAAACACTTTAAAAATGTTACTAAAGAATGTTACTAGAGATAAAGAGCATTTTATCATGATAAAAGGGCCAAATTGTCAGGAAGATATAACAATTATAAATATATATTCATCTAACAACAGTGTTCTAAGAATCATAAAGCAAAAACTGTCATAATTGAAGGAAAAAGACAATTCAATAATAATAGTTGGAGATTTAAATATCCCACTTTCTAGATGCAAACTATTGCATTTAGAAAGGATAAACAAGGTTCTACCATATAGCTCAGGGAATTATATCCAATCTGCTGGGACAGACCATGATGGCAAGAATATATAAAAGAATGTATATATGTATAACTTAGTCACTTTGCTAAATAGCAGAAACTGACACAACATCGTAAATCAACTATATTTTTAATTAATAAAGAATAAAATAACATTCCAAATTATTAAAATAAATAAATATACCACTTTCTGTGATAGAACAACGATGCAGGAAACTACAGAAGAAATAGAAGTTACCAGTACTCTAAATGTGTTAGACCTAGCAGACATCTATAGAAAACTATCGAATAAGAGCAGACTCTATAGTCTTTTCATGTACACATGCAGCATTCTACAGGATAGAATGCTATAAAATATACTTTGATGAATGGAAAGAATTGCATTCATGTAGAGTATATTCTCTGACCACAATGGGATGAAATTAGAAATAACGCAAAGAAATTTGGAAAATTAACATGTATATGAAAATTAAACCACACACTCTTAGATAATCAATTGATCAAAGAAAATAATCACAAGAAGAATTATTAAAAGAATTACATGATTAAATTACTTTAATGGTGAAATATTCTATACTTTCCCCTGAGATCAGGAACAAATATAGGATGTCTGCTTTCATCACAGCTATTAAACATTATACTAGATGTTTGAGCCAAGACAATTGGACAAGAAAATATATAAAAGGCATTCATATTGCAAAGAATGAAGCAAAACTATCTCTATGTCACCAAAAACCTGTTAAAACTAATAATCAAGCTTAGTAGTGTTATAAGCTTTAAGAGCAATATATAAAAATCAAGTGTATTTCTATACTCTAGCAATAATCATTCCAAAAGAGAAATTAAAACAATTCCATTTACAATGGAATAAAATACTTAGCAAATTCAACAAAAGGAGTTCAAGGATTTTACTTTGAAAATTTTGATATAACTTCTCAAAGAAATTAAATATATAAATGAGTGGAAAGACATCCCATGTTCAAAGTTAGGAAGATGATACTGTTAAAGTGCAATATGTCACAAATTGATCTTTAGATTAAATACAACCCCTATAAAAATCTGCAAAATCTAAGCTGAGTTTTTTTTAGAAAGTGAGTAGAGGAATTGGAACTGTCATGTATGTCTGGTGGTAATGTCAAATTGTGCAGCCAGTTTGGAAAACAGTTTGGCAGTTCTTCAAAAGTTAAACATATAGTTGCCATATGACTCAGCAACTCCACACATACATACATTCTTAAGAGAAATGAATGTGTCTACTCAACAATTTTTACACTAATGTTCATAACAGCATTTACTCATGATAGCCAAAAATTAGAAACAACCCAAATGTCCATGAACTGATGAGTGGATAAATAAAATGTGGTATAATTTTTCAAAGTATAATTATGAGCATTAAAAAAAAAGAATTGAAGTGGTGACCCACACTACAACATGGAAGAGCCTTTAAGAGCATTATGCTAAATGAAATAGGTCAGTCACAAAAGACTACATTTAAAGGAATCCATTTATATTACATGTCTAGAATAGGCAAATCTATGGAAGAAAAAGGTAGATTAGTGGTTGCTTAGGGCTGTGGAGTTTAAGGGGAAATGGTCAGTGACTGCTAATGGATGCCGGATTTCTTTCTGGAGTGATAAGGATGTCCCTAAATTCATTGTGATGATAGTTGCACAGCTATGTGAATATGATAAAAAAAATTGAATTATTCACTTTAAATGGGTGAATTTTATAGTATGTGAACTATATCTCAATAAAGCTATTAAAAAAGGAAATCTCTATAAATCATATATTTCTGTGAAAATGATTTTGTATCTATTTCCTCATTAAAATGGGGCAAATAACTCAGCCTTGAAACTGTGATGTATTCTTTTGCTATAAAATTTAAAGCTGCCAGATCAGTTGTTTTTCTGATGGTGAGGAAATTAAATTTTGTTTTAATATAGCTATGTGTGTTTATATATTTCCATGCATACTTTTATGATTTAATATCACACAAAATACATAAAACTCTACCTTCCCAACTACTTCTCAAATATGATTGTGCAAAAATATAGACTATTTTAAGTGTTAATTTCATAGAGAGTTTTCAGGTGTCTTGTAAATGAAGAAAGGTAAATGGTTATCTAATGGAGAAAATTAGTCCTACTGAGAATCACTTCTGATACATCCTATTCTTTGGTTTTAAGTGTGATAAGATAATGATAGCACCTGGAATCTATATCCTGTTGAGGATTTATTTTTAAATTTTATGATCGTCGTGTCTTCTTACAGAAATTATTCTATTAATAATGATTTTATTATAGCTAATGACATGCTTTTCTCTAAAGTCAACTTTTATATTGATATAGCTATTCCACCTGTCTTTGTATGGTGTACTTATGTTTTTTACTATTTGCATTTGAAAACTTTACAGAAACCTTATAAAGGAATTTAAAGTATTATAAAGTATTATAGTTTAAAGCTAAGTATTTTGGCTCTGCATTTATTATGTTGCTAAATTCAGATTTATCATGATTTCAGAAAATGTGGAATATAGAAATCAATTGTCCTTGAGATAACTATAGCTATATTTCATTCCTGAAACTAAAAGACATATCTTAGAGTCCAAAAAACTGTTTTCAAATTAACCTAATTTATTTTTAGATTTTTTCCAAGATTAATTAGATTTTTAAACAAAACTGTTAGCTATAATTGGTTAGTTCATTACATGTTTCTCTGACTGTTTTCTCCATTAATTTTACTCATGCTGTCTGTGTTGGTTAGGACAGTATTCCACCTGACTTGTGTGTATAGACCAAAGACTTTAGTTTCCATTCATAGTCACAAACAATTTAAAATATCTACATTTGGGAGACTAGGTCAAAGTATCCTAATTATAAAAAGGAGATGCATCCTCCTACTCCTGGTTATTTATATTACTGTAGGAATTATTTCTTGACAATTTAGTACCAATTGTGAAACTATTAGAAGTCTCTGGTGTGTTTACATGTAGGTTATTAAATTTTCCTGTAACAATCTGACATTTTAAGTAGCTAATCAAAATATACCTTTGAAATATAAATTTTACCATTTGTTTCCCACCCTAACAGCTGCAGAGATAACTGTTCAACCGACGGTGGAAGAGGCCTCTGACAACTGCACTCAAGAATGTCTCATCTTGGGCCACTCTGATGCCTGCTGGATGCCAGCTTCTCTGACCCACTCCAGCCCTTCACAAGCACAGGCCTCTGCTCTATGCCACAGCCCAGCCCTGACACAGACCTCTCTTCGCCGCCGCAACCCTCCAGTGACACAGACCGTTGCCCTCTGCCACAGCCCTCCTGTGACCCAGGCTATTGCACTGTGCCACAGCCCTCCACTGGCACACACCTCTGCTCTCCACCACAGTCCACCTCTAGCCCAGGCTACTGCTCTTCGCCACAGCCCCCCACCAGCACAGGCCTCAGCCCTGCACTACAGCCCTCCGCTGGCACAGGCTGCAGCCATCCACTGCAGCTCTCCTCTGCCACAGGCTGCTTCCCTCCATCACAGCCCTGCACAACCACCAATGGGTCTGCAGCAAGGTTGGGGGCAAGGTGCTAGCCCTGATGGACTTCATTCTCTCGACCAGGGAGTGCAAGGTAGTGGAAGATCTCAGTTTTACACCATGTCTGAAAGACTTCAACCTAGTGATGATTCAATTAAAGTCATTCCTTTGACAACCTTCACTCCAGGCCAACAAGCCAGACCCTCTAGGGGTGAGTCCCCCATTATGGAAGAACATCCCTTATAAAGCTAAAACAGCTACTTCACATTCTCCAACAAGGTGTATATAATCAAAGTTTAAGATCCAATTTCAATGACTACATCAAGTTGTTAGATTTGTAAATAGCTATGTAAATAGAACCGATACCAGAATCAAGTCCAGAGCTAGGCCCTTAGTCAAAAGTTAAAAAGAATAAATTTACAATTCGATTAATTCAGAATGTGTATTTAAAAAGAAAGAAATTGATAAAAGACACACCCCTTTGTACATAAAGGCTTATCGTGACAGATGTTAATATATAGTATATATTGTTTCTGATGCACTGTAATTTTTTCATTTATTTTTACCATCATGTGCAATATTACTGATTTTTTTCCATTCTCGTTTTTGTGGACCTAGTACATAGCTAATGGAAAACTAGCAACATGTGATTTTCCAAAAGTACTTTTATTCCATCTAAACTTTTGTTTAGAAAGCATTAGAAAGTATAAGTAAGGTAGCATTTTTGTCTTTTGTTTGATATTTGTTGTTGTCTCTACTTTTTGTTATTAGTTTTTCTACAAAAATGAATAATGGGGAGTGTAAATATGTCATTTTTTGTCTCTTTTTTATGTTTTCTACCTTTATTTTAAGAATATATTGTTGATATAATTTGTATATATATTTTCAGTAAAGATCATATAAAAATTGTACAGATTTATGTCTATAACCTATTTCTCTACTCTTTAGTAGAGTTCGAGACACTGAAGTGCAATAACTGTGCCCAAATTAGGCAATTATTTGCTAAAAAGGGCCTCTTTCTTTTTTGTTCAATCTGTCTTTGTAGTTTAGTGTGAAGTGCATCAGAAATTGTGTTGCAGCTGTCATTGTAAGCCTATAGTCCATTATTAATTGGTTCTTGGTCTTCTGAAATTTGTATATAACAGCCTAGAAAATTGCAAAGAAGGTGGATGGATTCAACACCTAATTCAAATAAATACACTTGTAGATAAAACCACATACTAAACCTATAAGACTAAGGGATTTTTGTCATACTAGCTCAACCTACTGAAGAAAACAACTGTTAACAAGATGAAAGTCAGGAAGGAACTTTTCAAGAGACATAACTATAAAGCTATATCAAACGTGTTAATGTACAGAATTTTAAGGAGATGTGCAGAGGGAGAAATGAGATTCATGACTGCCTCTTGGGGTAGATAATAAATGCCCCAATAACACACACACACAAAAAAAAACAAAATCTCACATATGAAACAAAATATGTCATTCTAAACAAAGAATACATGAATATTCCTAGGGAACATTAGTTTCCTTCTGTTGTCTGTTGTTTATTTTATTCTTTGTCCTCTTCACTGGCTGTGATCTTCTGTGTGCACATTTCTTCAATTTACAGAAACACCATCAACTTAATTTTCCTCCATAGCAAAACTGAGAAAGTGTCTTGTTTCAGTATTACACTAAACCAAGGGACAATTGATGTTTTTGTTGGGTTTTGGGGGGTTGGCAAATATTTCTTATTGATTAAATTAGATGTAGACTTTGTAATGTGCAACTTGAAGATATGTAACTTATGATTAAAATGTGTGTAAATGTTGCATTATAAACTGTGGTAAATGTATAATTTCATTGGTGAAGATTTCTACTGAATGTTAAGAAAGCTTCTCTTCATGTGCCCAGCAAGTTACATAGCGTTTTGAGATTATATTGTTCCCATTATGAAGCTCTTTAAATTAAGTCTGATTTGGTGTGTAGAACTTCTTAACTTTTAACTTCTAGAGTTTAATTGCTAAAATTTCAAATTAATTAGAATTATTGATTTTTTTTCTTCCTTTGTGTTTGTTAATGTTCAAAAGAATTTGGAGCACCCTGGTATTCCAGGTGCACGTAGATCCAGAAGGACTGATGCTGTTTGAAAGTTTATTGAAATTATTGAAATAAACCACGTATATGTGTTGGTATTATTGTTGCTATGGTTGGTGATGAAGATTTTAGACCTAGGGAAGATACAGAAATCCAGAATGACAAAAATCAGTGCTTCCAGCAGATTTTAGAACTTTTTTCTCTAAAAACATGCAAAGATAATGTGAGTTTTTCTTCTATTTTAGTCACTTCCACATTTTTTCTCTCCACATTATTGTTTGAGATCTACACACACAAGGAAATAAATAAAAAAGGAGATAAAAAGGAGAAACTGAAAAATCTATTAAATAATATGTCTATAGTATCTACGTTAATGAAAATCATACTAGAATCCAAAGTTGGATTTTTTTTTTTCAGTAGTGTGATTTATTGAGTTATATGGCTGGCTCTTATAAATCCTCATATGTAAAAATTTGTGAAGTTTTGATACCTTTCCTAGAATTATAGGAATGAACAAATATGCTTTTATTGCCCTTTCTAACTCTGATTAGTCAGACTTAGATTGTGTTTAGAGTATTAAATGACTGGGCACCTTCTTCTGGGTTTGTACCAGAGAGGCTTTGAATGGAAGCAGGCTCAAAGAAGCCAAAGAGGCAAGGGGTGTGAGCCCAGTTATTCTCCCCTATGCATTCTCTTCTTAAGCTTCCACTAGATCTGGCCTTGGCAACCTGTAACTTCCAAGGTTTCAGATCTGATGAGATATTTCTCATCACACTGCAAATTCTTTCTTTGAGTGGATGGATAGAGCTGGAGGTTGACATAGCTCACAGGTGGCTTTTTTAATGTACAAAAATTTAGTCCCAGTACTCCAAACAGTCTTATTTTACCACCAATCAAAAAATATTTCCCTTGAAAAAAGTAAGATTTGATTTAGTTGGAAAAAAGAACTTTGAATTGAATGACAAGTATGATAATAAGACATTCAGTCAGACTGGTTTTTCTATTTTGTGACCATGTTCAATTACATGTGTTATTAATTTACTAGTTATAACATAAATATACCAAGTGTACAAGTATGTACTCAAACACTGCGTATCTTATACACTAAGTGGATACACATTTTTTCCTTGAACTTTATCTTCAAGTTTTAGCTAATACTGTGTCAGTGTATTAAAAACAAACTTACATATGGTACAACAATATATTAAATTAGAGAGTACATTTTGTGTAGTCTCATTTAATTATTTAACATTTTATTTTTGGTAATGTAAATTTGGTTAGAAAAAAATGATTGTTAAATGATTAGTGCTATTGTGTATTGGTGACAGTTATGAAGAGCCTCTGCCTTCTCAAACTAATATTTGTCACACACTTTTATTAAAGTGGAGAAAAATAGACTAAAAAGTCACAAATTCTGTGATCCTTAAAACGTAATCATGACACGTTAAAAAAAAAGTCCTTTTCAGTCGTGGGAAAACTGTTTTTCCACATGAATTTATCAACATTAGGGTTTTTTGTTGTTTATATTAATGCTGAATGTGCATTTATCTTCTAATCCACATTTATGAAATTCTGTTTAAGCTTTTTTTATACTCTTTTGATATATATTTTCTACTATGGTTATCATTTCTTGTCTTCTATCATACTTGTTCCAAACCAAGTTTTATAAGTTATGTTTAGATAAACTTTTTCTCACAATCATTAGACCCTATTTTGGCTATTTCCAACTGGCACAATTGCCCTGGAAAACATGGGAGCAAGAGAAGCTGAACTATATTTGGACAGGAACAATTTTTACATTAACGTGCCAATTACCACACCAGAGCAATTTTATTCAGAGGCCTTAAAATATTCATTCATAGTAGCTTTCTTACACTAACCATCCATGTGCTTTCAGTAAATATGATTTTTAAAAGCAGCTCAAGTTGACATCAGTAGAAGTAGCAATGAAAAGGCCAATCAGAAAAATGTGTGTGCACAAATGAAAAAAAATTATGAAGGCAATTGTTTAGTGACTGTATGTGATACTTTTACAAAATAATAAAATGTGTGAAATTTACGCTATCCCTGCTTAAAATACTTGGAATTTTATGAACTATGTATTTATGTTTGTATTTTGAGAAGATTCCTCCTCTGTGACATCATACAGCATCTGAAAGTGAACAGTGTCCCAAAGCAGCTCTAGCCATGCTTTGGAAGTAAGAAGGCTGGATATTGCAGGGCCCAGGATGGCAGTATGTAGTCCAGTGGCAAATGTGTATTAATTGTCTGATATCAGATTCTGTATTGCATGCTTTCTTATTAAAATAGGTATTAATAAATGTATGAAAAGTAAATGTAATTATTTATTGTGTGTGCTTGTTAATCAAAAGTTAAAGGTATTATTTCATTTTAAATCATTTTTCAACTCTGAGTTAATTTCACTGTGGCAAATTAATGGAACCTGAGGAGTAGGCACCTCCAATCTATAGCTGGTCAGTCAGAAGCACAGGTAACAACCTATGCTTACCACTGGTGTCTAAAGTTGGAAGCAGGGGTTCAGTCTTGTAAGACTGAAGACTTAACATATGGAATCTGATGCTATCTCTGGGTAGATAGTGTCAGAATTGAGTTGAATTGTACCACACCCAGCTACCTAGCAGAGATTTGCTTGGTGTGGACAAAACCTTCCACACAATTCTGTAGACAAAAAGTATCAGAGGTGAAGTATTCTGTGTGAGAAGTAAAGGAGGCACACAAGAAAAGAAAAACAGAAGGGGATGAAAAACAGGTGTTTCCTTTTATAATGGCAAGTAGAAGAAGACGTTGAGCACCTAGACACACAGAGAACAAATGTAGTACAATGAGAAAACATGCCTTGTTTCTGGAGTTGGGAACAAAAATTGCTGGATTAATTTGCCTTACTTGTCTTGGAGTTGTGAAGAAGTACAGATAAATTGATTGTTATGTGATACTTTGGTGCTTTGAAGCTCAAGTTTTATTCACCAGGTATTGTCAAGGGAAAAATGTTATCAAAGATTCATCTAATGAAAGAAAACTATTAGCCCTTTTCCTAAGTCATTTTTAATTTCACACATAAAACAATTGGCTCTTTGACACCATATACCTGGAAGTTAGGAAAATTTATTACCAAACAATACACTCAAAAGTCTGGGAGAGTGAAGTGATTTTGAAGTGATTTTTCATGAACTAAAGGGAAAAAGTTGCTGCTTTCAATTTAGAATGCTTCCATAAGAACATTTCAAATTTATAGAGCAAATTACACTGTGATAGCCCAAGGTAAATTTTTTCCACCGCATTCTTTATTCATAGGAAGAGAAAAAAAATCAATTACTGGATGACACATGTGAGTGCCTTTTAGGCACAAAGATGATAATGCATGTCACTGTATATTTTCTATGAAAGCATTCATGTGGCCAAATGCAATGAAACTAAGAGCCTAAGTCATACACTGCCCATTTCCTGTACTTAAAGTTGTTGTCCTACATATTACATTTCAGTCACATGCCTAGAAGGGAGCATTTGTATAAAGGATCAGACATCGAGTCCTCAAAAATTACCTATTGTGTCCAGTAAGGTGTCAAGAAAGATTTTCCCACACACAAGTCTGTTTTTTAACCAAGAACAACATCGAAAGAAGCTGAACTTTAAACATAAATAGTAAGGATACAAAGTACTTGTCTTGCCATCAATCCAATTAGAGAAAATATCCATTCATCCTAATATGCGTATTGGCATGTATTACCAAGCAAGTGGAAAAATCCAGGAAATGGACTCTATTTAGAAAATCTTATTGTCTGTGTCTCTAGTTAAAAAAAAAATGTCACACTAGGGCATCCCTACTGTGGTTCAGTGGGTTAAGGATCTGTCATTATCTCTGTGAGGTTAAGAGTTCCATCCCTGGCCTTGCTCTGTGGGTTAAGGATTAGGGGTTGTTGCAAGCAGCAGCATAGGTCAAGATGTGGCTCAGATCTGGTGTTCCTATAGCTGTGGTGTAGGCCTGTGGCTGCAGGTCCAATTCGACCCCTAGCCTGGAAACTTCCATATGCTGCAGGTGCCACCATAAAAGAAAGAAAAAAAAGTCACACTTGATTTTACAACAAAGTTAATTCCAGCAATTAGATTGGTAGGAAACCAAGCCAGAGAACTGAGATTCTGTGATACTATGTATCAACTTTCGTAGATCATGTTGCAAAGATACTTGGTCAAATACTGGTCTAGATGTTATTGTCAAAGCACTTTTTATATAAGATTAACTTTTAAATAAGAAAACTTTGGGTAATGCAAATTATCCTCCTTAATGTGGGTCAGCCTCGTACAAACAGTTGAAAGCCCTAAGTCTGACTTTTTTACTGACTTCTGTCAGCAGACGGCCTTCAAATTTGAGCTGCAACATCAGTGCTTCCTTGAGTCTCCAGTCTGCCGAGGTACCTTCAGATTTTGAACTTCCCAGCCTCCACAACTATGTGAACCAGTTTCTTAAAAGCAACCCCTCTGTCTCTGTCTCTGTCTGTCTGTCTGTCTCTCTCTGTCTCTCCATATAGATATATATTCTACTGATACTGTTTTTTTTCCGGAGAACTCTAATATAGATTTTAATTTAAAAAAATATCTTACCTAAGAGCTGTCATACAAGATTAGGCCATTCCATATTTGGGTTTTGAAAGATGTTCTTTTGATGTGTAGGTGAACTTATCTAGAATTCTGCCTCCAGTAATTATTTAGTGTTTATATTCTAAAATCATACAAATTCTGCTTAAAATCTAGATTACTTATCATGGGGCAATTTTTTTTGGCCACACCCACAGCATGCAAAAGTTCTCAGGCAGGGATAAAACCTGTGCCAGAGCAGTGACGCAAGCCACTGCAGTGACAGCTCTGGATCCTTAACCAGCTGAGCCACATGGGAACTGCTCCATGGGATAATTTTTAAGCGTCCATTTTCTAATTTGTAAAATGGGGTTAATATAGGTATATTGTGTGGAATCTGGCAATATGTGACTTAAGAAATTTGGCTGCAGAAGGGAGGAGCTAAATGACAAAGAACCAAAGGAAAAATTTTCCTCTGGAGTAACACATATATAATTCGCCTCACTAGGCTACTACCTCTTTCTATTCAATGGGGAAGCAAAATAAAGAAGAATGAACTATTTAACCCTTCTCCGCCCTTAGAGAGGGTTTCTCAGCCCTGAGATCCTTGAAATCTAACCACCTGATGAAGTGAAGTTTTTAGTCACCTGAAGAATACAAAGGTCTCTCATCCCATTGGCCTTGAGGAAATGTTGATGGGTATTTTCAAACACCTACCCTGATCATGGCCATGTATGACTAAAGTTTTACAGCTACGACATTATTAGTGAAGAAAAAAGCAGTAAATGGAAAAACTTAGAGAAACAAATATTTAGAGAATAAGCCAATGAGGCAGGGAAGGAAATAAGAAAGGCTTGAAAGAGAATTCATAATTTACTGGGTATTTAATCAGTGTCTATGATGTAGAAAGCACTGTTCTAGGCACAGAAGATACAATTATAAGAAGAAAAATGGTTTTTGCTCTTATGGAGCTTGGGAACTAATGATATATGCAGGGGACAGGCAATACATAAGAATACACATACATTTATTAGAGAGTGTCTGGTAGTTATAAGTGAGGAAAACCAAAGTAATGTTATAGAGGCTGACTCTTTTACCTAGGATGTGTATTAATTAAGATGCTTTTGCCTCCATATAATAGAAAACCCCGACTCAAATAACTTCAAAGTGAGAAACTTCATTATTCGACCTAACACACTCTCCTAAGGCAAATGAGTTTCAGATATGGTACATCCAGGCTCTAACTTTGCTTCTCTGTTAATTCCCTTGGTTTTACCTACTATCATTTGTTGGCTTTATCTTCAGGCTGAGAATAAGAAGATGGCTGCCATTTTATTGTCACATGTAGACACAGCAACATCCACAGAAAGAAAAGGAGATATTTTAAGAATGAGAAAAATCTTTCTCAGGAACCTCCTAGCTGACTATTTTCTTGGCCAAAATAAGGTCACATGTCCCTAATGAAACAATTACTGTTAAAGTGAATGAAGTTGACATGAACAAATTAGACCAGATGGAATAAGTTTGGTTTAGTCAGATACATAACCAGTTTTTGTTTTTTTTTTTGTGATTTTTGTTCAGATTGTATTTGTTAAATAAAGCCCTACAGTGCCTGATGGTGAGATTCCAGTTCAACAAAAACCACAAGGGAAAGTGAAATAGATGAGGTTATTACTCACAGGCCCAGGAAGATATAGTGAGCACATCTTAGAGTCCACATGGGAAGCTCAGGGCAGGTTACAGTCACAGAGTGAGCACCAGGACCTGGAACACTTGCCTTTATTAGAGTTCACAGTTGGAATGCTCCTCATGTTCCTGAACTAAGGCCAGATAGATCAATTCAAACCAAAAAAAAAAGTGGGATTTTAGGTCTTACTAAGAGGTACATAAGAAGAAGGAGTTGGGAGGCAGGTGAGGAAGAAAGAATTTACACTTCCTTGTGAATCTGAAGGCCATTATTTATGGCATGCCATTGTCAGTGAGTCTAGTGTCAGTTCAAGGCCCCTGTAGCCCAATTAGCCATGCAAAAATGGGTGAATGGGTGCTGAGGCAGCATTATCATGGTAGTTTAGCAAAACTCTCAACAATCTTAGAAGGTGTCTTCGAGAAGACATTTGAGGTGTCTTCTCAAATGATACGAATGATTAAAAGAGGCAACAAGGAGTTCCCGTTGTGGCGCAGAGGTTAACGAATTCTACTAGGAATGATGAGGTTGCAGGTTCAATCCCTGGCCCTGCTCAGTGGGTTAAGGATCCGGCATTGCCGTGAGCTGCGGTGTAGGTCGCTGACACGGCCCGCCTTGCTGTGGCTGTGGTGTAGGCCGGCGGCTACAGCTCCAATTAGACCCCTAGCCTGGGAACCTCCACATGCCGCGGGTATGGCCCTAAAATGATAAAAAGGCAAAAAAAAAAAAAGAGGCAACAATATAATGAATTAAGACAGGGAAATTGAGATAATAAAGATAGAGAAAAGAGCAGGAGTAGTTTGGGGGATGTCAAAGGAGAAAAGAATATTAAAAAAAATGAATGTTTGACTGCTGAATGTCAGAACTTTAAGTTAATGTACTTTTACCTCAAGTGGACCTTAATGCTGTCCAATAGCCATATCATATTAGTGTATATTTTTCTCGTACTTTTCTAAATGATTAACTTTCATCCTTGGCTGTCAATATTGCTTCTTACTTTAACAAGAAAATGTGATCAACTCAAACAAAATTTCCATGGGATCCTACCACCAATTCCTATTTCCAGCTACCTGCATCTGTGTCCATACAGTGGTCCTTCTCCCTTATTATAAACCCGGAGGTTTCTGCGTGGCTGTCTTTCTCTGATTGTCTCTGCTAAAGTTCCAGCTGATCTATGGTTTGTCTTTTTGTCCTCATGGGTCTAGCAGTGTCCTCAGAATTGCTTAGCACAAAAATTTGCATTATCTTCAACATATTTCCTAGGCTTAAACATCCCTACAATCTGTTCTAAATATAGCCTGATAAAGGGGTGAGCTTCAGAATTTTCTGTTCTTAACAAATTGTCTCTATCATTGTGTAAAATCTTTCAGCAATTGCTCCAGACTTTGTGATGCTGACAGTGGCTCATTATGTTCAGACATTCCTGTTTCATGCTCAAAGTGCACGGCAGCTTCTGGATTTCTCAGTTTGCTTCCTTACTAAGGAATCCTGATATTATAAGTAATCTGCAGTGAAGGTAAATAAATCCTAGTATCCTTGACCTACCGTGCCAAGAGAAGAGCTTATACCCCATGAGCGAGGCCTGGGTGGAGGAAAGGATTCCCAAAATTACTCTTGCCTTGAATAGAGCTTCTGCAACACAGAACGAGAGGCATAAGATACACTGGTAACCCTTCCATCCCTGGAAGACATCGTAACACAAGCCTGGAAGTTGATGGTGGGATGAGAATCCTGTGTTCTTGGCTGATTCCACTATAAGTGGATCCCCCAACATGATGAGCCAAGGTTCAGAGAGGGTGTGGATTGTGGCTCAAATTCCACATACACATTCTGCTCTTACCAAGATTTAGTAGAAATTCTTGAAAAAAAATTATTATATGCCCTTGTTATAGGCTTCCAGTACCCTTCAAGGAGATTAAAGCCAAAAGCCTCTGGCCATATCTCACTGTAATGCCCTTCCCCCACTTTGACCAGCCTGGGCTGCTTACTCCTGCTAGAGAAGGAAAGTCAACCATTCCTCACCCTGCCGTTATATAACTTGTTCCCCATGCAAATAAGGTATCCCACCCAAGACCAATCAGAGGATCAAATATGCCCCACACAAGGTCAAAAAACACTCAGCTCTTACACATGGCATGGGGGGCTGGGCCAGGAGAAATGGGCCTCCACTCAGGCCTACGTTATGGGATATAAAGGCAATTGCAGGGTGAGTTGGGCCCTCTTTTTTTAACCTGCATGCATGTGAGTTCTTCCTCTCTCTGAAAATGTGTATTTTCACTTTAATACATTCTAAAATGTCTGCTGTTCAATGCTTTGCTACAGTGAGACAGGGACCCAGAAAACTGTGACTGTAAGATATTAGTGGTGCTTGAGACCCGGATCAAGATAGGAATCTCTGGTCCCTAGAGGGATCCACTCTCCATCTTCCACCATCGTGGGGGCAGGGGTGCGAAGGGGAGGTACTGACTTTTTTGCTTGCTGCTGCCACAGCATTGTCCATCTCACTCACCAAGCCACGGCAGCCTGAGGTGAGCTTGTAGCAGGACAAATGGCTGGGGACTGGGCCTTGGTGGGTGCCCTAGCACCTGCTCCTGGGGACCACCACCCCACGCAGTCAGGCCGTGACTATAGGGCTGATGCCCCCACAAAAATGATTAAAAATGTGTTTTCCATTTGGGGTATATTTTTACAGTTTCCAGTAATCAAGACACTTGTTTCGCTGGACAAATAATATGTCTTAAATTTTTTTCCTCACAGGCTTCTTAAAATTATCATTGCTACTATTGTCCTCAATCATTAGGCAATATCAACAAAACTAATACAAAACTGGAATTGTACAGAACAAAATTAATAATATGGGATAAAAGCAGCTAAGTATGATTATAATTTTGTGACCATTGTTTGACATATTATTGGCTTTTGATCTTTATTTTTCATATATAAGAAACTTTTCTGGAGTTCATCCTGGCCTAGCAGTTAATGAACCCATCTAGAAACCATGAGTATGTGGGTTAAATCCCTGGCCTTGCTCTGTGGGTTAAGGATCCGGCATTGCCATGAGCTGTAGTTTACGTTGCAGATACAGCTTGGATCCCAAGTTTCTTTGGCTATGGCATAGGCCGGCAGCTGTAGCTCCACTTTTACCCCTAGCCTGGGAACTTCCATATGCTGAGGGTGCAGCCCTAAAAAGACAGAAGACAAAAGAAAAGAAACTTTTCCCTTAAAGTTATTAATGAACAGCAACGGTTTGGCTATTTACATCCGAGGGTAAAATAGAGTTCCCATCGTCACTCAGCAGAAACGAATCTGACTAGTATTCATGAGGATGCTGGAGAGGACGTGGGTTTGATCCATGGCTTTGCTCAATGAGTTAAGGATCCCGTGTTTCTGTGAACTGTGGTGTAGGTCACAGACATGGCTTGGATTTCACATTGCTATGGCTCTGGCATAGGCCAGCAGCTGAGGCTCTGATTTGACCTCTAGCCTGGGAATTTCCATATGTCGCAGATACGGCCCTAAAGAAAAGAAAATTTTTTTTCCTTTTCCTTTGCCTGGTCCCTCCAAAAATTGGAGGACTCTGCGTTCTTCAGCCTTAGGTAAATAAAGACTGTCTCTTGAAATATCTGCTCAGACCATGACCATGAATATGAATTTCCATCTAAGGTTACTGAGTTTAGTGTTTACTGTCTAAAAACTCACCCTTGAATAGTTCTTTGCTGCTATGCTACATTACGGAAAAATTTAATTGAATTATAAAGAAACTATTCTAAGTGTGTTTTTGAAGCTGATTGCTATAATCTATGAGTGAATATCAGATGCCCTATGATAATCAGGGTCTGTATATACTGAGAAGGGTATCATTTGAAAGACTGTCTCCAACTGAGAAAAAAAGTTTTTTTTTAGGTATTCTTAAGTGCCTTATGTACAAAGAAATTGAAAAATTAACTCAAATTTATATTTCTTTCTTAAGGGCCTTGCTTTGAACTGGTCTATAGAGTGAACTACTAACTCCAAACTCAACTTGAAATAAGGTTCAAATAAGAAAAAGAAAAATGCCAATGCCAAGACAAAGAAGACTACCTCAAAAGTAGACAGCTATCCCAAGATTGCCAGACCTGACCATATGGCTACTTTTCTTCTTGGTTTCTTTTTGTTTTATACACAAATCAGATATTTTCTATCATGGTCATGATCCTATGTGAGTTTTAAAAATCAGTTGTTTGGTTTGCAATTACCTACAACTAGTACTTCTGATTTACTTTGGTGGGTTTCTTAACTCCATGGCCCTTATCAGTCAGACCTTTGGTAATTTATTCTAGGAAAAATACAATTTTGTCCAGGCCACTACTGATATTACTATAGACAAAGCCAGTATATAGTCTCCCTTAAAAAGGAGGAACAGACAAAGCCAAGAGAACTGGGATATACTGGCCTGCATTTGGGAAAAGACCTTGAATTAAATTCCTATTTATAACTTTTACTAATACTACCAGCTATACTATTTTCTGGTAACTGCTTTTACAAAACTGTTATTTCTTACATAGCCAACTTTATAATTGATTCTCTGAAATATATACAGTTTCATATGAGATCAGTGTAACTCTAGATATGAGAAAAAACAAGAGGGTATAATTTCCTGGACCATAACAGACTAGTAAAACAGGTGGTCCAGAGACTTTTGACTACCATTAAAAAGGCCTAGTCCAGTAACAGCACATTGAGTGGCATGTAAATGAAAACTTGACCAGACCTAGGAATGAGCATTCCTAGCACTGTGGGATAAAATAGTCATGAAATGCCTCCCAAAATCATGGTCAAACTTATGGCCAATGGGATCCCTGTGAACTGGAGATCGACACTTGCCACATGCCTCTACATGGATTAAATCATGAATCATGGCAGCTCCTAACCCTCAACACCCCCTGAAAGAATTTCAGGGTGGAATTCAGGATTGCGGCACTCTGTGCTCTGGAAAAACTAAAGGAACAAGCTTTTAGACAAATATTTTTAGGTAAAGATTTTTATGACCCAAATTCTTGTTTCTTCTCATATCTAGGAAAACACTAAGATCATTAACAGTGACACCTGCTTTAGCCATTTGGGAGAAAAACAAAATTAATACGAAATGAAGGGGTTGATGGTAGCTTGAAATAATAAGTGGGAACAGAGAGACAAACACAGATTAGAGAAATGTAACTTGAGACGATTGGATTAAGATTGTGTAGAAGGACTGGAGTTCAACTTCTTTCCCAAAAACAAAACTACAACCACATACTGAGCAACCTTCAACCAAGTGGACCGTAAACTTTCAAAAAGATATTCAACTCCAGAAAACAAAGAGGAGACCACATCAAGAGGTAGGAGGGGCGATTACACAATAGAAGCAACCCCATACCTCCTGGGTGGGAAGCCCCACAGACTGGAAAGTAACTGTATCAGAGAGACTCAGCTACAGGACTGAGAGTTCTGAGCCCCATGTCAAATCCCCATGTCTGGGGATCTGGCACAGGGAGAAAGAGCCCCCGGAGCACCGGGCATTGAAGGCCAGCGGGGCCTGTGTGCAGGAGCTCCACAGGACTGGGGGAAACAGAGACCCCATTCTTGAAAGGTGCACACAGATTTCATATACACTGGGCCCCAGGGCAAAGCAAAGTCTCCATAGGAATCCGGGTGGAACCTGACTGCAACTCCTGGAGGATCTCCAGGGAAAAAAGGGGTGACTGTGGCTTGTTGTGGGGGAAGGGCATTGGAGGTGAAGCTCTTGGGAGCATTCATCAGCCTGCATTTCTCTGGAGGTGGCCATTTTTGGGAAAATCTGGTCCCTCCCATCAGCACTGAGAAGCCCCAGGCCAAACAATAATCCAGCTGGGATCACAGCCCCATCCATCAGCACACAGCCAGGCTCTAAACTCACCCAGAGAAAAGCCCCACCCATCAGAGGTATAGGAATCAACCCCACCTACCAGTGGGCAGGCACCAGTCCCTCCCATTGGGAAGCCTACAGCAAGCCTCCCGCCCCGTACTAACTTTAGCCACAGGAGTGGCAAACACCAGAACTGAGAGAGGCTACAACTCTGTTGTCTACAAAAAGGTCACCACAGCAAAAGCCTATAAAAATTAAAAGACAGAAAACTATAACTCAGATAAGGGAGAAAAAAAAAAAAAGCCCAGAAAAACAGCTCAGTGATGAGGAGATTATCAGCCTCCCAGAAAGAGACTTTAGACTGTTGATGCTGAAGATGACACAAGACATTGGAAATAAACTGGAGGCAAAGACTGATAATTTACAGGAAACACTGAGCAAAGAAACACAAGATATAAAAATTAAACAAGAAAAGATGCAAAATACAATAACTAAAATAAAAAAAATTCATTAGAAGCAGCCAACAGTAGAATACAGGAGGCAGAAGAGTGAATCAGTGAGGTGGAGGACAGATTAGTGGAAATCACTAATGCAGAACAGAAAAGAGATAAAAGATTGAAAGGAAGTGAGTAGAATCTTAGAGAACTCTGGGATAATGCTAAATGCACCAACACCTGTATTATAGGTGTGCCAGAGGGAGAAGGGGGAGAGAAGGGGACAGAAAAAATATTCGAAGAGATAATAGCTGAAAACTTCCTGAATATGGGAAAGGAAGCACTCAGTCAAATCCAGGAAGTGCAACTAGTACCATATAAAATGAGTCCTAGGAGGAACACCCCGAGACACATATAAATGAAAATGACTGAAAGTAAAGACAAAGAGAAAATACTGAAAGCAGCTAGGGAAAAGAAACAAATGACATACAAGGGAACCCTGATAAGGTTATCAGCAGATTTTTCAGCTGAAACTCTGCAGGCCAGAAGGGAGGGGCATGATACACTTAAAGTGATGAAAGGAAAAAACATCCAACCAAGAATACTTTACCCAGCAAGGCTTTCATTCAGATTTGAAGGAGAGATCAAAACCTTTACAGATAAGCAAAAGCTAAGAGGTTTCTGCAACACTAAACCAGCTTTACAACAAATACTAAAGGAACTTCTCTGGGCAGAAAAGAAAAGGCCACAACCAGAAACAAAAACACCACAGATGACAAAGCTCACCAGGAAAGGCATATATACAGTAAAGATACTAAATCATACATGCACAATTGTGCTACCAAAATCAGAAAAAGTGAAAAGAGAGCACAAATGCAGGACACTGGAGATGCACTTGCAATTAAGAAACCAACAACTTAATACAATCTCATTTATATATAGACTCCAATATCAAAACTTCAGGGTCACTGCAAAGCAAAAATCTATAATTGATACACAAACAAATAAGAAATATCAACTCAAATAGAACATTGAAGATAGTCATCTTGTGAGAGGAGACATCAAGAGAATAAGGGAAGAAAAAAGAGCCACAAAACCCAAAACAGTTAATAAAATGGAAATGAAAGCATACATATCGATAATTACCTTAGACATTAATGGATTAAATGCCCTAACCAAAAGAAATAGACTAGCTGAATGGATACAAAACAACCCATATATATGCTGTCTTCAAGAGACCCACTTCACCTCCAGGGACATATACAAGTTGAAAGTGAGAGCATGGAAGTAAATATTCCATGCAAACGGGAATCAAAAGAAAGCTGGAGTAACAATACTCCTATCAGACAAAATAGACCTTAAAATGAAGAACATTTTAAGAGACAAGGAAGGGCAATGCATAATGATCAAAGGATCAATCCAGGAAGAAGATATAACAATTTTAAATATCTATACAGCCAACATAGGATCACCACGATATATAAGGCAACTGCTAACAACCTTAAAAGGAGAAATCAACAATAACACAATCACAGTGGGGGAATATAACACTCCGCTTACAGCAATGGATAGATCATCCAGACAGAAAATCAATAAGGAAACACAGGCCCTGAATGAAGCATTAGATCAGATGGACTTAATAGATATTTATAGGACATTCCATCCAAAAGCAACAGAATATACATTCTTCTCAAGTGCACACGGAGCATTCTCTAAGATTGATCACATCCTGTGCTACAAATCAAAACTCAGTAACTTTAGGAAAATTGAAATCATATCAAGCATCTTTTCTGACCACAATGCTATACGACTAGACATCAGCATAAGAAAAAAATGACAAAAAATACAAACATGTTGAGACTAAACAACATGCTACTAAACAACCAATGGATCACTGAAGAAATCAAAAGATACCTAGAAGCAAATGACAGCAAAGATGTGACACTCCAAAACCTCTGGGATGCAGCAAAAGCAGTTCTAAGAGAAAAGTTTATAGCAAGACAAGCCTACCTCAGGAAACAAGAAAAAGATCAAATAAACAACCTAACTTTACATCTAAAGCAGCTAGAGAGGGAAGAAGAGACAAGAGCTAAAGTTAGTAGAAGAAAAGGAATCATAAAGATCAGAGCAGAAATCAAGAAATGGAAATGAAGAAAACCATAGAAAAGATCAATGAAACTAAAAGCTGGTTCTTTGAAAAGATCAACAAAATTGATAAACCCTTAGCCAGACATATCAAGAAAAAAAGAGAGAGGACACAAATCAATAAAATTAGAAATGAAATGGAAAAGTGACAAGGGACATCATAGAAATACAAAGGATCATAAAAGACTACTATATGCAACTATATGGCAATAAAAAGGAAAACCTAGAAGAAATGGACACATTCTTAGAAAAGAACAATCTTCCAAGACTAAACCAAGATGAAATAGAAAATGTGAATACACCAATCACAAGTTCTGAAATTGAAACTGTGATTAAAAAACTTCCAACAAACAAAAGTCCAGGACCAGATGCCTTCACAGGTGAATTCTATCAAACATGTAGAGAAGCGCTAACGCCTATCCTTCTGAAACTATTCCAGAAAATTGCAGAGGAAGGGACATTCCCAAACTCATTCTATGAGGCAACCATCACCCTGATATCAAAACCAGAAAAAGATACCACAAAAAAAAGGAAATTACAGGCCAATCTCACTGATGAAATAGATGCAAAAATCCTCAACAAAATACTAGCCAACTGAATCCAACAGTACATTAAAAGGATTGTACATCACGATTAAGTGGGATTTATCCCAGGGATGCAAGGATTCTTCAATATCCACAAATCAATCAGTGTGATACACCACATTAACAAACTGAAGAATAAAAACCATATGATCCTCTCCATAGATGCAGAAAAAGCCTTTGACAAAATCCAACACCCATTTCTGATAAAAACCCTTCAGAAAGTGGGCATAGAGGGAACCTACCTCAACATGAAAAAGGCCATCTATGACAAACCCAGAACTCACATCATTCTCAATGGTGAAAACCTGAAAGAATTCCTGTTGAGATCAGTAATAAGACAAGGATGTCCACTCTCACCACTACTATTCAACATAATTTTAGAATTCCTAGGCACGTCAATCAGAAAAGAAAAAGAAATAAAAGGAATCCAAATTGGAAAGGAAGAAGTAAAACTATCACTATTTGCACATGACCTTATACTATACTTAGAAAATCCCGAAGACACTACCAGAAAATTGTTAGAGCTCATCAATGAATTTGGCAGAGTCACAGGATACAAAATTAATACACAGAAATCAACTGCATTTCTATATACTAACAACAAAAGATCAGAAAGAGAAATTAAGGAAACAATCCCACTTACCATCGCATCAAAAAGAATAAAATACTTAGGAATAAACCTACCTAAAAGAAAAAAGACCTGTACTCTGAAAACTATAAGATGCTGATGAAAGAAATCAAGAATGACTTGAACAGATGGAAAGACATACTGTGCTCTCGGGTTGGAAGAGTCAATATTATCAAAATGACTGTACTACCCAAGGCAATCTACACATTCAATGCAATCCCTATCAAATTACCAAGGACATTTTTCACAGAACTTGAACAGGTATTTTAAAGCTTGTTTGGAAGCACAAAAAACCCAGAATAGCCAAAGACATCCTGAAAAAGAAAAATTGAGCTGGAGGAATCAGGCTTCCTGACTTCAGACTCTACTACAAACCTACAGTCCTCAAAGCCATGTGGTACTGGCACAAAGATAGAAATGTAGATCAGTGGAACAGGATAGAAAGCCGAGAATTAAACCCACGCACCTAAAGTCAACCAATCTATGACAAAGGACGCAAGAATGTATAATGGAGAGAAGACAGCCTCTTCAATAAGCAGTGCTGGGAAAATTGGATGGACAACCACATGTAAAAGAATGAAATTAGAACACTTCCTAACACCATGTACAAAAATAAACTCAAAATGGATTAAAGACCTAGATATAAGACCAGATACTATAAAACTCTTAGAGGAAAACATAGGCCAAACACTCTCTGACATAAATGAAAGCAACATCTCAGATACACCTGTCAGAGTAAAGACAATAAAAGGAAAAATAAACAAATGGGACTTAATTAAACTTAAAAGTTTCTGGACAGCAAAGGAAACCCTAAACAGAACGAAAGGACAACTCACAGAATGGGAGAAAATATTTGCAAATGAATCGACTGACAAGGGATAAATCTCCAAAATTTACAAACATCTCCTACAGCTCAATATCAAAAAAACAAACAACCCCATCAAAAACTGGGCAGAAGATGTAAACAGACAATTCTCCAAAGAAGACATACTGATCGTCAAAAACACATGAAAAGATGTTCAACATCACTCATTATTAGCGAAATGCAAGTCAAAACCACTATGAGGTACAACCTTACACCAGCCAGAATGGCCATCATCAAAAAGTCTACAAACAATAACTGCTGGAGAGGGTGTGGAGAAAAAGGAACCCTGTTACACTGTTGGTGGGAATGCAAATTGGTGCAATCCCCAGTATGGGGATTCCTTAGAAAACTAAAAATAGAATTACCATTTGATCCAGCAGTCCCACTCCTGGGCATCTATCCAGAGGAAACCATGACTCAAAAAGACACATGTACTCCAGTGTTCATTGCAGCACTCTATACAGTAGCCAAGTCATGGAAACAACCTAAATGCCCATTGACAGAGGAGTGGATAGGGAAGAGCCGGTACATACACACAATGGAATATTACTCAGCCATTAAAAGGAACGAAATAACAACATTTATAGCAACATGGATGGACCTAGAAATTATCATGTGACGTGAAACCAGTCAGACAATTAGACACCAACATCCAATGCTACCGCTTACATGTGGAAACTAAAAAAAGGGACACAATGAACTCCTTTGCAGAACAGATAATGACTTACAGACTTTGGAAACCTATGGTTTCCAAATGAGACAATCTGGGGGTGGGTGGATGTACTGAGTGTTTGGGATGGAAATGCTATCAAACTGAGTTGTGATGATTTTTGTACACCTATAATTGTAATAAAATTCATTAAGTAATGGAAAAAAATACAAAATGAAATAGCTGTGGTTCAGACATCCAAGGTAACATCAGATACTATTTTGGGAGTGATTTTAGACAAATGCTTGTATTGCTAAGAACTTAAGGTTTATACACACCTGATGCCACCAGCCACTCTCAGAGCAACATCAGCTGGCAGCTGGGAGATGCGATCTTACATTTTCAAGGATCCCTCTTGTAATAACAAAAAGATAAAAACATGTAATGACAAATAGTTTTTGTTATTTATAAGTCAATATCACATTAATGGTTAAAATCTTAGATAAAACTAGACAACTAACTACCTGGCTACAAGTCTCCCCAAAATGCCAAGTCAAATTAGGTTTCATGCCTATTCAAAAAATGAGATTTCTTTTGTCTATTAACATTCAGTCGCTTCTCCCATTTTTTCTGACTGGGTCTTTTACACCTACATTAAATATATGACTGCGTTAAGTGGCTTCATTCCTTTATAATAATTCCCTTGCTTATCTTTGGCCTCATCTTTTAATCTGCTTGTTGAGTTTGTTTCTTCTAGAACACAACAAGCAAACCTCCAAATGACAATTTGATGGGGATATCAGCCAGTCACCACCTCACAACAATGGTAAAAGCCATCCCAAGGAGCCACACCTCCCTCTTCAGGAATGCCTTGACAGAGAGCACGCAGAGGGAAACCAGAGCCCTACAATGCCCCGGTTCAGCAAGAAGCAGCTAGAGTAGTCACTGGCTCCTTTCCTTCACAATCTGAGTTCCCAAATGCCATAGAGAGAAATAGGCAAGTAGTTAGACATGAGCAGAGTATTCAAAGGGGCCAAAGACTTGGTCCTCAAGAAAAAGAGGCGGGTATGTCATAGGCTTTGAGTCCCCTTCAAGGAGATTAAACCCAAAAGCCTCTGGCCATGTCTCATTGTAATGCCCCTTCCCCCACCCTGACCAGCCTGGGCTGCTCACTCCTGCTAGAGAAGGTATGTTGCCCATTCCTCACCCTGCATCTATATAACCTGTTCCTCATGCAAATAAGGTATCCCACCCAAGACCAATCAGAAGATCAAATATGCCCAACACAAGATCAAAAATCACTCAGCTCTTATGCATGGCATAGGAGGCTGGGGCAGGAGAAATTGGGTCTCTACTCAGGTCCACATTGTGGGGTGTAAAGACAATTGCTGAGTGAGTCAGGTTCTCTTTTTTAACCTGTGTGCACATGAGTTCTTTATCTCTCTGAAAATGTACTTTCACTTTAATAAATTTGTAAAATGTCTGCCATTCCAATACTTTGCTATGGTGAGACAGGGACTGAGGAAACTGTGACTCTATCACCCTTAGAACAATTTCCAGAGACTTTATATGGCTGTTTGTTTTTATTTTTTAATAACTTTTTACCAATTACAGTTGTTTTATTGGAGCAAGCTCTTCACACTGCTATCCTGGAATGCATTTCCCTAAATTTTAAGCTTAAAAATTGAAGAAATGGCAAATGAAATCAAAGGTTAATTCTTAAATAATACCAATGAAGGTAACCCTCTGTCTAAACTTAGTAAGGATAATAATGTAAAAATATATCACATAAGAAATGAGAAACAAAGTATAATCATGGATATGGAAGTTGTTAAAAATTTTAATGTGGAACACTACTAAAATAATTTTAAAATCTGAATGAAATAGATCATTTCATTGCAAATATGAATTACCAAAATTGACCAAAGAAATGTAAAATACCTAGAAATAAAATTAATTCTCAGAATGCAGAAGAGAGGCAATTAAAGACCAACCTATTGAAAAAGTGGCCAGACATAGATGTTTTCCCGTTCAACTATATATAGCTTTCAAGACATATAAAACTCCTAATTTTTTCAGACTCATTCCATTTTTAAGGAGGCAATTATTTTCTCTTATGCTTCTAGGTTCTTCTGGTTGCTGTAAGAATTAAATCGACATGAGACGGATTAAGAGGAGAATATCAAGCAAAGGCATAATAACATACATACATGGGAGCAACTCAGGAAAACTGAGTACTCACCAAAATGGCTGAAACTCTTAACTTAAATACCATTTTCAACTAAAGACAAAGGAGGATGTTGGGTATAGTGTAAACAAGCTAGTGCCCTGTGGGGCTCCTAGGCACACAAAACTTTCTGTGTCCTCCATTTCTTGTTTTTAGGGAATAAGCCTAAAAACCTCCATGACCTTCCTGAGTTCCAAAGGGCAGTTGCTAATCAGGGAAGGGTGGGGATGCAGAGACCAGGGAGGAGCATTGCAGCCTTGGGACAGGATTCTGGTTTCTCCTCAAGGAATATACATACCAATATATTTGAGCCTTTCATAGAACTAAAACATCCCAC
The DNA here is from genome assembly GCA_004024745.2 of Catagonus wagneri. Taxonomy (NCBI): domain Eukaryota; kingdom Metazoa; phylum Chordata; class Mammalia; order Artiodactyla; family Tayassuidae; genus Catagonus; species Catagonus wagneri. The sequence continues at coordinate 5,804,011 of PVHT020000015.1, forward strand.
AAAGAACTACTTGATGAAGCATTCTTTATTGGGGAAGAAGGAAGACCACCAGAACCAGTCCTGGGGTCACTGAACATCAGCTTTGAAAGACAATGCAAGCTTGTCTCTACCCTGATCCTTATTAATGGCCCTGATTCTTATTCTACTCCCCAAACTATAAAACTACCTCCTAACCCCTTCCAAAAAGGGGGCACACTCTTTAAGGCATTAGCCTGCTGTTGCCCCCTTTGCCTGACAAAGCAATAAAGGTATCTTTTCCTCCTTTACCCAAAACTGTCTCTGGGTTTCAGTTTGGCATCTCAGACAGAGGCTGAATTTCAGTGACAATAGTGTTTTTTGGACTTCAAAATGGAAGAAGGCAATTCACATGGAGATGGAAAAGCTAATGTTTACTAGGCTGGGCAGAGACAATTGGAAAAAGAGGAATTTTAACAAATGGATTTTGCTAGTTTCCTCCATTTCTATACACTAGTTCGTACTACAGTTATGTATGATGATATTTCCCTTCCTGAACTGTCTTCAATCTACATTCTTTAAGCAGTTAAAGATCAAAAGTTCTTCCCGAGGCTTTTGCACCTTAAAAATAGTAAACCTAAATGAATCTTCATACCAAAGATACATTTCGGTGTGGCAAACTTTGCTCCCCTACACGATTTATGAAAAAAAAAAAATTCCATAATTCAGTTTATGAAACTGACAAAACTTGGCTACTTAAATTTTAAAGCTCAAAAGTAGCACAAAAGGAGAAAAAGTCAAGCTAATTTAAATTATACATAAAGGAAAAAATCTAGAAAATATTTAGTAATTCAAATTAAGCAATAAATGAAGAGAACAATACACCAATATACCAAGATGACAGAGTATATTTTACATTATATATGTAAAATTGGCTTTTCTTTAGAAAACCTATCAACAGAATTCACTTTGCCAAGAATTTAAAGGGGAAATAAATGAATATATCAATAGATATTGAAATTAAACATCCAAATCAAATAAAAATGTAGGTAAATAGAAATTAAAGGGAACGACAAAATATAGAATATATTTTACAATAAAATTAACAACAGACATAAATAATAACGAAATACTAATTTCCATTATTGTCAGAAAAAGACAAATACATACCATCATCAGTATTATTCAACATTTTTTAGAGATTTTATATAGTGCAATAAGATGATAAAATGAAATTGTTAGTATAAATCTTAAAAAATTAAAGAAAAACTTTTCAATAAATATTGAAAAATTGTTATTTTAAAATGTTCTAGGAATTTACACTCTTCTGCAAAATAGTAAAATTAGTAAGACAACTTGAAGACATATTTGAAATCAAATTAAAGAGTAAAAAATATTTTTAAAGGTCAATAGCTCTTCTGTAAACTACTCAATTAAAAGTAGAAAAAAACATATTCACAATAATGATATCACCACAAAATATGCTGGAATAAATTTAATAGGAATAAGGCTGGGTCTATATGAATAAGTCTTTAAAGTTTCAAAGGAAATCATAAAACCAAATCTGTAAATGGAAACACAAGCCATATTCGCAGAAGCGAATATATAATAGTGTCAAAATATCATTGCTTCATAAATCAACACATTTCTTTAGTCATTAAGTAATAATCCCAATGGAGTTATTATTTTGAGAATCCACATCAAATTATTTTAAAGTTCAAGTAAGTGTTTTCCTTTTTTTTTTTTGTCTTTGTAGGGCTGCATCCACGGCATATGGAAGTTTCCAGGCTAGGAGCCTAATCGGAACTATTGCCGCTGGCAAAGCCAGATCTGAGCCGGATCTGTGACCTACACCACAGCTCATGGCAACGCCAGATCCTTAACCCACTGAGTGAGGCCAGGGCTCAAACCCACAACCTCATGGTTCCTAGTCGGATTCGCTTCTGCTGTGCCACGATGGGAACTCAAGTGAGTGTTTTTGAAAAAGAAGAGTAGTACTCTAAGGAGACTGACTTGCCTCACCAGATGTTAAAACTTACTCTTTACTCCATAAAATATGACTCTAAGACAGAAATAGAAAAATAAATCCTTGAAAGGGAAAGATTAGAGGGTCCAGAAATATACCCAAGTGCATACATAATGTTGTTTAGGATTAAGTTAAACTGCAAGAAATCCAAAATATCAGTGGTTTAAAAAGAGGCAATTTAACTAGAAGTTAAATTTCCTCATTTGTCTGGAGGAAAAAATTCAATGCTGGTATGCAATGCCCCTGTGTTAGTGATACTGACTTTTGTCTTCTCTCACATTATGCAGTGTTCATTTTCAAGGTCATTTATGATCGAAGGTAGTGACTTCAGCTCCAGTCATTCAACCTGGATTCCACTCACTAAGAAAGAGGAAAGGGGAAAATAAGGGCAAAAAAAAAAAAAATCCTTACTTTATTTTCTGAAAAGTCACACATACCACTTCTACTCAGAAACTTGTAACTTAGTCACACCAAGTACAAAGTAAGTCAAGAGATAAAATATTTGCTTTTGGTATCCATGTGCCCAACTGAAAAGTGGAGGAAATATAACTATAGAAGAAGGGGACAACAGACAGATAGACGATGAGCTATCTCTAACAAATACATGACCAGGTTAGCATTTCAATTCAGTTAGGGTGAGATGGGTTATTTCAATGATTCTCAAACTTGAGCATGCATCAGACTCATCTACAAAGATTATTTAAACACAGATAGCTAGGTCTCATCCCCAGATTTTCTGATTCAGAAGTTCTGGGATTCAGTCCCTGAAATTGCATTCCTAACCAATTTCCTAGTATGATAGAATTTATGGTGGACCCTGTGACCTCTACCTCCTATTGTTTACTCTTTTGTGGAATTCCCTGTTCTTAATTACTGGCAGTGCCTGTGTCTTGATTTTAACCAATAGGATATGGCAAAACGGATGGGATACATGTTATTATGTGTATGTGATGTTGTTACCTAAGATTATAGTTTCTCTCTTGCTAAGAAACTCTCTCCCTTACCAAATTTTAAGAAGCAACCTACAATGCCATAAGATGCTATATGACAAAGGCCTCACAGGAAGGAACTGAGGGCATCCTCTGATTGATAGCCAGAAAAAAAAAATGAGGCTCTTATTTTAATAACATACAAAGAACTGAATGCTGCCAGCAACCATATTAGCTTGGAATTGGACCCTTCTCCAGTTGAACGTTGAGATGATAACTCAGACCCAGCCAACACCTTAATTTCAGTCTTGCAGAGTAACCAGATAAGCCATGATTTGAATGCTCACCCACAGAAACTGAGAAATAATAACTGTGTGTGATTTTTAAAGTCACTAAGTGTGTAATGATATTGGTAGGCAGAAAAATGATAACTGCTACACAGGGTTATATTGATATTGCTTGGTATTTGAGGTTCACTAGTTTTTTTTTTTTTTAATACATTTTATCAACACCCTGGTTATCTATAAGAACAGAATCCTCATTTCTCTGTGACCTCAAGTTTCCATATAGAGATTCTATGTAGAAGATCTTCAGACAGAGGAACAATTTTAGTCTCAAGTCATTCCTTATTCATTCTTCTCTTAAGAGAAAGAAATTGCCTTATGGTAGATAGCATTCACTTATCCATGATTACTAGCCGAGTGGAGCTAATGCAATAATATAGATCTGAACAGTGCAATAGTGATTAGACACATTTGTCTATATATTTTTTAATTAGGTTAAATTAATTTAAATTAAAATTTTTAATTATTTATCACATTAGCCATATCAAATGCTCAATATTACATGTGGCTGTGGCTACCATATTGGAGAATGCAGACAGAGGATATTTCCATCATTATAGAATGTTCTATTGGATAGTGTTAGTCTGTACACAGCAAGGAAGGACAGTGGTAAGCAGAAACTATTAGGAAGGTCTTTTGACAAAAGAACTACAGTTTCTTTTCTGTCTTACGATCTATATCAGTAATAAATCTGACATTTTGATCCCTTGTCTATATCGTACATCTATCTCTTAATTGATTCCTACCTTCACAGAGGAAGAAAATAATTTTTTGTAATCACCTTTAAAAAATTCAGTACTGTTCAACATAATAAAAATGTAACATGGTTTCTAAGTCTTATATAAAATCACATGCCAAATGGGTTAAATACCTAATTATAAAAATACAGCATTTCATCTATTTCAAGATGCAAATTTACTTTTCACATTCTAACATCTGAAAAAGAATGTATCTTATAATCAAGGGTGTTTTACAATTGCTTGTAGACAGGTGGCAGTCATGATATAGTTGCCACTGCTGGCACCTGTGTGAGTTTGTCATTTCAGGTAAAGTGACTGCACAGCTGCATTCCTTGAAGACTGATTCAATAAGCCATGACAAAATAACTTGATGAAGGTATATGAGTCAATTTATACCTACTAGTAAAGTCAAGAAAGAGAACTTGTTAAAACTTATAAAAAATGTTCCCCAGGTTACTAAGAAAATCCAACAGATGATAGAGTACTCTTGATGGCACAGAAGTTAATATTATGTGGAAAAATACATAAACATATGACTTTGGATTTACAAACCAATTCAGAAGAGATGGGCTCTCAGTGTAAAAAAAAATATTAGGGATATTTTTAATCGTTACTTCATTTATGTTTTCTTCTTTGTGCACATTAAGGATTTTTGTGTAAAATCTACATTTAAATAAGCATTAAATTTTTAATGAGATTTTTACAGGCTGTAAGTGATAAGAAAGTATTGGGTCAAAAAAAAGAAAAGAGAAAAAAAAGTTTCTTGGTGACATGGTGGTAAGGATCTGGCATTGCCCCTGCTGTGACTTGAGTTTGATCCCTGACCTAGGAACTTCTTTTTTTTTTTTTTTTGTCTTTTTGCCTTTATGTAGGGCCGCACCCGCGGCATATGGAGGTTCCCAGGCTAGGGGTCTAACAGGAGCTGTAGCCGCCAGCCTTCGCCACAGCCACAGCAACGCGGGATCCGAGCCACGTCTGCAACCTTCACCGCAGCTCACGGCAACGCCGGATCCTTAACCCACTGAGCAAGGCCAGG
>PVHT020000015.1:5810040-5836031 GCA_004024745.2 Catagonus wagneri
GCTAGGGGTCTAACAGGAGCTGTAGCCGCCAGCCTTCGCCACAGCCACAGCAACGCGGGATCCGAGCCACGTCTGCAACCTTCACCGCAGCTCACGGCAACGCCGGATCCTTAACCCACTGAGCAAGGCCAGGGATCGAACCCGCAACCTCATGGTTCTTAGTCGGATTCGTTAACCACTGAGCCACGAAGGGAACTCCCCTGACCTAGGAACTTCTACATGCTGTGGGAGCAGCCTCCAAAAAACAAAAAAAGAAAGTATTGTGTTACTTGAATTGGCAATGCCATTTTCCTTCTTTGTGGTATATAAAATAATGATGCATCATAAAATAGATGGTATCTAAATAGAATTAAATAAAAATATGATAATAGTAATATTTATTGTAGGAGAAAATTTGTTAAAATATTTTGTATAAACATAAGAGGAGGGAAAATTTATTAAGCTAGGAAGTGAATCCACAAGATACCACAAACAATGACAAAACATGAACAGTAGACTGAGAATAAATTTTCCAAAATGGATGACAGAGTAAGAATTATTAGCATGAATATATAATGAATTCTTAAAAATTGAAGGAAAAAAGCAAATAACTATTAAAATATGAAAAAGGGGTATTGAAAGAAAATTCAACTAAGAAAGATATTTTAATAAAATAGTTCCTTCATTTGAAAAGAGGGGCTTATGAACAGAAACATGAGACATAAATGAATCAATATCTATAATGTTTAGATTTTAAAAATTGTTGTATAAACATATGCCTTCTTCATTAAATATGACATACCATTGATTCTTATATGCTTTTAAGAAAAAAATATTCTGCTGATTAGACTATGACACAAGAATTTAATGGTGATCATGGATAACACGATGCTTTGATAATAATCCTGTACCACATATGGATGGGTTATATTAGCCTCTCATTCTTTTGAATTTTCTTTCAAATATTCCGAAGTGTATGGAGTTTCCTTGCCTTCAGTTTCATTGCTTGTCATATGATTGCCAACTCTCTGCACATATCTCAGTAATAAAAATTAGAGCTTCATTTCCTTGGATTGTCCTTTCTTTGGTCTTTTAAAGCACCTGGTTATTGCTTTGCAAGAAAAAGAAAATTGAACTCTAGTGGATACTATAATGCCCCTTCTGATTCTTTTTCAGAAATGAAGGATGTAATCTTTCAGTTACTAAGAGTGTTGCCACTAGACAGCCCTTAGCTGTCAGCTTTCTTCAGAATTGTCTTGGGTAAAGAGAATTGCCACATCCAAAGGCACATTCCATTCACGGGGCAACTGATAGCAAATGCTTAAAGGCTCACTCTCTATTTCTAAACTGGATGATTCTGAAGGACAAGCCCAGTGTCAGAGCTCTTTATGAGTACAGTCAAAGCCTATGTAAAGATGCAAATCTTGCACCATCTTCTCCTTCCATACAATTCTGCTTCTTTGTTTTCTTTCAACAACTGCTGATTCCCAAAAACACTCCTTAATAAATATACTACACACTAATATTCATCTCACAGTCTGCTCTTTGGGGAATTAAACTTGCAAAACGGTCATTTCACTAATGAAATTATTTACTTTATTGATATCAGATTCATGACCACTGATCTGATGCCATGCTTTTCTGCACACCCAGTAACTTTTTATTTCAACCCTAAATCATAGTATGATATTTTTTGAAAACATTTTAAAGAGCAATTAAGCTCAATTCTGTAATACAACAATGCCCATAACTCAATTTGAGTTATGACAATATGAATAGTTTTGACTGCACTTGAACATGTGCTGGCGGTGACAACTATGCAAAGACTGCTTCCTGGGCAAAGGCAATTATAAGACATCTTGTTTTCCAATATAGGATTTTATGAAAAAAATGAGTGCCTCAGAATTATGTGATACATTTTTAAGTTTTATGTTGGTGATGATCATCTGGCCAGAGAGACTATTGTTTCTTCCTAATACAAATTCTGCTTTGAAAAATCGTTTTTCTTAATGGAAATATATTCTTGAATTATGCCAGGATATTTGGAGGTGCTAACATGTGTCAGAGTTAAAAAATGTGTATGCTCTGAACAGTTTGGTATGAATAAAGAAGTGGATTGGAAAGATAATTCCTGTGGAAATCCAGCTGAAGAACACTTTTTTTCCTGCTAATCTAAAACTATATGATCTAGAGCCTTGAGTATGGGAACCTAGACAGCTACAAAGTTTGCAAATAAAGCTGAGGGCTAGGTTTTGAATAACTTGAAACAGACATAATGGCATCATTTCTGCCCATGTAATTTATAAACTCATGTTTATAAATGATTTTTCAATCACCTTTGGTATGCGCCATAGTCATTGCGGTTCTCTATGTGATTTTCTGAGTCAAACTAATGTTAAATTTATTCGACCTTGTTAATATGTGTTATTTTTGACAGTTTGACAGTTCTGGCAACTAAGATTTGAACATATGGCCTGCCTAGTAGAGCTTTTAACTAGCTTTGCTTTATTGAAAACCTACCAAATTTAGAATATATAAAAGTTTCATTGAAAATATATATTTAAGAAACAGTCCAAGTTCCATGAATTACTTCTGTACTAAATGACACCATTTAATTCATATGGTGATTTTTTTTTTTTTTTTGTCTTTCTAGGGCCACACCCATGGCATATGGAAGTTCCCAGGCTAGGGGTCAAATCAGAGCTGTAGCAACAGGCCTACACCAGAGCCACAGCAATCCAGTATCCGAGCCACATCTGCGCCTACATCACAGCTCACAGCAATGCCGGATACTTAACGCACTGAGTGAGGCCGGGGATTGAACCCACGTCCTCATGTATGCTAGTCAGGTTTGTTAACCGCTGAGCCATGATGAGAACTCCTGGTGATAAAGTGTTAAATGAAAATATAGTATATTTTGATAGGTTCTTTAGGTGCCTGTTTGAATTTACCATTTTTCATTATACTTTTTACTGTTTTTCTTCTTAACACTTTTATTTTTCATATTTTTTCTTTATAAAATGTCTACATTTTTTCACATTATGTTATTGAATAATTACCATCAATTTTAAGATTGACAGCCTAAATTATCTGAAATGTAAACATATTTATAAATCCTATAAATTATTTTAGTCTTTGTCTATTATGCAACTGTTTTTCAGTTAATTGCTCAAAACTGTGATAAAGAAAATAAATTATACTAGAGGTGGGATCAGGATGGCTGATTAGGAAGATCCTGGACTCACCTCATCCCACAGACACACCAAAACTACAGGTACATATAAAGCAGCTCTCTCTGAGAACAACCTGAAGACTAGCAGAACAGTCTTCTACAATTAAGGATATAAAGAAAAAGCCACATAGAGGTGGGTAGGAGGGGCAGAGATGCAGTCTAGTCAGAATCCACATCCTTGTTGTGGTGACACATAAGTGAGAGGGATATCATAAATGCAGAGGTACTTCCTAGGGAGTGAGGAGTTCAAGTCTCACATTGGGCATCTCAGCTCTGTTGACCAGTACCCCATTATCAGCATTGAAAATCAGTGAGTCTTACTTCCAGAGAGCTATAGGAAACCAAGACTCCACCCGTAAAAAGCTTGCATACAAAGTTACTCATTATGAGTCCCATTGCAGAGATAGCAGTTTGAAAGCACTTGGCATTCAAATTGGACTGCCAAGGCTGCTCTGACATGCCCCTGGGGCACATTTGATCCAGCCCCAGCTGTTCTGCCAAGCTGTTCTGCCAACATAGCCCGGCAAAGTCTCAGCCTGTGTCCATTCCAGTTCCAGCCATCTCACCAAGGCGGTGGTCCCAGTGTGCTCCAAGAAACCCCCAACTGGCACCTACTCTAGCTCCAGCCATCCCACCACAGTGGCCCCAGCCCACCCCAGGATCACCTTGGTCCACACCTGCTCTAGCCCAAGCCAGCCTGTCAAAGCTGCCAGACACACATAGTTTGTACAGGGGAAACCCCTACAGAAGACCATAACTTTAAGATCAGGAAGCATATTTCTTTCATCTAATTCATGAAAACAACACAGAAAGTCAAATACAATGAAGAAATAGAGGAATTTGTTCCAAATGAAAAAATAAGATAAAATCTCAGAAAACCCCTAATGACAAGGAGATAATTGACCTGATACAGAAATCAAAGCAATGGTCATGAAGATCCTACCAAACTCAAGAGAGAAATTTAGAAACAGAATAAGAACTTCAACAAAGAGTTAGAATTTTTTTTAAAAAGAACAAATCAGGACTGAAGAATACAATAACTGAAATGAAAAAAATGCACTAGAGGAAATCAACAGCCGAATATATGAAACAGAAGAACATGTAAGTAATCTGGAAGAAGGATTTGTGGATCTAAGTTAGAGCAAAAAGAAAAAAAATCTAAAAGAAAAACTGAGGGTGGTTTAAAGTGTGTCAGGGACAACATTGAGCATACTAACATTTGGATTATAAGGTTCCCAGGAGAAGAGAGAAAGAAAAATGTAGAAAACTTATTTGAGAAATAATGGCTGAAAACTTCCACAAGCTCCCCAAGTGGGTCTCCCCATATTGCTGCTTGGACTTTCTCATGGTTATGTTAGCTAAATTCTAAGAATGAGAAACCAGAGAAAAACAAACAGAAATGTTATCGTGTTTTATGATCTAGCCTCAAAAGCCACATATTGTCACACCTGACATGGTCAAAAGGAGAATCAAGGAGTTCCCATAGTGGTTCAGTGGAAACAAATCTGACTAGGAACCATGAAGTTGCAGGTTCGATCCCTGGCCTTGCTCAGTGGGTTAACGATCCAGCATTAGCATGAGCTGTGGTGTAGGTTGCAGATGCGGCTCGGATCTGGTGTTGCTGTGGCTCTGGCGTAGGCTGGCAGCTACAGCTCCGATTAGACCCCTAGCCTGGGAACCTCCATATGCTGCAAATGCAGCAGTAAAAAGACAAAAGACAAAAAAAAAAAAAGGAGAATCAAAGTCATATTGTAAGAAAATTGTAATAAAAACTTGTAGGACTGCTATCTTTTGAATTAACAAGATGACACAGGTTTCAGACAGAAATTTTAAAGTTCAATGGAAAATAAAATAGTTTAGAGGAGCCAAAAACATATAAGTATAGAAACATGGGAAAACTAAAGAGGAACTTAGCTTTTCCAACGTATGAAAATAATATAGTACTGGCAAAAGTATGGTTGAATAGATTAATTGGATAGAAAGAGAGCCTAGAAGTAGATTTCAGCACATAGTGAAATATATTTAAAAGACGGTATTCTATGCAAATGATAAAAATATTTTTTTCAACAAATAGAATGGGCACATCGTTACCCTTCTGGGTTAAAACAAAGTTGGACTCCAGAAAATATCATATTCAGAAATAAATTCTAGGGAGAGTAAGTACGTAAATCTAGAATTGAGAGCAATCATAACTTTTTGAATTTATAGATTATATATGTAACCAGTGACCTGGGGAGAGTTTTCTAAAACAGGAAATACAGAAGCTATAAAATGTAAGAAAAAATGCTTGACTATTTAGGAATTAATTTTTTTTTCAAAAAGAGTTAAATATATTAACTACATGGGGTGATTAATGTGTTAATTATCTTGATCTTTTATTTATTCTATATGTATATGAATATCAAATAATGTACACTTTGTATATATTCAAATACATTTGACGATTATTCCTCATTAAGTTAAAAAAATTAAAAATGCTTTGTCAACGTGTATATTATACAAAGTCAAAAAGTAAACAATAGATTAGGAAAAGATGCATGCGAGGCAGATGACAGATAAAATGTTGATACCTAAAGATATGTATTTCTCAAATTGAGAACAAAGACAAAAATCTTATTGGAAAAATTAGAAAAGAGTATGAGCAGATAAGAACAAGTCCAAATGGCTGATAAATAGAAGGTCCCTAATGGAGAAATTCAAATTCAAATTAAAATGAACTGTTTTTTTACAGAAAATATTGACAAAAATTTTGAAAAGCTATAAAACTATTCCTGGCAAGGAATGATCTCTGGAAAGTGATACTCATTTGTCGCCAGTGGATTCTCAAATTGTTTTAATTTGCGGAAATGTATTCTTGCAACTATAAAAAATAAGTGAAAATTTGCCATTGTCTTTCTGTTGCTTTTTAATATATTTGGTTCTCTCTCCCTTCTATCTCCTCTCCTCTCTTATCTTCACTTCTCTTCTCTCCCTCTCTTAGTCTGTCTCTCTCCATTTTCTTTTTTTCAGCTGTTCTTCAGGGAATCTATCCAATAGAAATACATTTACGTAAGAAAAATTGCAGGTTTCTTTGCACAATATTTGGCAAAACATGGAAAACACAATGTGAATACTGATCACACAACAGAATATGATGCAGTCATTTTGAAAAATAGTTGGAGATCTACCACCTAATTTCATATAATTTTCACAATGTACTTTAAAAAAATTATTAAAATACAGTTGATTTACAACATTGTGCCTACAATGTATGTTTGATTGATATAAGATGCAGAGAAAGATAGTAAAATCTTATTTTGTTAAAAATTGCATATGTAAGTATAAACATACATTTGTTTATGATAAATGTGAACATGGAGAAAGCTTTGTAGAGAGCCACACCAGGTTGTGACCATTGGTTAATTAGAGAGTGTGGCTGGAACTAAGTAGTAGTGTAGAAACAGGAAAGAGTACTGTTTTTTGTTTTGGTTTTGTTTTTGTTTTAAGCAAGAAAAATCAGGTTGTTGGAATGAATGAGAGATCAGGAAGAGAGATACTGAAAAGCCTTGACATTGAAACTCTAGAAGACGTTAATCAAATAAATAATTATAAAGGCTCTATAGTGATATTTCAACAATATATGACAAACATGTATGCTCTATATGTAAAATAAATAAATTAATATATCTACTACTACTTGACAACATATCTATATCCACATCTATATTTCTACTTCTGTCTCTATCTATCACCTAGTTAGCTGGCTAACAATATTGCATCCATGTGTACAAGTACTATAGAGGAACATGGAAAAATGAGTATACTACAATTGTTTGGGATGGAATGTTGAATTTGTTACCATTTTTGATTTACTATCTATGCTACCATTTGGCACTAAAAAAATCTTTCCACAAAATATGAGTAGTTGCAACTTATTTTGTACATAAGGCATTTTTCTATTCTTCAGTTTCTATTACTATTGTGTATTTTTTCTATCCTCTTTTTTTCATATCTAAGATTGCCATTTCCATATGTTTACCTTTTATTTTTTAGTACTATTATATTTAGCACATACAATTCTTTTTTTTCTGTGTTTATCACACTTTTTAAATTTTATTTTATTTTATTTTATTGCTTTTTAGGGCCACATCCATGGCAAATGGAGGTTCCCAGGCTAGGGGTCAAATTGGAGCTATAGCCGCTGGCCTATGCCACAGCCACAGCAATGCCAGATTTGAGCCACGTCTGTGACCTACACCACAGCTCATGGCAACACCAGATCGTTAACCCACTGAGTGAGGCCAGGGATCAAACCTGAAACCTCATGGTTCTTAGTCAGATTTGTAAACCACTGTGCCATGATGGGAACTCCAACCACATTTTATTTATTTGATTTTTGTTGTGTGTTTTACACCTCTTTATTTATTTTTGGCCTCACTGGGGGCATGTGGAAATTCCTGGGACAGAGATCAAACCCATTCCACAGCAGCTACCCAAGCCACTGCAGTGACTATGACAGATCCTTAACCTACTGTACCACAAGAGAACTCCCTACACCTCTTTTAAACTGGTGAATTTATCATGTTAATTTTCAGTCAGGTGGTTCCACATGTTCAAAACAGGGGTTCTGCCAAGATTCTGCACTGTGACAGCATGGCCTTCCTTCCTTCAGCCTTGTGATCTTCTGCCATCAGCATCTACATTTACAGAGGCAATTTTACCAGGTGGAAGATTCCCACACCACTAAAGTTTCTGTCTTTATTATAAAACTTTTCTGTTCATATGGCTCTTCTATTTGCTGTAGATAATTACATTAGTGTATATTTTCCTTATTTTATTATTCTTCCTCCTATCTATTTATTATATATTTCTTTGTATTTTATAGACTCTCTCACTGCAAAGTCACTAGGTTAATTGTCTTATATTTTACCTTTTTCCACCTAACCTTCTAATTTAGTGATTTACCTATTTTTCTGATACATTCCCTGTAATTTTTTAAATATACATTTACATGTCACCTGCTCCTCTTTCCTTCAACCATTCTTTCATTCAGTAGTTCTTGATTTGTACTATGTACTGTCTTCATACAGAAACAATAATACCAGTAACTTATTGAGAGCCTGCTACATGCTTGATACTGTATTTAATACATGATACATATTATTTTATTTAATCCTTAAAATGAACATGGTTGTGTTCCAAAATATATTATTTACAAAAATAGGCAGTGGCCTTAGATTTGACCTATGGACCCTGGTTTGCAGAACTCTCTGCTGGACATTAACTGATTTGTTCTTTCATTTAATAAATATTAATTGAGCAATCTATATGTAGCTGAAAATACAGCATAGTGGTGAAAACCACGTGCTCTACAAATAAGACTTTAGATTTCCAATCTGCCTTTGCCATTTACAAGTCATATAAATCACATAGGTTATATCTTCTGTGTACGTGGTCTTCAGTCATTAAAGAGAGATAATAGTTCCTAGCTTATATGGAAATCATGAGACATAAACAATTTCTAGGCATTATAAATACTGAGTATGTGGTAACTTTACTATTCTAGCTGTTTAGAATTCAGCAGTAAATAATTCACTCACAATTTGCACCATAGAAAGGAAGGTCAGATAGGAAACAGATAAAGAAAAAATAAATCCCATTGGTAAGCACATTGGTGCTAGAGAACAGATTCTAGGAAGCCTAGAGTGGAAGCATAGAAAAAGTAACAAATCTTTTTTAATTATCCACGCAAAGTATCCCTGGTGAATACAGATACAAAAATTCTCAACAAAACACTAGCAACTTGAATTCACAGGACATTAAAAGAATCACATACCATGTTTGATCAAGACTTATCACTGGGATGGATTATTTTTTTGAGATTACAATAATTTTTCTCTTATTTTCTAATCAGAAAACAAAGAAGATACAAATACTTATGCAGGGCTACACTATTGTTTATTTTCTTTGGGAGCAATGGAAAGATTAAGGAGAAATATTAAGAAATCCTTGAGAGTTAATCAGTATGCATTCTTGATGTTGTGACTCAGTAGGAAAAAGGCAACTGCCTAGTTTAAGGCTAGGTGCAAGTTTCACTGGACCTCCATGGTACACATCAATTACCACATTTTTCTGGGTTAACAGAAAAATGCTTTTTTTTTAAGGTTTGGAGATTGTTTTTCTTTAAAAAAACTTTTAAGAAGTATAGTTGATTTAGAATGTCAAGATTTTGAGAACAGCATGCTAAGTGAAATGTCAAAGAAAGACAAGTACTGCATGATATCACTTATATAGAGATTATTAAAAAATTGAGCTCATATCAACAGATGGTAGAGAGGTCATTGCCTGGGACTAGGAGGTGGGAGAAACAGGGAGACTTTGATCAAGGGAACAAATTTCCAGTTATAAGTTAAGTAAGTCCTTACCTTATAGCACGTAGAGTGTAGTTAATAGTACTGTTTTATGTACTTAGAAGTTGTGAAGAGAGTAGATCCTAAATATTCTTACCACAGACACGCAAAAAAGAAAATTATGTGACATGACGGATGAGTTAAGTAATTTATTGTGGTAATCATTCCACAATATACAGGCTTATCAAAACATCAATTTACACCTTAAACATACACAATGCTATATGTCAATTATATTTCAATAAAACTGGAAAAAATTTCTAAAAAATTAAATATCAAAAACAGAAAAATTTGTAATCATTAAAACTGATGATTATACATACACTATAATACAATAAGATATTTTGAATAAAATTTAAAGAAAACAAACAAACAAACAAAACCTAGGCAAGAAATGCTGGTTGTTTAGAGTATTTACTGGCACTGGAGATGGCTGGAGTCCTTGAAAATATAGCACGTAGCTTAGTATAAAGTCATGGAGAAAAGGTTCCAATTAAGATATAGGCTCAAAAAGGAGAAAAGTCACTAACGAATAAGATTTGACAAATAAGAGTAGACAAGCTAGATTGCCTAAAGTGAGTAGATTGCTTGGGAAAACAGTGACATAAAAGTGTATTATTTGAGACATCAGCAAGATGGTGAACTGGGAAGCTCCAGGTGCTTATTCCCCCCATGAGAACACTAAATAAGCAACATGTAAACCAAAGTAGCTTGGTGGGAATGATAGAAACCTGTTAAGAATCCGTAGCATCAAAGCAAGCCCCAGACTAAGAAAAAGGCACACTTAAAACAGTAGGAAATGTGGAATTTTTGCTTGTCTTTGCCCTATCCCCTCCCCAATGAAGCATGGTCAAGAAGAAGCTGCCCAGTTACTAGTTGCTTCTCTTCAAAAGACTAAAACTTATTTGCAATTTTCTGCTTTGTCTGGGAGCTGCCTAGGAAACTGATTGCTGCCTCATCTGATCAGAGTACTAACTTGAGTGGCAAAATTTGGATACTAGGCTGGAGATCAATAAAAGTAGTGACAGACTCCACTGTGTAAGAGAAGCTGCAGGGAGACTACAGACCCATAGGCATCTGGGAGCAAGAGATTATAGGTTAAAAAATATAATAAAACGTCTAAGGATCTGAGAAGATATATGAGTAGGACTCTTGGGAAAACTAAGATGTTTAAAAGTATCTATGTATCTGGAGGAATTGGGTGAAAAGCATATGCACAGGCCCAGGGTAGGACACATGCTGGAATTGGATCAAACACCGAGGTGCTAACTCCAGGCTGATTAATGAAATTCCTCCCCTGGACAGAGCCACTGAGCAAAGAGTAGGAGTTCTTCAAGAAATGCTAAAATGAGTTTTTCAAGTTGAAAATCAAAATGACATTAGCTAGTAACTTGAAAACAGACAAATAAAACAAGTCATTAAAATTCTGGTTGGAATCTTGCTTTTAATTCTTTCATAGGATTTAAAGATAAAGATAAAAATAATTATAAATTTGTCAATGATAAAAAAATAGACACAGTTTTATGACCTGAATAAAATAAAGACTGACAGAGAAATAAGGAGTAAAACTTTTGTATGATTGAATTTAAGTTGTCATCAGAATAAGAGAGAATGTTATAATTTAAAGATGTTTTATGTAATACTCATGGTAATCATAAAGAAAATGTCTGCTGACTGTACAAAAAAGGAGAGAATAAAAATATGTGACTGCAAAAATATCAACTACACAGAAAGGAAGCATTAAGGGAGGAAACGAAGGACAAAAATGAAGCAAAAAATGAACTGACAATGGTGAATCTTTTCAGGAATTACTTCAAATGTAAGTGACAAACTTTCCAATTAAAAAAAATTACATAATTTGAATTCTAGATTTAAGATGGCAGAATAGAAGGAATGGAACTCAACCTCTCTCATAAAACAACAAAATTACAACCAAATGCCAAGTAACATTCAATCAAACCAACTGGAAACTTTCAAAAAGATATCTTACTCCAGAAGACAAAAAGGAGACCACATCAAGATGTAGGAGAGGCGATTACATGATACAAGCAACCCCATAACTCCTGGGTGAGAAACCCCACAGACTGGAAAGCAACTGTGTCACAGAGACTCACCTAAAGGACTGAGAGTTCTGAGCCTCACATCAAATCACGATATCTGGGGATCTGGCACAGGGAGAAAGAACCCCCAGATCATCTGGCATTGAAGGCCAGTGGGGCTTGTGTGCAGGAGCTCCACAGGGCTGGAGGAAACAGAGACAACATTCTTGAAAGGTGTAAACAGACTTTCACGTGTACTGGGTCCCAGGGAAAAGCAAAGTTTCTATAGGACTCTGGGTCGAACACGATTGAAGTTCTTCGAGGATCTCCTGGGAAAACAGAGGTGACTGTGGCTTGATGTGGGGGAAGGGCATTGGAGGCAAAGCTCTTGGGAATATTCATTAGCCTGCATTTCACTGGAGGTGGCCCTTTGGGGAAAATTGGGCCTCTCCCATCAGCACTGAGAAGCCTCAGGCCAAACAATAATCCAGGTGGGGTCACAGTCCCACCCATCAGTAAACAGGCTGCCTAAATACCCCTCAGGCACACAGCTGCCTCCAATCTCACCCAGAGACAAAGCCCCACCCACCAGAGGGAGAGGAATCAGCCCCACTCACCAGTGGACAGGCAACAGTCCCTTCCATCAGGAAGCCTACAGCAAGCCCCCCCAAACCAACTTCAGCCACAAGGGAGGCAAACACCAGAAGAGAGGCAACAAATCTATTTTCTGCAAAAAGGTCACCACATCAAAAACCTATACAATGAAAAGGCACAGAACTATAACTCAGATAAGCAAGAAAGAAAAAAACCCAGAAAAGTAGCTTAGTGATCAGGAGATTTTCAGCCTCCAGGAAAAAGACTTTAGACTGTTGATGCTGAAGATGATGCAAGATATTGGAAATAAACCGGAGGCAAAAATTGATAATTTACAGGAAACACTGAGAAAAGAAATACAAGATATAAAAATGAAGCAAGAAGAGATGCAAAATACAATAATTGAAATAAAAAATTCATTAGAAGCAGTGAACAGTAGAATACAGGAGGCAGAAGAATGAATAAGCAACGTGGAGGACAGATTGGGGAAATCAGTAATATGGAACAGAAAAGAGTTAAAAGGTTGAAAGGAAAGGAGGAGTGTCTCAGAGAACTCTGGGATGATGTTAAATGCACCAACATCTGTATTACAGGGGTGCCAGAGGGAGAAGAGAGAGAGAAGGGGACAGAAAAAGTATTTGAAGAGATAATAGCTGAAAACTTCCGTAATATGGGAAAGGAGCCACTCAGGTAAATCCCGGAAGCACAATGAGTACCATATAAAATGAGTCCAAGGAGGAACACCCTGAGACACATATTAATTGAAATGACCAAAATAAAAGAGAAAATATTGAAAGCAGCTAGGGAAAAGAAATAAATAACATACAAAGAAACCCCGACAAGGTTATCGGCAGATTTTTCAGCTGAAAGTCTCCAGGCCAGAAGGGAGTGGCATGATATACTTAATGTGATTAAAAGAAAAATGTCCAACCAATATTATTTTACCCAGCAAGGCGCTCATTCAGATTTGAAGGAGAAATCAAAAGCTTTACAGATAAGCAAAAGCTAAGAGATTTCTGCAACACTAAACCAGCTTTACAACAAATACTAAAGGAACTTCTCTAGGCAGAAAAGAACAGGCCACAACCAGAAACGAAAACACCACAGATGACAAGGCTCACCAGTAAAGGCACATATACAGTAAAAATACAAAATCATTCATGCACAATTATGCTACCAAAATCAGAAATCATGAGAAGACGAGAGCACAAATGAAGGACACTGGAGACACACTTGCAATTAAGAAACCAAAAGCTTACAACAATCTTATTATATACAGACTGCTATATCAAAACTTCAGGGTCACTGCAAACCAAAAATCTACAATTGATACACCACCAATAAGAAAAATCAACTGAAATACAACATTAAAGATAGTCATCAAGCCACAAAAGGAGACAACAAGAGAATAAGGGAAGAAAAAAGAGCAACAAAAATCCAAAACAGTTAATAAAATGGCAATAAGAATATACATATCAAATCTTACCTTAGATGTTAATGGATTAAATGCCCCAACCAAAAGATAGACTGGCTGAATGGATACAAAATGGATACATATGCTGTCTTCAAGAGACCCACTTCACCTCTAGGGACACATACAAGTTGAAAGTGAGAGGATGGAAGAAAATATTCCATGCAAATAGGCATCAAAAGAAAGCTGGAGTAGCAATACTCGTATCCGACAAAATAGACCTTAAAATGAAGAACATTTTAAGAGACAAGGAAGGACACTACATAATGATCAAAGGATCAATCCAAGAAGACAATGTAACAATTTTAAATATCTATGCACCCAACATAGGATCACCACAATATATTGGGTAAGTGCTAACAACCTTAAAAGGAGAAATTGACAATAACAAATCATAGTGGGGGACTTCAATATCACACTGACAGTCATGGACAAATCATCCAGGCAGAAAATCAATAAGGAAACACAGGCCCTGAATGAAGCATTAGACCAGATGGACTTAACAGATATTTAAAGGACATTCCATCCAAAAGCAAGAGAACACACATTCTTCTCAAGTGTGCATGGAACATTCTCTAAGATTGATCACATCCTGTGCTACAAATCAAGACTCAGTAACTTTAGGAAATTTGAAATCATATCAAGCATCTTTTCTTACCACAATGCTATACGACTAGAAATTAGAATAAGAAAAATATGGCAAAAAACACAAACACGTGGAGACTAAACAACATGCTACTAAACAACCAATGGATCACTGAAGAAATCAAAGAGGAAATTAAAAAATACCTCGAAGCAAGTAACAACAAAGATATGACATTCCAAAACTTCTGGGATGCAGCAAAAGCAGTTCTAAGAAGAAAGTTTATAGCAAGACAAGCCTACCTCAGGAAACAAGAAAAAGATCAAATAAACAACCTAACTTTACACCTAAATCATCTAGAGAGGGAAGGACAGAGAAGACCTAAAGTTAGCAGAAGGAAAGAAATCATAAAGATCAGAACAGAAATCAATGAAATAGAAACAAAGAAAACCACAGAAAAGATCAATGAAACTTAAAGCTGGTTCTTTGAAAAGATCAACAAAATTGATAAACCCTTAGCCAGACTTATCAAAAAACGAGAGAGGACACAAATCAATAAAATTAGAAATGAAACGGAAAAGTGACAAGGGACATCACAGAAATACAAAGGATCATAAGAGACTACTATATGCAACTATATGCCAATAAAACAGAAAACCTAGAAGAAATGGACAAATTCTTAGAAAAGTACACTCTTGCAAGACTAAAACAAGATGAAATAGAAAAGATGAACAGACCAATCACAAGTTCTGAAATTGAAACTGTGTTTAAAAAAATTACAACAAGCAAAAGTCCAGGACCAGATGGCTTCACAGGTGAATTCTACCAAACATTTAGAGAAGAGCTAACACCTATCCTTCTGAAACTATTCCAAAAAATCACAGAGGAAGGGACATTCCCAAACTCAATATGAGGCATCCACCACCTTGATACCCAAACCAGACAAAGATACCACAAACAAAGAAAATTACAGGCCAATCTCACTGATGAAATAGATACAAAAATCCTCAACAAAATACTAGCAAACCACATCTAACAACACATTAAAAGGATTGTCCATCATGATGAAGTGGGATTTATCCCGGGGATGCAAGGATTCTTCAATATCCACAGATTAGTGTGATACACCACATTAACAAACTGAAGAATAAAAACCATAATATCTTCTCAATAGATGCAGAGAAAGCCTTTGACAAAATACAACACCTATTTCTGATAAAACCCTTCAGAAAGTGGGCATAGGGGGAACCTACCTCAACATAATAAAGGCCATCTATGACAAACCCAGAGCTAACATCATTCTCAATGGTGAAAAGCTGAAAGAATTCTCACTGAGATCACAAACAAGACAAGGATGTCCGCTCTTGCCACACTATTCAACATAG
The DNA here is from genome assembly GCA_004024745.2 of Catagonus wagneri. Classification (NCBI taxonomy): domain Eukaryota; kingdom Metazoa; phylum Chordata; class Mammalia; order Artiodactyla; family Tayassuidae; genus Catagonus; species Catagonus wagneri. Next base: position 5,825,713 of record PVHT020000015.1, read on the forward strand.
TTTTGGAAGTCCTAGCCACAGCAATCAGAGAAGTCAAAGAAATAAAAGAAATCCACATTGGAAAGGAAGAAGTCAAACTATCACTATTTTCAGATGACATGATACTATACTTAGAGAATGCTAAAGACGCTACGAGGAAACTGTTAGAGCCCATAAATGAATTTGGCAAAATCACAGGATACAAAATTAATACACAGAAATCAACTGTATTTCTATATGCTAAAAACAAAATGTCAGAAAGAGAAATTAGGGAAGCAATCCCATTTACCCTCATATCAAAAATAATATAATACTTAAGAATAAACCTACCTAAAGAGACAAAAGACCTGTACTCTGAAAACTATAAGACGCTGATGAAAGAAATCAAGGATGACATGAACAGATGGAAAGACATACCATGCTCTTGGATTGGAAGAGTCAATATTATCAAAAAGACTGTACTACCCAAGGCAATCTACAGATTTAATGCAATCCCTATCAAATTACCGAGGACATTCTTCAGAGAACCAGAACAAAATATTTTAAAGTTTGTTTGGAAGCACAAAAGACTCAGAATAGCGAAAGACATCCTGAAAAAGAAAAATGGAGCTGGAAGAATCAGGCTTCCTGACTTCGGACTATACTACAAAGCTACAGTCATCAAAACTATATGATACTGGAACAAAGACAGAAATAGAGATTAGTGGAACAGGATAGAAAACCCAGAATTACACCCATGCACCCAAAGTCAACTAATCTATGACAAAGGAGGCAAGAATATACAATGGAGAAAAGACAGCCTCTTCAACTAGTGGTGCTGCAAAAACTGGACAGCCACATGTAAAAAAATAAAATCAGAACACTTCCTAACACCATACACAAAAATAAACTCAAAATGGATTAAACACCTAGATAGAAGACCAGATACTATAAAACTCTTTTAGGAAAACCTAGACCAAACACTCTTCAACATAAACCACAGCTATATCTTCTCAGATCAGAGTATTGACAATAAAAAGAAAAATAAACAAATGGGACTTAATTAAACTTAAAAGTTTCTGCACAGCAAAGGAAACCCTAAACAAAACGAAAAGACAGCCCACAGAATAGGAGAAAATATTTGCAAATGAATTGACTGACAAGGGATAAATCTCCAAAATATACAAGCACCGCCTACAGCTCAATACCAAAAAAAGAAACAACCCCATCAAAAAATGTGCAGAAGATCTAAACAGTCAATTCTCCAAAGAAGACATACAGTTGAACAAAACAAAACAAAACACATGAAAAGATGTTCAATATCACCTGTTATTAGAGAAGTGCAAATCAAAGCACCATGAGGTATCACCTTACAGCAGCCAAAATGACCATCATCAAAAAGTCTACAAAAAATGAGTGCTGGAGAGGGTGTGGAGAAAAAGGAACCCTGTTACACTGTTGGTGGGAATGTAAATTGGTGCAACCACTGTGGAAAACAGTATGGAGATTCCTCAGAAAACTAAAAATAGAATTACCATTTGATCCAGTAACCCTACTCCTGGGCATCTATCCAGAGGAAGCCATGACTCAAAAAGACACATGTACTCCAGCGTTCATTGCAGCACTCTATACAATAGCTAAGTCATGGAAACAATGTAAATGACCATCTACAGAAGAGTGGATAAAGAAGAAGTGGTACATATACACAGTGGAATATTACTCAGCCACTAAAAGGAATGAAATAACAGCATTTTTAGCAACATGGATGGACCTAGAAATTATCATGTGAAGTGAAACCAGTCAGACAATGAGACAGCGACATCAAATACTACCACTTACATGTGGAATCTAAGAAAAGGACACAATGAACTTCTTTGCAGAATAGATACTGACTCATAGACTTTGAAAAACTTAAGGTTTCCAAATGAGACAAGTTGGGGTGTGGGGGCTTGCAGTGAGGGTTTGGGATGGAAATGCCTTAAAATTTGGTTGTGATGACTTTTGTACACCCATAAATGTAATAAAATTCATTAAGTAATTAAAAAAAGATGAAATAATTCTAGAAGAAAAAAACCCATAATTTGTAGGAATATATTTAAAAACAAACAGATGAACAATATCCAACTGTACGCTATCTACAAGATAATTATTTCACTTCCAAAGGCACAGGTAGGTTGAAAATGAAAGAATGGAAAAAGATATTCTATGCAAATTATAAGCAAAAGAGATCTGGGGTGGCTAAAATATCATCAGTAAAAAATAGACTCTAAGTAAAAAACTATAACAAAAGACACAAGACATTACATAATAATAAATGGGTCAATTCAATAAGAAAATACAGTTATATACATACCACACATCAGAGCTCCTAAATATATGAAGCAGATGTTGACAAAATTGAAGACAAAAATAGAAAATTTTATAATAGAAAATTTCAATATCTCTGTTTTAATATTCAATATTTGACAGAAAAAAGAACGTCAGATCTGTGTTCAGTGTTGATTAGGAACTTCAGAATACATTTAAAATGTTAAGAGTTTGGGTGACAGAATTTTAGAAAGCAAAAACATCAAAACAACCATTAAATATATCAGTATTTATAATATTCATTGCTACATAATAACATATATACTCAGAAAGTCTACAATATCATCAACATGTATCACTCTCTTCACCAATCTGTTCACTTTAGTTAAATCATTACAGCTTTTTACTGACTTGACCTTACCCTCTTATACACTCATGAGGCAAATTTCACTAGCTTTTCAATGAATGAAAGATTTTTTTTATGAGAAAACAGCTTGATGTTTGTCGTATATTTTCCTTCTTATGTTGCATCTCACAACTGTTCAGCTCAGTAATCTGACTGGTTTTCCCAGAAAGCATGTGTTCTTAGTCATAACAAAAGTAAAATGTAGGAGTTCCTGTCATTACTTAGTGTTTAGCAAATCTGACTACCATCCATGAGGACGTGGGTTTGATCCCTGGCTTTGCTCAGTGTGTTAAGGATCCAGTGTTGCCATGAGCTCTGGTGTAGGCCATAGATGCAGCTCAGATCCAGCATCGCTGTGGCTCTGGTGTAAGCCGATGGCTACAGTTCCGACTGGACCGCCAGTCTGGGAACCTCCATGTGCTGTGTGTGCAGCCCTAAAGAGACAAAATGGTAAAAAAAAAAAAAAAAAAAAGGACACTTTGACAAATATCTGTCAATGCTTTGGAAAGGGGTTTATGGCACACATGATTCTTTGAAAGTCTATGTCTTAGTGATGGAATTCAACATAAATCTCTTCATTATAGAGACCCTGTAGTTGTTTACCAAGGCTATTCTCACTGGTCTGTCATAGAAGAACAATTACTTGAAAGAAGAACAATTACTTGAAAAAGATTAGGAAGATAGAGTAACAGTAAATCATATCTTAGAGTACTATGAGGATAAACCATAATCTCAAAGACATTTTACCCAGATATGGTTACCTAGATACTCTCAGGGAAAAGAGTTCATTCTAAAATCAAAGAAAAAGGGTATTTTTCTATGGCTGTGCTTGTCAGAACACTAACCTCTCTTATCAAATCCTACAAGATTGCTCTTCGCATCATATGGTGGCTACCTGGTGTTAGTACATCTATGATTTTTAGAATTACTTTCTCTGAATGTTTCCCACTGCTTTCTTGAAAGAAAGATTTGTGAGTGAAGTAATGCATTATTAATGCTACATGTCATAAAGTAAAATATATTCTTTTTCAGATCTTGATTCACTAATCAAGAATAAATGAATGCATCTGAATTATTCAAAGAACTTAAAATTATACAAATTGTACTCAGATTGAATATTTTGGATATTCTATTCAAAATGTAACAAATGGGATCACTCTTCACATTAACCTATACTTTTACAAGGTACAAGTCAGATTCACACATGAAACATTTAATAGTACATTCTTTATGAATTAAAATGAAAATAATGTCTTATAAATTAGAAAGTTTGCATCAAATGCAGAGTAGAAATTCAGTTATCTGGACATTAAAAAGTTCTTGTGCTAGGATGAACTTCAGGAGGGCAGATTCCAAAGCATTACATTCCATACATTTAGCCAAACATCAATCAAGATTGCCATGACAATGTGACAGCCGTCTATCTTAAGTGATATTTATTACTTCTTGGTGGTTTTCAATGACTACTTGAAAAATGGCTTTCTGAAAATGCTACAAATTAACAACAATGCTTTGATTTATTCTGTCACACTTATGAGAGAACAGAACTATATTAGGCTACAAGAGTTTAGGATTAGAGGTAATGTATTTTTATGGTCTAGTCCTTTTCTTCCTTTTTTTTTTTGCCTCAGGCCTTCAGTATATGGAATGGATATGTTAAATGTATTTTAATGGATTTTATGTTGTTATTAGTTAATTGCCTAATCTATTAGTTACAAAATTAGTTGAATTCCACTATACTGAAGACAAAAATAACATCAGGATTCCAAGTTTTTTGTGTTACAGTAAAATAGGGGGTCACTGTTTACATTAAATTATTTGAAGAATGCAAAACATATTACCTGACAACCAATAATAGTAGCTTTTGCTATTATAATTATAATTCACCCATCTACATTTACACAAAGCAGTTCTGCCATCCTTTAAAGGTTCTCCTAACTGTACCTTACAGGACATGCTAATAACTATTTCTTGCACAATAGAAATTCCATTTCTGTGAGGATTCTCTCGTTTTCATTCTTTCTTTTAAATTTGTAAACAACCCTTCCTTTTGCAACTAATCCTACAAAGCTACAAAAATTGTACGATGGTATTCAAAATTAGAAAATATCCTGAAGTGCCCAAGCTCACATCTATAGCTGAATAAATTACTGGAGTACCTGTAGGCAGAAGCTTCCATTTCTCTGTCAGGTAGACAAGTTTCCATGCTATCGTGGAACTCAGCCTCTTTGGAGTTCTGCAGTACCTAGTTACCTTTTCTATTAGGTAAGAGAGTTTCAGAAAAACTATTGGGCAGAAAATAAGATATCGACTGAAAGACTGAATACTGAAGGGTAAATTTTCCATTTGGTTTCCCACTTCTAGAAAAGAAGTGCTACTTTCCAAAGTCTATCTTCCAGATAAAATCAGTTTTTCTAATCAAAAATAAATTGAAACTTATTTTTCAATTAAAGAAATTGAAGTGAAATTTTCCAGAGCGAAATTTTCTGAGTTCTAGCATTTGGGCATCTACCAACATAAAGGCCAAATCTCGATCCAATCAAAGAAGCTCTGCTAAGCTCATCAGTAAGAGGGCCCCATCAACCTGTACAGAGCATCTAAATAGTTTTTTGTTCTTGATTCTTACCTTTGGAATAAATTCTGACTTTTGAGGAAACCTGGAATATACGTCATCAATTAAAACAAAAAGGGAATGATGTTAGCAATATGGCAAAATAGGAAACCCCAGCCCTCATTCCCTGACAGAAACATCAATTTTACAATAATATATAGACCAAAATACCTTTATAAAAAGTCTAGAATTCAGTTGGAAAGTTGCAGTACTCCAGATGAGCACAAAACAAAGAACAGTCACATAGAAATGAGAAAGAAGAGCAATTTTATTTAATCTGAGCCAGTCCCTCCATCAACTTGGCACAGGTCAGCACCTAGAGATAACTTTGACCTTAAACCTCTCTCTCTTTGGGGGAAAGAGAGAATGGCAACATGCCTCAAACATCGCAGGGTTTAAACGCGTTGCTGGAGAAGTCGGTTTCCTTCTTGCCTCATGTGTAGTGCTGATAAAACCAGCAGAGTTCAAAGGCCAATGAACAGTTAAGAAAAAAGAAAATGGGACAGACAGCCTGCTATGGCTAGCACTGCTCTTTGAGACTGCACTCAAGTGCAGAACCTGAAACTTCTCCCCTTGGAGAGAAAGAGAGGAGTGGAGAATACCTCCAACATTCTGGCCTTTTGCTAAACTGCCCAACCTACTGGTTTCTGTCACACCTCACCCAGGACCCTGATGAAACCAACCTAGTTTTATGAAGGCACCTAGAAAGAAGAAAAAGTGAAGAGTGGCTTGGTGTTCCCAGTATTGCTCTGCACAATTGGGAGAAGGGGAAGATATTAAGACTTTTTCTAAGGGAAGGAGAGAAAGGAGTAGAACATGCCTCTAATGTCCCAGCCCACAATATAGTGATTAGACATCAGAGGGAGAAAGAGATTACAAATTCTTGACCAAAAAAAAAAAAAAAGAAAGAAACCAGTAAATAATCCACAATCCATGCCCAAGTTCAGGGGAGATACATTCACACGAAAGTTTTGAGAGGCTCCCAGAATCTCTAGCTAGGCTGATTAGTGAAGGTTTTTTCTTGTCAAAGCCAGTCTGTAAAGATTGGAAGTTGCCACTGTTTCTTTAAAAGCACAGACATAAAGGCAAAGCTACAAGGAATACAAAGAACCAGGAAAACAAGATACAATAAAGGAACAGCAACAACAAAAATTGTCTAGTAATTGAACCTAAATACAGGGAGATCTATGAATCATTTGACAAACAATTCAAAATAATCATCTTAAAGAAGTTCAGTGAATTATAAGACAACACAGATACACAGATAAACAAAATTAAGAAAGTAATACATGAAAAAAAAATGAGAATATCAGCAAAGGAAAATGGTAAAAAAGAACCAAACAGAAATTCTTGAGCAGAAATATATAATAACTGAACTAAAAAATTCACTGTAAGGTTTCAACAATAGACTTGATCAAGCAGAAAAAAGAACCAGTGAACTTGAATACAATCTCACTTCTGGATATATATCCAAAATAATTAAAATCAGGTTATCAAAGAGATAGCTGCACTTCCATGATCATTGCAGCATTAATCCCAATAGCCAAGAAATGGAAATAACCTAAAATGTTTGTCAACAGATGAATGGATAAAGAAAATATGTTATATATATACAATAGAATATTACTCAGCTTCCTGGAATTCCTGAAAGAGACAAAGTGTAGTTTATTACTCACAGCAATATCAGTAGCCAGAGTATCACCTTTTTGCACTGGTTTCCTGAGCCTCAATTCTCATATACAAAAAAGCCAGCTGAAATCTACACACATAATAGAATGCATTATAGGGAATGAACTTTGAGTTTATGGAACTCGGATCTTTTATAAGGAGCTTTATGCCTGTTTTTTCTCTGAAGGGAGATGCTACCTCTGTCTTCCAAGGCTTTTCTCTATACAAACATCCATGAAAACTTGTCCACTAGTTTGTCACTTAGAGAGCTTGAAGGGGTCTCATCTCTCAGGCTGCTACTAGCAGCCCTTCTAAATAAAAAGGCTACAAAAATTGCATGATGAGACATCTCAAAAGCCTCACTTGGGGAACTTTATTCCCAGCCACATAGCAAGTGGAAGCCTGTCTGACCCTGACTCCTCCTGGAATATACATGCACCACTTCACCCCAAAGCACACACATGCATTTGATGGAAAATGACTCATCCTGCCCTCTTTCCTTGCTTAGTTAGCCATTTACAGCCATTTATATCTATTTGTGGAAAAGACTCCAGGCTTCTAAGGACTAATGTGTATTCCCATTACCACCTGAGTGAAGCAAATACATTTCCACTCATTCCCAAGTGTACAAGGGAAGAGATTTCATTTGCAAATCATCTGATTCAGGGAAGAATGTGAATAATAAAGTCATATACATTTGGAAGGAGTTCACACCCACTGACAATGCTGATTCACGTAGATCTGGAGTGGTGAACTCATCAGACAACAATCAGGAAATGTAACTATGTGAAGCCCTTTGAGTGGAAAACATTAAGTGATTATGGAGAAACTGGTGAACATGAAAGTAAATACACTGTATCAAACTGTAGGCTCTCAGTTTATGGCTTATTGATCTGGAGTAGAATACAAAATTAAAATCACTGGATTTTATTAGTAGCTCAAAAGAGAACGCAAACTGTCAATTCAGGTCAAATGGATCAACCTAGTAAGTCATTTCATAGAATAAATAGGCGAAATCTTTGAAAAAATTCTAGGCCACATCTTTCGAAATACACTTAAAAATCAAGTGCAGACTTCCACGTAAAAAAGAGTAATTTCTCAGTGTTGTAGGATTTTAATAGCAAAAAATTATAAGAATAGATGCATTCAGTTGCAGAATAGACCCTGGCAAAAAGTATATATACCTAGCCCTATTTAATCTGTCTATCTATCTATCTATCTATCTATCTATCTATCTATCTATCTATCTATCTATCTATCTCTCTATCTATCCATCTATCTATCATCTATCTATATCTGGTATTTTTTAAACTGAAAAATGTACATTGTCTTCAAATATTTATGGCACATTTCAAATAGTGATCATCTCAATAAACCACCAAGAAAATTACTTTTTTTTCCAAAGACTTGATAAGTGCTTTTCACATAATTACTCCTCATAAAACCCTGTAAGTTTGATGCTATTATTATCTATATTTTACAGATAAGCAAAAACTACTTTCCCAAGATCACAGAGTTAATAAACAGAGGAGCTGGTTGCAAACTCTGCCCAAGCTGCTAAATATTTGAAAAATTGTCAAAAACCTACTCCCAAAACCAAAATTGTGGGACTAAAGTGAATATAAATTTGACTAAACTTTCAAGTAATAAATAATTCATATATTATTTAAATCAGTGCATAACATAGAGCAGGAAATTACCCAAATTTATTTATGAATCTAGAGTAATATTGATAATAAAGCATGATAAATTTGGTTTAAAAGTTAACAGTAGCTTTGTCCAGCTTATGAAGAGATGTTCCTTCTTTATTTGATATGTATTCGACTGTCTACGTTGTGCAAGGCTCTATGCCAGGCACCAAATAAAAATTAACTAATGTAATATTAACCAAATCATATAGAAATTTCCACATCTTGACTGTCCATTATTTATCTATAACACCTAATGCAGTGCCTGTTATATGTTATAAATTCAAATATTTATGGGATTAGTAGCTTAGTGAAAGTGTGGGAAAAGATAAAAAAATTTGTGGAAACAATTTTAGGACTTTCTCTAAAATATATCAAAACACACTTTAAATCTTTGAATGGATGTAGAAAACTTGAACAACGCAACAGAGTCCAGAAACAGAATTGCACACATATAAGAATTTATATAAAAAAGGTAATCGGAGAGAAAGGATGAATTATTCAATAAGTTATGTTAGAATAATTAGCCATTTGGAAAAAGAATACAGTGAGATATTTAGCTCAATCACCACTTCCAGAAATAGATTCCAGATGGTGGAATGATCTAAATGTAAACCAAAAGAATTATTTAAAAAATTGTTAAAGTGTTAAAGGAAAATATTAGAGGATATGTACGTAAACATGAATCAAAGATTAAAAACTTAAAGGAGAAATTTAGGCAAGTTTGAATGCAGAATTTTTTTTTTAATTGATGTGACAAAAGAACTAGAAACAAATTTAGAGAACAACTAACAAACTGGGAAATATTTTTACAAACATATGTGACAAACAAAAGAGTCTTGTCTATAATATATGAGAATCTGTAAGCCAATAAAAAATGAATACCTCATTTAAAATAAGTAAACACACGAATTAACAAAAGAATTGCCAATTGTTCACAAACATAGAAGAAACTTCAAATTTACCAATTAAACAGATGAAAATTAAAACAATCATCTCTTCACATTTTCAAAAATTTAAAATATAAAAGAATTAGTGCTAGTAAGAGCATATTTATATAATGTTGATACAAGCATAAATTTATGGAGCATATTCAGAGGACCATAGAAATATAAATTAATATGTAAATTTCAGGAGTTCCAGTAGTGGCACAGCAAAAATGAATCAAACTAGTATCCATGAGGATGCAGGTTCAATACCTGACCCCTCAGTGGGTTAGGGATCTGGCGTTGCCGTGAGCTATGGTGTAGGCTGGCAGCTGTAGCTCTTATTCTACCCCAGCCTGGGAACATCCATATGCCATGTGTGTGGTCCTAAAAAGCAAAAATAAATAAATAAATTAAAAAATATATAAATTCACAAAACCCACTGAATTATAAAATCTATTGGTGCAAATTTTAATATATTTAATATTAATATTAACAAATGTGAATAATATTCAGAGGTAATATTTAGTAAAATATTGGAAGCAATTAAAACGCATCTCTATATCAATGTCTAAATTATGGCACCTCAGCACAATGGACAGCTCTGCAACTATAAGACAGAATATCATTATAAGATACCCAGTTTGTTTGTTTATTTATTTACTTGTTTATTTATTTATTTATTTATTTAGGTCTTTTTATTTTTATTTATTTTTTTTTTATTTTTTTATTTTTTTTTTTATTTTTGCATTATA
>PVHT020000015.1:5837031-5863803 GCA_004024745.2 Catagonus wagneri
TGATACTATATATAGAAAACCCCAAAGACTCAACTCCAAAATTACTTGAACTGATCAACAAATTTAGCAAAGTAGCAGGATATAAGGTTAATCTTCAGAAATCAATCGCATTTCTATATACTAACGATGAAATAGTAGAAAAAGAATACCAAAATATTTTACCTTTTAAAACAGCACCCCAAAAAATCAAATACCTAGGTCTTTTTAGAGCTGCACCCACAGCAATACAGACGTTCCCAGGCTAGGAGCTGAATTGGAGCTATAGCTGCCGGCTTATGCCACAGCCACAGAAACATCAGTTCCAAGCTGCCTCTGCAACCTACCCCACAACTCACAGCAAGGACAGATCCTTATCCCACTGAGAGAGGCCAGGTATTGAACCTGCATCCTCATGGATACTAGTTGGGTTCGTTAACTACTGAGCCATGACAGGAACTCCAAGATACACAGTTTGTATTTGTAAGTACAAAATCAACTGGCAGAAAATAGTAGTATAGGATAAGTTTTTATAAACACAATATTTAGAATGTTGACACTATTTTCACTGTTGTTTTAATTTATGAAGTATTTCCAAAATATAGGGGAAAAACAGAATGAGATCTAATTACCTACCACCTGTATTTAATGTTTACTTATAAAATGCTTTTTTGAAATGACTTAAAGCCTTCTTCTTTCTTAAAACTTCTAAGTTTTTCCCTATAATATTATTTCACTATTATGCCGGAATGAAAAGATATAGCCAGTTAAGTTGTTAATTACATGTGATAGCCTGAGAGTACATTTTCATGGGTGGATTGACTCAATGGCCAATTTTTTTTTTTTTTTTTTTTTGCTTTATAGAAGTTCCCAGGCTAGGGGTTGAATTGGTAAACGCTTTTTAGTAAATAAAATGTTACAGTTATACTTCATACTCACTTATGCCTTACCATTGACCACCTCCCTACTCACCACCTTTCCCTTCTATTTTAAGAAGTAAGTAGTATTCAAAAGTTGTTATTGTTCCTTTTCATGTTTTTTTCCCACCTCATGCATATGTACATGTCCACAAAGATGTAATTTACTGTGCTTTTAAGTTTTACATAAATGATTTTATATTACTTATCTTTGTTCTGTATCAAATTACCCTAAAATTTAGTGAATTAAAAGAACAAACATTTGTTATCTCACAGTTTCTGTAGATCAGGAATCTAGGTGTGGCTTGACTGGGTGCTTCTGCTTCATGCTCTCACATAAACCTGCAACCAAGATAATGGTCATAGCTGCGGTGTCAGCTGAAGGGTCACAGAAGGAAATATCTGCCTCCAAATTCACTCACGTGGTTGTTAGCAGAATTCTGTTCCTTTTGCTTTTTTTTTTGTCTTTTTTATTTTTTCGGAACACATTAGCAGCATATGGAGGTTCCCAGGCTAGGGGTCGAATTGGAACTGTAGCCACCGGCCTACACCAGAGCTACAGCAACTTGGGATCTGAGTCGCATTTGTGGCCTACACCACAGTTCATGGCAATGCCAGATCCTTAACCCACTGAGAGAGGCCAGGAATCAGACCCATGTCCTCATGTATGCTAGTCGGGTTCGTTAACCACTCAGCCACGATGGGAACTCCTGTTCCTTTTGCATTGCTGAACTGAAGATTTCAGTTCCTCACTGGTCCTTGACCAGAAGCCTCCTGTATTAGCTGGGCTTTTCGAGAAAATGGAACCTATACGATAGATAGATATAGATATATACATAAAGATAGAAATATAAAGAGGAAATATAAAGAAATATATTATAAAATATAAAAAAATAGAAATTGGCTCACATGATTATGGGCCTGAAGTCTCATGATTGGCTGTTTGCAAGCTGAAGGACAAGAGAGGGAGTGGTATAATTCAGTCCAAGTACAAACACTTGGGGACCAAGGGAGTCAATAGTGTTAAGTCACAGACTGAGTTTGAATATAGACATCTTAGGGCAGGAGAAAATGAATGTCCAAGACCACGCAAAAAGAGTAAACTCTCCCTTCTTCCATCTTTTTGTTCTGTTCAAGCCTTCATTGGATTAGATGATGCCCCGCATTGATGAGAACACTCTTTTTTACTCAGTCTACTGATTTGAATGCTAATCTCTTCCAGAAACACCACCACGGATACACCAAGAAATAATATTTTACCAGTTATCTATGTATCCCTTAGCCAATTCAATTAGCACATAAAATTAACAATCACACCCCACTAAGTTTCCTAATACATGCATTTCTTCATAGGGCAGCTCACAACATGACTTCCATCAAAGCTACCAAGCAAGAGAGCAAGAGAGGGCAAGCAAGACCAAAGCCAGGGTCTTTTTGTAATCTACTCCAGGAACTAACATCTCATTAATTTTGTCATATTCTATTGAAGCAAGTTATTAGGTTCAGCACACACTTATGATTAGAGGATTACACAAGAACATAAAATATCAGGAAACGGGAATTAGAGGTAATCTCAATGGCTGCTTTCTACCATAGTTATCTTACAGGACATACTTTTTTTTTGCAGCACATTTTTGTTTATCATATTTTGTAGATTTATCCATGTCAATCCATAATTTAATCATTTTAAGTATTGCATAGTACAATTTACATAACCATTCTCATCATGTTAAGAGGCTAACCTAGTTTTAATATTTTACACTGCTACCAGAATTGTACAAGATAACATATTTCCTTCAGCTTTGACTTTCTACATTTCTGTTATTTTCCTTTAAGAGGATGATCAGGTATGACTTCTATACTTAGAACAAATATTAGAAACCATAGAATAAATTAAAATATATGTAATTCATAAGTGTGTGAGTCATTGTGGTCAGCCCTATCATGTGACATTAGACAGAAACCCAATGTCAACCACTACAAAATCCTGAAAAACAATTTAAATAATCATTAAGTAATCATCATTAAGTAATTCATCATTAAGTAATTTCAGAGGAATGCATGTACATGACACATTGCAATGTCTAAATCTCACAAAGCTATTGTCCAAACTCCTCTATATCCACTGCAACCTCAACTTTCCCAAGAATTACTATAGATTTTAAAATTTCAACCTACTTCTCTCAATTGTCCCTCAATATATTATTTTATAGGACACTGTAGTATTTCTGGATTTCACTCAGGTGTCTTCTTCAGCCATTATCCTAAAATTATCCTATCCTTTGACCCAAAACTTAACAATTTAGGCAAAAACAGGAATTTTCCTGAGAGAGGGATGAGTTTGATATGAATAAGGCAGTTGGAGAGAGAAAATCTATAAATAAATTAATTATAATTCTTTGTTTCATAAAACCAAACTCTCTTGAGAAAAGAAAAGGAAGAATGTATAATGAATCAACCAGTTTAGTGCATTAAATTGGTGGGTTTTGATAGTGTCAAAATTTAAATCAGTTGTTATGATAAAAATGATTCTAGCCAATGTATGTTAATGGCACAATATCAGGGAAACTGAATTTCAAATTTCTATTGAATTCTCTGATCCATCTGTACTTGTGTTTCCTGTTTTTTTTCAAATTAACATCTTAAGATCTTTATCCTAGTAGATATAATAAACACTGCCTTTTAGTCAAAGACAATTTATCTACTCAATCAAAACAGAGATGTGCATATAAATCATTCCTGACCTGAGAGATTATACAGAATACTGATTACTAGCCATCTTAGTTGGCTTTACAGTTATTTAGAAGTATTAAGGGACAAGTCATCTAAATAGGGTCTTCAAAACTAGCATGTATGCCAGAATCTAAAATAAAGTAAAACAGTCTAAGTTATTTATGTAAAGAAAAACTATATTGTGCCAAAAGAACCTTCCCTGAATTTCCTACCTTCAAACCCAGAAAGGATTCTGGATTCACAGATATCCAATCCATTTTGCCACTGAATTGATATGTCTAGTCACTGTCACTACAATATTAAGTCATCTTGGGTCACATCTTGGCTGCAGCTGGGCCCACATCTTTAGTTTCTTATGTAAAATGGAAAGGTTGAGAGTTTCAGCAAGGTCTCCACGTATCTTGCATTCCAGCAGGATATGAATCTTAAAATAGTCAGTGTTTATAGGCTACCTACCTCTTTTCTTCCATTCCTCTTACTAGAAGAAGAGTCTGCTTCTTTTTGATCCTTAATTCCCAATGCTGTTTTATCAGAATCAAGAGCCAAATTTTAATTAGATTATTTAAATTTAAATTGCCCTAATTAGAAGGAGATGCCCAAGTGTCAGAGATTCAACTCTTTTATGTTGCTTAATGAGAGAAAGTTTAGTACTAGTAACCAAAATATTCTTTAGGCTATACAGACAAGGACTAGTATACAGTGTTTATTTTGCTTTGTCATAATTCTTGAGATCATAAAAAAAAACTTGATTTGTTCGCCTTTATGCTTCCCCCAAAGTAAAATAATCACAAGCAGAATTTTAAAACATTCCTTACTTTAAATCTAGCTTGCACTTTCATCACAATATTTCCCCAAATTATTTTGATGTCTGCACATTCATCTCAACCATTTCTTACAGATTTTTCTAATATTCTAATTTTTTTTCAGTTCTAGACATTGCAGTCTTTATTGGAAGTAGTTTAAAATGGAAAAGAGCACAATAAATGAATATAAATATAAAATAGAGATCTATGAAAGGAAAATCAGCTAAGAATTATACTTATAAAAATAATTGGTGCATTCTTTAAAGATAGGTCAAATTTTTTCTTAACAATGTGATGGCTGCAGTATTGATAAATCTTGAAAAAAGTTTATATATATTTTGATATAAAACATATATTTGGTCTATAACAAAATACTTTAAAAATCCCTGAACATAAAATAAAAGCCTATAATTTATAAGGTAATAAATTTCACTTGTATTTAACTTGTTTAGAAGATATATTTTTTCCTACAGTATATTTAGTGTGGCAAATGGATATCAAAGTCACTCCCATAAAATCTTATTTAACTTCTAAAGTCCCTTAAGCATTGTTCTAAACAGATTGTAGCTCAGAACAATATATATGTTTAACAAAGTTTCTATGGAAAAATATGTTTACAGTTCCAAATTAGACTAGCAGGAATAATTCATCCCTCACTGAGGTAGTTCACTGTAGATAACATTTATTAAGCACTCATTCTGTGTTGCAAGAGGACACAATGCTAATTTCTTTACCTACATACGGCAGGATGAATTTTTCAGTATTTCCCTAGATGATTTGCCTTCTGTATGATTCCTTTTTTTCACCTTCCACTATTAATACTAAAACTAGGAATTGAGAATTACTTTCTTCAAAGAAGAAAAGAAATATTTATTGAGATAATTATAGATTCACACACAATTATAAGAAAAAGAGAAATCTGCTGTGTATATTTAACCTGCTTTTCCCAATAGAAATATTTTGCAAAATTATGTGATAATATCACAGATAGAATATTGATACTGGCAAAACTCAATGATCTTACTCAAATTTCACCAGGTTTACTTGTACTCATCTGTGAGGTATGTGTGTGCACATTTGTATTTAGTTCTACAACATTTGTGTGTGTGTGTGTGTGTGTTTTGTCCTTATCTAGGGCCACACCCGCGGCGTATGGAGGTTCCCAGGCTGGGGCTCTAACAGAAACTGTAGCTGCCGGCCTTTGCCACAGCCACAGCAACGCGGGACCCGAGCCGCGTCTGCAACCTACACCACAGCTCACGGCAACGCCGGATCCTTAACCCACTGAGCAAGGCCAGGTCTCGAACCCTCAACCTCATGGTTCCTAGTCGGATTCGTTAACCACTGAGCCACGATGGGAACTCCTACTTCTATAACATTTTATCACTCCTCAAAGTTTGTGAATCTGCCAGCTCAATCAAGATAATGCACATTTCAATTAAAAAGAATCCTTAATATTGCCTTTCTGTAATTGCACCCAACTCCTTTCCCCTCCTTCCTGTCTCTAATCCCTGTAAACCTCTATTTTTCCTCTATTTCTATAATTTATTTTAAAAACGTTTATAAATTAAACCATATGGTATGTAACACTTTGGGACTGATTTTTTTTTTTAGCTACGTAAAATTCCAAGGAGATTCAACTAAGTTAAATCACTGTTTACTTGTTTAAATTTCTGAGTAGTTCTTTGTATGTATCAATAGTTTATTTTAATTGCTGAGGTAGTATTCCATGTTATGCATGCACCACATTTTGTTTAAGCATTCACCAGCTGAAAGACATCTGAAAATTTTGGCTCTAACAAATAAGGCTGCTATGAACATTTATATACAGGCTTTTGTGTGAACATGAGTAGTCATTTCTTTAGATAAATGCCTAAGAGTGGAATATCTAGATCATATGGTAATTTCATGCTTAGTTTTATTAGAAATGGCCAATCTTTCCTAGAATGGAAAATTTCATTTTAGCAATATATGAGTGATTTTGTTTCTCTGGATCTGGTTGTGTCAGAATTTGGTGTTGTCACTATTTTTTATTTTAGCTATTCTAATAAATGTGTGGTGATATTTCATTGTAGTTTTTGACTTAGACTTCCATTATGGCTATATGGTGGAACATATTTTAATGTACTTATTTTATATTTACGTATCTTTTTAGTGAAATATTTGTTCATGCATATTGCTCATTTTTAATACAGTTCTTATAAAGGCTTAGTTTTAATAATTCTTTATGTAATCTAGTTCTCACTTTGGCAGCACATATACCAAAGAATTCTTTATGAACCCTAGATACTAGTCCTTTGTAGGATATGTGGATTGCAAATGTTTTCCCCAAACCCGTGACTTGTCTTTTTATCCTCTTCATACGGGCTTTCACAAAGAAAAAATATGTTTCTAATAAAATATATTTAAATACATGTTTTTAAAATTTTTTCAATGAAGTCCAATTAATCAACCTATCTTTTTATAGATCATTCTCTTGGTGTCAAGTCTACAAACCTTTTGCCTAGCTCTAAATCATGAGACTCTTCAGTTACAATTTTTCTTACATTTTAGTTTTATATTTTACATTTAAGTACGTAGTCCATTTTGAATTCTTTAAAAAATGTTTTTGTGTATTGCTGTCTAATTGCTCCGTAATCATTTGTAGAAAAGGTTATTTTTCTTTGTTGAATTATTTTTTTCATTCTTGTCAAAAGTCACTTGGGCATATTTGAATGGATCTATTTCATTAACCTTGTGTCTATACCTCCATACCAATCTCACACTGTCTTGATCACTGTAACTACATAGTAGGCCTTAATATAGAGTGGACAATACCTCCTACTTTAGTTTTCTTTTCATAACTATTTTAGAATAAGCTTGTTTATGACTTCAAAATCCTTGCTCTGATTTTGATAAGAATTACATTAATCCATTTGGGGACAATTAACACTGTGACTATGTTGAGTCTTTCAATTTATAGATATGGTACATCTTTGCCTTTATTTAATCCTTCTTTGATTACTTTCATCAATTTTTAAAATTTTCAGAACCTGTGTATTTTTTTCTTTTTGCAGTATATACCTAAACACTGAATTTTCTTTAGAGTGATTTTAAATAATATTTTGGTTTTAATGTTAGTTTCCAAATGTTCATTGTTGGTATACAGAAATGCAGTTTATTTAAAAAAATGATTTTGTATGTTTCAAATTTACTAATCTCACTAATAAGTTTTAGGTGGTTTTTAGTAGATTGGGATTTCCCATGTATACTTTTGTAACCAAACCCAGTTTCAGCTGCTCTGTGCTCATAACCCAATAATTTGAGATGCATGTGTCAGTAGAAAGGAAAGATGCTTTAATCAGAAAAGCCAACAATCTGAGGATATGGTGGACTTATGTTCAGAGACCAACTCCCGAGATGTTGCTCAGCCATGACAGTTTTTTAAAGGGAAAAATGGTGAAGGCTGGGGGGAATGGAGAATCTCAGTGGATAGAGGAAGAAGGTTGGGTTCTGCATTATTCTCTATGAAGTGCAGATTGTGTGTGTGTGTGTGTGTGTGTGTGTGTGTATTTAGTGTCCTTTATCTATTCTGGCTATCTAAGTTAGAGATAACTTTACCCAATGGAGTTCATTTGGCAGTGTCTGCAGACATTTTTGGTTGTTACATTAGTGGGGGTACTCCTGCTGCCGAAACTCAGCTTCTGTGCACTGGTGACAAAGTGAAATGCGGAGACAAGAGTTTTGGGTGAAAGAGAAAATGGTACCTTTTATTGCTTTGCCAGGCAAAGGAGGCCACAGCAGGTTAAGGTCTTAAACACTGTGCCCCTCTTTGGGAAGAAATAGGGACAGTTTTAAAGCAAAAAGAGAAAAACAGGTTTTCAGATAGGAATCAAGATTTGGGTGAACATGTGTTCTTTCTTTGGGGGAATCTTAGTCTTCAAAGCTGGAGTCAGGAGATCTTGGCATGATCATTATGGTGGTCTTCTGGGTCATTGCCTAGAATAACAGTACTTGAGAAAAGAGCATATTGATCAGTAGTTAGAATAAACTGGGAAAGTTCCTGAAAAACATCATGTGCTAATAATCTTTAACACACAGGCAATTGTGCTCAGGGTGCTTAATATTTTTGTTTGTTTGTTTGTTTGTTTGTTTTTAGGACTGCCTCCCGGGGCATATGGAGGTTCCCAGGCTAATCAAAGCTACAGCTGCCAGCCTATGCCAGAGCAGCAGCCACACCAGATCCAAGTTACATCTGTGACCTACACCACAGCTCACAGCAACACTGGATTCGTAGTCCAATGAGCAAGGCCAGGGATCAAACCCTCAACCTTGTGGTTCCTAGTTGGATTCATTTTTGCTGCACCATGATGGTAACTCCAGGGTGCTTAATCTTTAGCTTTGCAGTGATTGTGTTTAGGGTGCAATTAAGTCAGGGAGAAGGACAAGGAAGGACTCTAAGCTGTTCAATTGTAAACTATTAATTTCTAAAGAAGCATAAGGAATGTAACTTTTCTCTTAAGTGTATAAGATGCCTATATCACTATGTTTATCACTTGAGGGGGAACCAGGACCCTGTCCCAAGGCTGTACTATTGTTTCTTGACTGTTCCTCTCTCATCTTTGCATCCCCTTCCTTCCCTGAGCAGCAGCTTTCTGAACCTGCCTGATGGAACTCAGGGAAGGCCATGGAACCCGAATGAGGCCCATTTCCTAAGACCAAGAAATGGGGGCTACAAAAAGAATTTGGTGCCCAGGAGCGCCACAGGGTCCTGCTCAGTTACACTACGGATATCTAGTAGAATGTTGTTAAATACTCTTAAGATGCAAAGGATAGTCCTTCTCATCAAAGGATTACTTTACCAAAAACTTTAATAGTATTCCGACTAAATCTATTAAACCTTGGGTCAAAATTATCACCAAATTTGGAAAAGTTTTCATGATTATTTCTTGAAAGTTTTTTTCTTCTCCTGTGCTTAAATTCAAGTTACACAAATATTTGTTTTTCCCCTATATTTTCATTTTGGATAGCTTTACTGATATGCCTTCAGCTTCACTAATCTGTTCCTTGGTTTTGTCTAACCTACCTTTAATCTCAACCAGTATACTATTCATATTCAAAAGTTTAGATTTTTATTTCCAGAAGTTCATTTTGTCTTTTTTCACATCTTTTACATGCTTATGCATTCTAACATCTTAAAGATAGGAAATAATTTCATAATACATATTAAATGATCCCCTGTATCAATTTTATCATCTTTTTTAGGTCTGTTTTTATTATTGACTTTTCTCAAAATTATGAGTCAAATATTCCTGCTTCTTTCTATGCCTGGCAATTTTCTTATCAGATGACAAGCATTGTGAATTTCATATTGTTTAGTGCTTATGCTTTAGTTTAAAATACAGTTAAATAATTTTTAGGTTTGTTCTGAGAAGAAATTATTTGACAGCAGTTTAATCTTTGTGAGGTTCTCCTGTAAGTTTTGTTATGTGAATCCAGAACAGTCTTTAGTCTAGGGCTAGTTTGACATCACTGCTGATGCACTATTCTTTGATAACTCTATCTGATGTGTGTATGTATGAAGAGGTTTCTCTTTTTTGGGGGAAGCGTGAGCTAGTCCCAATTTTATGTGTGCTTTAGGATTTGCTCTCACTGCTAATTTCTAGTGGTTCTCTCTATGTCCTCTAGTAGTTTAGAAACTTGTTTTGCACTAATGAGTGATAAACTGCACCCTCAAGATAATCCTAAACCACCCTCCAGAATTCCTTTTTTGTGAAGCTCTCTTGGTAATCTTCCTTGTCATTGCTAACTGTTTTCTTTCCTAGATTTCTCAACTACATCTCTTCAACTCAGGACCCCCAGTGTGCTCTCTATAGGACTTCTTTCAATGTGATTAAACCTGGAAACTGGGTCAATGATAAGCCTCATCTCATCTGTTTGTATTTTCCCAGGGATCACAGTCTGGCACCGCTCTTGGCCCAATGTCTGTACAGAATTGTTTAATTTATGTACTGTATGTTTTTGTCATATAAACTGGTAAGGTAAACTCCTTTTTTCCCCCTCAATTGTCACTGGAAAAAGAATTCCTAAATTCTAACAGTGATTACTGATGAAAACCTTTAGTTAAAAAAAAAATCAATGGATACTTTTTTTTAACATGGCAATGTATATTTTTTTCTCTCTCAAACAAGTGTCTTAATTAACACAAAACACCAGAGTCATTTTCACTCTTAGATATAAACAAGGTAAAAAAGCTCATTATCTTCAATACATTTATCATTGTGTTTGAGGTACTAGGAAATGAAATTAGATAAAAGAAAACAATGGAGGCTTAAGAATTAGAAAGGAAGAATTTAAAGTATCTCTATATGTACTGATTTTATATTATACATGTAAAACACAAGATAATCAATGTTTTTTTAAAAAGTCCCTCAAAATATAAAGATTTGAATGAAATAGGAGGAAAAAACATTAACATGCAAAAGCAATAAACAATAGATGTCTGAGTAGCTGAAGATGCTGCCAAGATCTGTTCTTCCAGAAAAGATTGCTTCTATGAAAATAGAAGATGTTTTCATAATCCTGGCATAGGCAATGATTTCCTAGATAGGATGCAAAAAGTAAAAAATAATTAAAAGTAAAAATATATAAATTGTACTTCATAAAAAGTAACAAGTTTTGTTCTTCATTAGACTATTAAAATGAAAACCAAAGCAATGGATTGGAAGAAAATATTCACAATAATGTGTGCCTTTTAAATAAATTATACTTAGAATATATGAAGAACTCATGTGCCATGGGAGTGCAAAAAAAAAAAAAATGAATCTGGAAAACAGTATGCAGACAGAACCAGGAAGAAGACACAAAACAATGCCAGCTATATGTACGATTCCATTGATATGAAATTCTAAAATGGGCAAAGCTAATCTACATTGAAAGAAAATAGATCAGTTATTGCTGGGACCAACAGTTGAAAGGAATGAGTACAAAAAGGCACAGCTGAACATTTTAAGTTAGGTAGAAATAGTCTGTAGCCTAATTCGGGTAGTGATTACAGGTTTATATACAATTGCCAAAACAAACTGAAGTGAACTCTTAAGATAAAGGTTTTTTTTCTTGCAAAGTGAATTATATCTCAATAATGTTGATTTAATCCTTAAAATAATTATTCCAGTTATGGAGTCTCAGCACTGATCATCATATTTTATTTGTTTACTGAACTCTTTACTTGGAAACTGTGATTGTAGCTCGTGTCCTTTTATTTTTCTATTTCTGTCTTCATCTATTTCCCTCAGCAAATTTTCTCGATGTACTTGAATGTATTATGTATTCTCACAGATCCCTATTTCTGGTAGTTTGGACCGATTAAATGAATTATTTAATTTGTTACCTCATCATGATTTAGATATGGTTGTTGGAGTATTCTAACCACTAGTTTTTGTAAAAAGTGGGAAGGAAGAAGCACTCTAAAATGTATCCTCTTGGGCTGCCAGTTGAAAAGCAGGCAGGCTGCTAGTTTTCTGCTGAAGTCCTTCTGATTTCTACATATCTCACAGCATCAAGAACAATGAAGACTCAATAAATACAAAATGAAAAAACTTTAGTAACAAGCTGAATGTCCTTTATTCAAGGGAAAATAGTTTAAGGATTAGGGGAGTACAGTCCCTTGTAGCAGTGTCACACTCTTCCCAAGGGACTTTGGACAAAACTGTTCTAACAGTGTTAAAAGTGATAACATGGAAACGGCATGATTGGCTAGGGTCTGTTGGGGAAAAGGGACTGGCTCAGATGGTCAGTGTCAGAAATTAAGACACATGAACATGAGGAGATTGCAACAAGACTTTACTCCTGCAGAAGGGTGCAAGTGCTCAAAAAGCGTGCAAAAGAGGGAAGACCTCCCCCTGTTTATTCCTAATGAGGGTGTATATCTGTCCCCTTCCCAGTGGTCAGGACAGAGTGCACATTCTTCTCACTTGGCTAATTTGAAGCAAACTGTTACTGGGAGAATAGGGAAAGAGGGGGATGGAGGAGGGCATCTCAGATGAAGCAGGAACAAAATGGAGTAACCAAGACTTCCTTTGATAGAAAAGACAAATGTTAATTCTCACAGGTCACACATCTGATCTGTTTAGAAATATCAAGGAATAAAGAAATAAGTATGAGCCCGGAATTGGCTTGGTGTTTTGTGATTGTCTAATTGGATATACAGTTGACCCTTGATCAAGGCAGGTGTTAATGCTGACCACCACACAGTTGAAAATCTGTGTGTAGTCCACCAAATGGGAAGGATTTATATTGTATTCAACAAAGTATACTTAAAGATTTTTAAGAAAGAAAAAACACAGTAAATCAAATATAATGGAAAAAATAAAAATCGTAAAAAATAAGATAAAATGAAATAAAATAGCTCATTGAACAAAAAAAAAAGAAAAAAATCCGTATCTATGGTTTCACTCTGCAGATTCAAACAACCTCAAATCATGTAATGCTATAGTACATATTCATTGAAAAAAAAATGTCATATATGTGGACCTACACAGTTCAAACCCACATTGTTCAAGGATCAGATGTACCGCATTTCTAGTCAACTGCATTTCTGGTCAAGCAGAGCATTTATAGCTTAGTTTGCTGAAATGGCAATCTGGGTGACACTACATATCAAGCTTCTTTTGCCTTTTGGTGGCCTCATTGACTAGAAAAACACATATTAACTAGTGGTTACCCTAACTAGTGGTTACTTGCTTCCTGAGAATTGTGAGCTCAAGTTTGGCACTTGACTTGCCATCAACCTCTACATGGAGTAAAACATGAGCCACTGCAGTTACCAACTCTCAGCACCCCCTGAAAGGAGCTCAGGGTGGAGACGAGGAGTGAGGTACTCTGTGCTCTAGGAAAACTGGAAGAAAAGGCCTTCCTTCAGATAGTCAGATATTTTTAGGAGAAGATTTTAAGTGCCTAATTCTTGGATACTGGAAAGATGATACCAGAATCCGGGTTCTTGTTCACGGTGGTCAAAGAATGAACTCCATAAACACACAGGCTGCAAGCAAGTGAAGTTTTTACTAAAGGGAAGCAAAAAGCTCCCAGGGCTTATGGGAGGTGGGGGGAAAGAGCCCCCTTCTCTATTGTCCTATAGGGATTTTTATCTCTTAAAGGTGTGGAGGGGCACAAATATTGGGTCCAGAAAGGTGTTTTTTTTTCCATCGGCCTTGCTCAGTTACCTATATCAGTCCTTGTCCAATAGAGGTTTTAGGAATGGAAATGTCCGGTAAATTTTATGGTTTTTTGTCCTTTCTTTCATTAGATTAAGTCACCACTCCTCTCATTCCTTTTTATCAGTTGAGGAGTGGCCTAGAGATTTGCATTTCCTATGGGAAAGTCTGTGGGGAATATGCATTTCCTACAATAAAACAGGGCCTGTGGAGGTGTTACTCCCTGGAGCCCTTAAGCCACAAATGTTAATCAATAGCCATATCAGAAGAATGTATCAAAGCCCATTCTCCTACACTGACTACCTGAGTTAATATTCTGCCTCACCTGTTTCTCCTCATATCTAGAAAAACACTGAAACCCTTCATGATGTCTGCTCCTTGTGACTGGTAGTAACCTTCAGGAGA
Source organism: Catagonus wagneri (assembly GCA_004024745.2). Taxonomy (NCBI): domain Eukaryota; kingdom Metazoa; phylum Chordata; class Mammalia; order Artiodactyla; family Tayassuidae; genus Catagonus; species Catagonus wagneri. The sequence goes on from PVHT020000015.1 coordinate 5,851,057, forward strand.
TCAGCAGCAAACTTTTGCAAAATGTGTGTATGCTACATGCATGTCCCCCACACCTTTATCATATCCTGATATTCCCCCTTTCCCTCCTTGGGTGCTATTTCAGTCAGGTCTGTAGTTAAGAATAAGTAATATCTCCAAGGGTGAGAGCCAGGGAGTCCTTCAGGCTGTGAAAACTCAGGATACTGGCCCTGATGCTGGAGGTGCATATCATAGGAATGATTTTAGTGAGCCCAGGCCTCTTTTGTTCCTCCTCCCTGCCCTTTGTTGCAAAAACTCTTGCATATCCTAGCTCCTACCTCACTACCTAAGAGGGGAGCAGTTTCTAGGGGCTACTTGAGATGCTGTCTCCTGGGCTTAAGTCCTAATGTTGCCCCAAATAAAACTTAATTCTCAACTTTCAGTTTGTGTATTTTTTTAGTAGAAAGAATCAACAGATCACTTTGGGGTCAGCCCTTTACAGAATCATTAATATGCTTTAGGGAGCTTTCATATGATTAATCCAGTTTTTTTTTTTTTAAAGGTAGAAAGAGGGGAATTCCTGTTGTGGCACAGCAGTTAACGAATTCGACTAGGAAACATGAGGTTGCTGATTCGATCCCTGGCATCGCTTAGTGGGTTAACGATCCGTCGTTGCCATGAGCTGTGGTGTAGTTCACAGACACGGCTTGGATCTGGCATTGTTGTGGCTGTGGCGTAGGCTGGCAGCTACAGCTCCATTAGACCCCGTAGCCTCTGAACCTCCACATGCCGCAGGTGTGGCCCTAAAATGACAAAGGACCAAAAAAAAAAAGGAGAAAGAGGAAAGTATAGATTTAAAAAGACAAAAAAAGAGACAAAGGAGATAATATACAATTTAAATGTATAACATTTGTTTGGAATTCTGTATGAATAATCTATAAAATATTGATACTGGAAAGATGAAACCAGAATCTGGGCTATTGTTCATGGTGGTCCGTGAACACACAGGCAGCAAGCAAACAAAGTCTTTATTAAAAGAAAGCAAAGAGCTCCCAGGGCTGCTGGGAGAGGGGAGAAGAGCCCCCTTCTCTATTGTCCTATAGGGATTTTTATCTCTTAAAGGTGGGCAGGGGCAGAAATATGTGCCTTTTTTCATTTGCCTTGCTCAATTACCTATATCAGTCCTTGTCCAATAGGGGTTTTAGGGTTGGAAATGTCTGGTAAATTTTATGGCTTTTTTTTTTTTTGTCCTCTTCTTTCATTGGATTAAGTCACCATTCCTCTCATTCCTTTTCTATCAGTTGAAGAGTGGTCTAGAGGTTTGAATTTCCTATCACAAGCAAAGTCTGTGGGGAATGTGCATTTCCCATAATAAAACAAGGCCTGTGGAGGTGTTACTCCTTGGAGACATTGAGCCACAAATGTTAATCAAAAGCCATATCAAAAGAATGCATTGAAGCCCATTCTACTACACTGACTACCTGAGCTAAACATTCCGCCTCAATATGAAACAGTGGATGAATTTAAACAAACAGGATAGTGATTTTTATTATTTGTTTTTATATGTGATAATGTTATTATGATTATGATTTAAAAGAATTCTTATCATTGGACATTAAAAAATAATCTGGCCTGAAAGTCTGGATTAACAATTTTCCCAGGGAAAATAAATATTTCAGTTTGTGATCCAGGAGAATGCAAATCTTGTAAAGTTCTTCTTTATTCCACAAAGATTATAAATGTTTAGTAGTGTGGCAGATACTGTAGAATGACTATGCAAAGCCATCTAAAACTCAGTTCTACCTTACTTTAATGACTAGATCACTAAAATATTCACCTTTTCAAATCCCTTCTTCTCCAGATAAGGGTGATCATTTGTCCTGTTTCTGGCTAGTAAAATGTAAGAATAAGAAGCTTAGGAATGTCTCTTGGAATTCTTTTGAAAGGGACAGAATCAATGACTCTGTGGAAATAAAGACCACCTAAATGAGAATAAGCAAAGGTTACTCATTCAGAGCTTGCTATATGGCAAGTCAGGCAATCTCACGTATCTAGCAGAGATGCAAAGACAAGCAGAGGAGTGCAAAGCTTTACAGTGGTAAAATGGGAAGGCTTCAGGTACGCTCTTTTGGAGGCTGTTGAGATAGGACTAACTAGAAGTGGGACATCGTATATGATTAGTTAAGGGTACATATTTAACCCTCTCCAGTTGGTCCTAATTTGGAAAAGGGGGCAAAACTTAGAATGGTTGTTAGTCATTAATCAAGCCCTGATGATTTGGGAGCTATTATTTCAGGGGTTATTGTTTGGCTTCCTAGACTTGTTGCTAAAGATAGTAGGTTGTCTTCCCGGAATAGATACTAATGATAATGAATTGGTTTCCCAACAGGTTGCTGGAGATTTGGGGTCAGAATCCTATTTTTGTATATGATCTGAGCATTCTCCACTTGTATATTCAGTCTCTCAGCTGGTTCATTGAAATTTTGCCCTTTGCTCTTCACCTTTCTTCTTTTTGGAGGTGCCTTAGTTATCTTGAAAACACAAGGACAAAAATCACATGATAAGAATAGTTAAGCCTGAAGTAGAGAGATTGGGACCTTTACAATATTCTTCCTGAATTGCAAGGGTTCTGGACTTGTTGACTTTTTTTTTCTTTTGGTCATTTTGCTTTTATCTAGAGCCACGCCCGCGGTGTATGGAGGTCCCCAGGCTAGGGGTCTAACAGGAGCTGTAGCCACCGGCCTTTGCCACAGCCACAGCAACGTGGGATCTGAGCTGCGTCTGCAACCTACACCACAGCTCACGGCAACGCCGGATCCTTAACCCACTGAGCAAGGCCAGGGATCGAACCTGCAACCTCGTGGTTCCCAGTTGGATTCGTTAACCACTGAGCCACGACGGGAACTCCGGACTTCCTAACTTCTTATTATATGAGGAAAACCTTATGGTTATCAAAGGGGAAAAGGGAGGAGGGATAAATTAGCAGTTTGGGATTAACATATACACATTACTATGTATAAAATAGATAACCAATGAAGAGTTACTGTATAGCACAGGGAAATCTACTCAGTGGTCTGTAATAACCTATAAAGGAAAATAATCTGAAAAAGAATAGATATATGTATCACAGAATCACTTTGCTGTACACCTGAAACTAGCACAACAGTTTAAATCTACTATACTTCATTAACAACAAGCAAACAAACAAAAAAAAGATAATCTCTTCCTACTTGAGCCACAATTAGTGTGGCTATCTGTTGCTTGTAGCTAAATGGATTCTTTTTTTAAAAAACAATTATTAGTGTATAGTAGATGTACAATGTTTAATAAGTTTCAGGTGTACAGCAAAGCGAATTATTTATACATATACACATATCCATTATTTTTTCCCATATAGGTTTTTTCAGACTATTGAGTAGGTTTCCCTGCTATAGAGCAGGTCCTTATTAATTATCTATTTATACAGTAGTGTGCATATGTTATTCCCATACTTCTAATTTACCCCTCCCCTCCCCCCACCACAGTTTCCCCTATGGTAACCACAAGTTTGATTTCAAAATCTATGAGTTTGTTTCTGTTTTATAAACAAGTTGTTTCATATCATTTTTATAGGATTCTACATATAAGGGACATTATCAAGTATCTGTTTTTATGTGACTTATTTCAGGGACTAAATGGAGACTTAACTGCCACAGGTTGGCTACCGACATGAGTGAGGAGAAAGTCTAAGTAGAAGATGCTAACAGCAACCCAACAGAATCCCAAATACTCTTCTTGTGATTTAGGATAACTAATCAGTGTTTTCTGGGTTCCTCTAAAAGTTCTATAGAAGTGGCTGGGAGACAATTGGCAAATAATGTTTATATAGAGTGAGTTGAGTTTATTGTCAAAATTGTTTATACTACCCATATTTTTTTATTGAAGTTATATACATAAATAATTTCATACAATGTCGGGAAATATGAGTGCAATAAAAGTGTTTCTATAGATAATAAGTTGAATGCTCTGGCAAGACTTAATACCAGAGAGATGCTAAAAATAACTACTATATAATTAAGTGCAGTAAATTAAAAGTTAAAAGGTTGGAGATTAAATTATAACAATTTAAAAACTTTCTGCCCTGGAGTTCCCATTGTGGCTCAGTGGGTTAAGAATCTGATGTCTCCTTGAGGACACAGTTTCAATCCCTGGCCTAGCTCAGTAGGCTAAGGATCCAGTGTTACAGATGTGGCTCAGACTGGTTTTGTTGTGGCTGTGGCATAGGCATTCAAGCTCCAGCGCCTATTCATCACCTGGCCTGGTAACACCTGCACCTGCCACAGGGTGCAACCATAAAAGAAAAACTAAAAGAGTTTTTGCCCTTCCACGGTGGCAGCCATTGAAGAGCAGCAGCCATGGCTTTGTGCTACCCCATGGCCATGGGCCTTAACAAGGACCATAGCATGACCAAGAACATGAGCAAGCCAAGGAACAGCTGCCTGCATGGGCACCTCACCCAGCACATCAGGTTCTTGTGGTACATGATCTGGGGGGGGGCAGTGTGGCTTCACATCTTGTGAGTGGCAGGCCATGAAGCTGCTCAAGGTCTCCAAGGACAAGTGAGCCCTCAAGTTTATCAAGAAAATGGTGGGGACACACATCCACACCAAGAGGAAGAAAGGAAATGAGCAACGTCCTGGTAGCCACGAGGAAAGCAGCAGTCAAGAAGGACTGATCCCCCTCCCCTCTGAGCATAAGAAAACTTTTCAGAAGAGAAAGAAAAAGTTCCCACCTTCAGATTGATTCACAAGGATATACAAATTATTGTTCCAATAAAAAAAATGAAACAGGAAATTGTAGAAGTTGCATTATGGATAAACTTTAAAGAAAGGTGATGTGAAGGGGGGCCCCAATTACAGCTCCATACATAAAATTATGACCAAAAAGTAAGCATTAGCAGTGCACCAAAAGACTGGTGAACAAAGGTGCATTGGATTAACCAACTAACCACTGTTTTTGATTTTCTTATTTACAAGTGTGTTTTGTTGATGGGTTATGATTTCCTTCCTGAGGCTGTCAATATTAAAAGAGTAAATAAAAAATCCACATATTTATATAACTTGATTATTTTTTTATTGTTTTCAATCTAAAAAGATTGTATGCAAAGTTATTTAAAAAACCTAATGACAGCTTCTAATGACAATTTATTGAATAATTTCAATAAAATGTATAGATATGTTTCATAGGAAATATAGGTTGTTTTCGTATTTACTACACAACAGAAATCTATGTTACCCATTTATTAGTTGTACTCTTTAATATATTTTAGCTCATTAGTGCTATATAAATATATCTGACTGAAATTTTGCTTCTATTGTTTTCTCCATACATTTTTATCAAATTTTTCTTGTGTGTATTTTGTTGCTGTATTGTTAAGAGATATATATACTCAAATTTTTATAATTCCTTTTTTTTTGTCTTTTTAGGGCCGCACCTATGGCATATGGAGGTTCCCAGGCTAGGGGTCTAATTGGAGCTGTAGACTCCAGCCTACACCACAACCACAGGAACTCCAGATCCGAGCTGCATCTGCAGCCTACCCCACAGCTCAAGGCAATACTGGATCCTTAACCTGATGTGATGCCAGGGATCAAACCTGCAACCTCATGGTTCCTAGTCAGATTCGTTAACCACTGAGCCACGACAGGAACTCCTGTTACAACTTTCGTAGTTGTTCTACAGTCCTTGGATATTCTGCTCTCTTTTTTTTTTTCAGTCTTTTTTCTCTGTGCTTTTAGTTTTGGAAGTTTTAATTGAGATATACTTGAGCTCAGAGAGTTTTTCCTCAGCTATGTCTGGTCTACTAATAAGCCAGTCAAAGGCATTCTGAATTTCTGTTACAGTGTTTTTTAACTTTAACATTTAGTTTTGATTCTTTCTTAGAATTCCCATCTCTCGACTTATCTTGTTCACCTGTACTTGCATGCAATCTACCTTATTTATTTATTAGAGCCCTTAGCATATTAATCATAGTTTAAATTTAAATTGTAATTTTCTCTTGATATACAGATGTGATGTACTGGGTAAAAGAAACTACTATTGATAGGTCTTTAGTAATGTAATGGTAAGTTTTATGGAAAGAGGAAGCACTCTATAGTCCCATGTTTAGGTCTCTGTCTTTTAGTGAGCTTGTACCTCTGGACTATGAACTGCACAATAGTTTTCAGTCCATCCTCCTTTAGGGGGAACAGAATGATTAGATTTGGCTGGAATTGGATATTTCTCTTCCCCTAGGTTGGTCAGACTCTGATAAAACCCCAGTATATTAGGGCCTGATTAAATAGCTTTTCCTTGTTATGAAGAACAGATTTCTCTGGTGTATTTCAAAATGGCTACCTCTTTTCTCCTTCTGCCTGAAAGGCTGTTTTGTTTTTTTTTTTTTCTCTCTCAAATCTTCACTGTGAAAACCCGTGAGCTACTAGGGGTAAAAGTCTCCCCTCCACAATTGCCTCTCCCTGGAGTTTTTGACTCTCAGAGTTGTCCACACTGAGCCTCTAGTAATTCATTTACAGTTCAGGTTTTTCCTACACGACAGGGTCTCATGGCGGTTTCTACTTATGGATTTCTTGTCTGTTACATTGAGATTCTCAGTATTTACATGTCTTTCCAATTTTAGGGAAAGTGGTTTGCCTGTGACCTCACTTGTCTTATGGATCTAAGTAGAGCTGTTGATTTTTCAGTTTGTTCAGCTTTTTACTTATTGTTAGGACAGAGTGGTAATTTCAAAGCTCCTTACATTATGAACTGGAAACTATCAGGTCTGTTCCCTTTCTCCATTCTTCTACATTTAGCAGAATGAAGATATTCAAATATGCACACTTATGCACTTGTAGTACATAATAGTAAAATTTTATGTTTAAGTAGAGAGTTTATTTGAATAGGGATTACCAACCATATTGGTACAGTTTAAAGTTCCCATAATCACTGTGTTTAAAGTTACCTTATGGCATCCTTCTTTACTCTCATTCTACTCTGGGGTTTCCTACCCCACACCCACTAATCTAAGAACAACATTTCAACAGACTGAGAAAGGAAACCACCTCCCTTATGATATTCTTCCACTTACACCATTCATTTATTACCTTTATATATCCATTCTATAAATACATGAGGTGTATTTTGTATTTGATCTATCTGTCATGGAGGATAATTAAAACATTTGCTGCCATCAGAGACTTCAGAGACTGTTCCATATATTTTTTTAATCTTTTTAGGACCACACTCATGGCATGTGGAAGTTTCCAAGCTAGGGATCGAATCGGAGCTGTAACCACCACGCTACGCCACAACCACAGCAACTCCAGATCCAAGCCATGTCTGTCACCTATGCCACAGCCTGCAGCAACGCTGGATCATTAACCCACTGAGTGAGGCCAGGGATCAAACTCACATCCTCATGGATACTAGTCAGGTTCTTAATCCTCTGAACCACAATAGGAATTCTATTCCATAGTTTTGATTCTTCATTATTTCACAGCTGATGACGTGTGTAATGAGGATCTCTGATGCATTGTGGAGGGGGGTTCCTCTGAAATTTTTTAAGAGGCAGCCACTGGTGTAGCTATATTTGTTGTTAACATTGGGCCTACTCAAGAAATTAGCCAAGTTCCTTTTACTTCCATGTGCACTAACAGATGTTTATGTCAGTACCACAAACATAGGAATTCTGACTTATTTTAAATTTTAATTCAACTAAATGGTTATTACTGAGTACTTTCTATGTGTAAGCAATCTGTTAATCACTACAGGGTAAATAAATTAAAAAAAGATTTTCCATTCTCTTAAAATGTTTAGATGCTAGCTGGGACAAAGTTGAGAGTGAGACTGTAAGGTGGAGATGGAAGGGAGATAGGGAAAAAATATTTAATATAATCAGGATGTGTAGAGAATACCAAAATAATTACAAAATGACATGGGAACAAATGAAGATCATTTATAATTAGTGGAATCCAAAGAGTTTTCATTAAAGAGGTAATGAGATAGAATTGCAGAATTTTAAAATATGGACTCCAGGGTGAGTATAGAAGACACTCAAAAAAGATAGATTAAAATAAGCATGGAAGAAGTAAAGCATGAGTCAACAAGCATTGCAGTATATCTGTAGAGTTATAATTTGTAGATGATCTAGCAGGTTAGAGCAATAAAAGCCTGAAAAGTTAACTTGAAATAAAATAATGAGAGTCTTGGATGTAAAATGATGTAACTTCAAGTCAATTTGTTAACTAAATGGGGAGGAACAATGATTATTTTAAATCGGGAAAATAAAATAAAAAATATAAAGCTTTACCGAAAGAATTTTTTTTTCTGATAGGTAGGGTAATTTGGAAGTGAGGAAGCTGAAAAGATGAAGACCAGCTAAGAAGGTCTTACAAAAACTCAAAAGATTGAGTCAATCAAGCCTGAACTTGTGTAGTGGCAGAGGAAATAGACAGAGAAGAATGGATAAAATATATCCCATAGAAACTAAAATTAATACAATTCAGCAACAGGTTGGCCATAGGAAATAGAGAGGAAGGAATAAAAAAATGACACAGATTTCAAGGCTGAGTAGAACTGTTGGAATAAATTAAACGCCAGGAAAATAAATTGTCTTGAGCAAGAAAATGAGTTCAATTCTGAAAATGTTGAATTTGTGATGCCACTGAAGTGGAAATATCAGTAAAGCACTTAACTCTGCAGGTGTCCTGTTCTAGAGAGATACTAGGACTAAAGATATGGATGTAAGAGTTGTTTACATAGGAGTGATAGTTGAATCTATGGATGTAGACACATTTTCTGAGGAATGGATTCTAAAGAACAAATGAACAGAAAGTCATAGATAGCATCTTATAATATATATAAAATTACTGAGATCCAACTTAAAGAGAAGTGAATGGGAACCATACGCAAATATGTGTATAACTCATATGATAGGCCCACAAGGTAAATTGTGTTACTACAAGGTAATGCCTGTGAAGGATTTATTTTGGGGTAGAGGAAAAATTTCAGATACAGGAAGGCACATCCAGCAAACTGGCTCTTTCTTCCAACAAAGGGCTCCTGGCAGGGATGCTTAAAAATTCTGTACTTGACCAAATTACAAAGTTTAGTAAATTTAAGGAAGAATAATCTAAGAAAACTGTTGTGTCCACAGCATGGATTTTGAAAGGTGGTAGAATCTAGAATTTAATAATAGAGCTTCAGAGTTTTTGTTGTGGCTCAGTGGGTTATGAACCCAACATAGTGTCTGTAAGGATGCAGGTTCCATCCCTGGTGTCGCTCAGTGTGTTAAGGCTCTGGTATGGCTGCAAGCTGCAGCATAGGTTACAGATGCAGCTCGCATCTGGTGTTGCTGTGGCTGTGGCATAGGCTGGCAGCTGCATCTCTGATTCGACCCCTAGCCTGGAAACTTACCTATGCTGCAGGTGAGGTGTGGCTAAAAAGAAAAAAAAAATAGAATCCATACAGACAGTGTTTGGGTTTAAATTCCTGCCCTTCCACTTAATAGCTGTGTGGCTTTGTGCAAGTGTCTTAATTTCTCTATGTCCCAGTACCTTCAAATGCATAACTGAGAAAAATATTACTACCCTCTAAATCTGTTTTAGTGGTAAAGTAAGTTAACAACTGTCTGTACATAGAACAGTTCTTGATATTTGGTACACGTTCAACAGATATTTATTATTATTGTGTTTAGTCTCCTGACTCAGCTCTGATTGTCTGAGACCTATGGAGAGATATTTCACTATATATTCTTTAAGATATGGATGAAAAAGAAGATTTCTTTGGCAGTCTTTTTAACAAATTGGAAAATAAAGAGGAGAGAGTTAACATTCCATCACATGGTCATGCAAACTCTGTCACCTTTGGCAACAGGAAGAGATAAATGTGCCAAGCCAATCAATTAGAAAGACTAGTGTCCACAAAAGTAGGAGCAGATTAGTGACAACAAACTGACCTACAACTTTGATCTGTGCCTGCTACACTAGGCAGAGCAGTAGCCATTAAAACTAGAGAACTGTATCTAGCTGGACAACAGGGGTGACCATATCACCTAATAGTACAATGCTGGTACATTGAGAGTAGAGCACTTAAAGGTATTCCCCCAAGGTGAGAAATGATAAGAGCAGGCATTGTAGAGGGCTCAGAGTAAAATTTGTTAGCAAGTAAGATAAAAAGATATTAAAATTTGGGTTATATTGTTGCAGAAACTGCAGAAACCGTGGCGGTGGAAGGAGACAAAAGGCACTCGGAGATGTGGAATAGCAAGGTTTATTCAGCACCGGTGCGGGCTCAGAGGAGTCACCTCCGAAGTCTGAGCACCAGGTCTTTGTTCTCAGCAACTTTTATACAATACCAGGTCTTGTAACCATCCCCAGACCTCCCGCTTTCCCAAGCAGTGTTTCTTCTAAGAAGCTGAGCAAGCAAGGTTACAGAAGCAAAACTGATAAGTAACGCTGGGAACACGATTAATAGGGCTGCTGGCTTAGACATAGGGCCTATATTTGCTACATAATTACAAGAAGCGTGGTACAGTGACGAGCACAGCTGAAAAGGCAGGCAGCTGCCCTTTCAGCCAGGGTGGGGGGGGCATTGTGCCCCATGGTTAAAACTCTTACTTCAGTATGTGTTTAATAGACAGGGAGAATAAAAGAAACTGACCTGTGTACAGAAGAATTAGTTGCAAATTAGCAGGGTATCATTTTACAGAAGCCCAGAGAGGAGGATTTTTTAGAAGTATGGGGTTGTCAACAGCTTCAAATACTGCAGAAATGTCAAGAAAAATGAACATTGACATAGGTGAGTTTGGAAACCAGAAGGCCTCTTTTAACATCTAGTAAAGCAGTTTCAGTAGAATGGTGGAGTTTAGAGACTGATTTTAAGAACTAATACTGTGAATGGGTGATAAAGAATTAAACTGTGAAATCTCTGAAGCAAATGTGAAAGTAAGAAAGAGACAAGATAGTACCTTGAAGAGGTGACAGGAAGTAGTAGATGAATTTTCAGTTTAGGGAGTGTTGTGCCATGTTTGTTTGTAGACAGAGGAATAAAACTCAACATTGGAGGATATTAAGAATTCAAGCTGTAGAGAGATTAATAAATGGAACACGGTACAAAGAACAGACAGATTACAGCTTCCTTATTTTATATCTGTCTTTTCTAGTTGCAGGGAACATGTTATTCCTCAGAAGAGATCAAGTTATGACCGTTAATATGAGGAAAAATATGGAAAATTTTGGATACGGCTTCCATTTAAAACCAAAAGATGAGCAGAACTGTTGTCAGATTTAACAGATTGAATTATAACATAGTCCTGAGACTATGTTATGGACTGTTAAGGCTTTTGGGAACCCCTGCAGCAGGTGCCCATGGATTTTTGGTTTGGTATTCTACTATTAAAGTGACACAGCTACTCTTTTGGTTTTTGATGTTTTCTTTGTTTCTTATTTTCCTCCTTCTCTACCTTGGCTATCTTAACCTCTATTCAGCATATACTCTCTTCTCTGATGTTAACCAGATTTGCTACGCATAACATACCATATTTCAATATTCTAAATTTATCTTATACAATTTTTTAAAAATTGTGTGTAACATGGACATATTAAAACAATCTCCTACTTAAACAAATTTTCTGCTTACTTATAATTTTGACCAACCCATGAACTTCAGTTGAATCTTTTTTTTTTTCATGGTCATTCTTGCCTTTTGATCCCTCTGTATGTGCTTTTAGCCTCAGCTCTCCCTATTAACTACACCATGATCTTGGGAGTTCCGGTTTATATTTCTTAAAAAGAGAATGTTATCGGTCCAGTTTATACTTATTTGTCCAGAACTAGTCATGTTTTGTCACCTCATATGCTTCCAATACGTTTAGGAAATGACTTGTAAAAATCAAGTGACTATTCATAGTCTAATACCTAGTAACTAGGTGATAGTTGTGAAGAAGTATAAAGTGGACATCATGTGAGCGAAACATAAAGAAAAAACTGGGGGTCACTTACCCTAGTAGAGGAATGATTAGATCTAGTAGGTACTGTGATTGACCAATTGAGGGCCCTTAGGATTTAAATAAATTAACACAGATAACCCAACTCTATTTCTGAAATGACTCTCAGTTCTTTTCCCTTTTATACTAATCAATAGTGTCTTAGTTTACACCTTCTTATCATCTCTTATCTGGGCCTTTGCTAACTTATATAACTGCCTCTGGTCTCTTCTCCATGCCAAACTATCTTCCATACTGATTTGGGGCTTTTCTTTCTAAAATGCATTTTAAATTACCTAAGTATCTAGTACAATACATTTAGTGACAATAAAAACTATTTTATTTATTTATTTACTTATTTATTTTTAATTAATTAATTAATTTTTTTGCATTATAGCTGGTTTACAGATTTCTGTCAGATTTTCCAACTGCACTGCATGGTGACCCGGTTGCATGTACATATATAGGTTTGTCACATGTAATTAGATATAGTTTCCCGTGCTATACAGTTGGAGCTCCTTGCTATTTCATCATTAAAGCACTAGTTATCCCCATTCCCTCCCGCCCCTCCCGCACCCCTCCCCTGCCCCTCCCCCGCCCCCTTGGCAACCACAAGTCTGTTCCCCAAGTTCGTGACTTTCTTTTCTGTTGAGATGTTCATTTATGCAGTGTTTTAGACTCCAGTTATAAGAGATTTCATATGACATCTGTCTTTCTCCTGAGTTGCTTCACTCAGTATGAGGGTTTCTAATTCCATCCATGTTGATGCGAATGACATTATTTTATCC
>PVHT020000015.1:5867044-5903713 GCA_004024745.2 Catagonus wagneri
CCTCTTTGTATGTTTGGTAGAATTCACCTGTGAAGCCATCTGGTCCTGGACTTTTATTTGTAGGGAGTGTTTTGATGACATACTCAATTTCATTTCTAGTGATTGGTCTGTTCAGTTGATTTATTTCTTCTTGATTCAGTTTTGGGAGGGTGTAGGTCTCTAAAAATTTGTCCATTTCTTCTAGATTATCAAGTTTGTTGGCATATAATTGTTTATAGTATTCTGTCATGTTTTTTTTGTATTTCTGTAATATCTGTTGTAATTTCTCCTTTTTCATTTCTTGTTTTGTTTATTTGGGTTTTTTTCTCTCCTCTTCTTGATGATTCTTGCCAGAGGTGTGTCAATCTTGTTTACCTTTTCAAAGAACCAGCTCTTGGACTTATTAATTTTTTCTATTGTTTTTTGAATTTCTATTTTATTGATTTCCTCTCTGACCTTAATGATTTCCTTCTTTCTGCTGACTTTAGGGTGTTTTTGTTCTTCTTTTTCTAATTCATTTAGGTGATGGGTTAGGTTATCAATTTGAGATTTTTCTTCTTTTTTGAGGAAGACCTGCATTGCTATGAACTTCCCTCTAAGCACCGCTTTTGCGGCATCCCATAGATTTGGGGTTGTTGTGTCTTCATTCTCATTGGTTTCAAGGTATTTTTGTATTTCTTTCTTGATTTCCTCATTAACCCATTCGTTTTTTATTAGCATGTTGTTTAGTCTCCATGTAGTATGTTTTCTTTTGTTTCCTTTCCTGTGGTTGATTTCTAGTTTCATGCCCTTGTGGTCAGAGAAGATACTTGAGATAATTTCTATACTCTTAAATTTGTTGAGGTTAGCTCTATGCCCCATTATGTGGTCTATCCTTGAGAATGTTCCATGTGCACTTGAGAAGAATGTATATTCTGATTTTTTTGGATGTAAAAAAAAATATTATTTTAAAATGCTGTGTATATCCTATTAACATGCAATCATTTTTGTCCTTTTAAAATAATAGATTATTCTTAATATCCTCATCTATGTATAAAGATATCGATGCTAAGAAGTGTTAAGTAATATGTACAAGAAAATAAAGTTAATTAATAGTGAAACTAGGATATAAGCTGGTATTTATTAATCACAATATCATTTCAATATTTATAATTTATACTCTGTCTTATAGAAATTCTCAACACCTGCAGAAAGAAGTTCAAAATTCCTATACATTCATTCATACTTCTTCATAACTTTCCCCAGCCCACATTGAGAGGTTCATTTTTTTTCCTTGTACATCATGTGCCTGCCCTACATTTAACCATACCGAACTTCTTGCAGTTTCCTGAATATGTTACTTTAAAAAGTATTCCTGTTCATTACCTATATCTTGGGCTGAATATGTTTAAATGACACAGTTCCGAGTTCCTTCTAACATGAATTTTAATACTAGCTAAAAAATAAATATACAGAACTCTCTTGTGCCTGGAATTATGGAGTCTGTGATTTTAACTCACCCCTTCAGTCCTAAGATTACCATGCTCTGGTTATTCAATTAAACGTTAACCTAGGCATGGCTGTGAAGGAATGTTGTAGTTGTAATTAAAATCTCAAGTCAGTTGATTTTAATAAATAGAGGTAATCTCGGGTACACGAACCAATCAAGTCATTTATTTATTTATTTATTTTTTAGGGCCACACCTGCAGTATATAGAAGTTCCCAGGCTAGGGATTGATTCAGAACCACAACTGCTGGCCTATGCCCCAGCCATGGCAACACAAGGACCGAGCCACATCTGTGACCTATGCTCAGCTTGTGGCAATGCTGGATCCTTAACCCACTGATCCAGGACAGGAATCAAACCCACATCCTCATGGTGATAATGTTGGGTCCTGAAACCACTGAGTCACAAAGGTAACTCCCAATTAAGTTCTTTAAATGCAGAAAATTTTCTCCAGCTAATGGCAGAAAGACCTCACAGTTTTTAAGCAAGAGGATTTAATGAGCCTGATGTTGCTGTCTTAGAAGATGAGGGGGACCATATGGAAGGACCAGAGATTGGTTTCAAGGACAAGATTGACCCCTGGCTAGCAGCCTTTAAGGAAATGGGAACCTCAGTCCTACAACTCCATGGAGTTAAATTTTGCCAACAAGTTGAATGAGCTAGAAGTGGGTATTTTTCTCAGACCATCTAGATGATCATAACTCAGCATTGCTGACCCTTTGATTCCAGCCTTGATATCACAAGCTAGCAGAGAACCCAGTAGTGCCAGGTCAGATTTCTGAACTAGATAACTGTGAGCTAAAAAATAATGAATGCTGTTTTAAATTGCTAAGTTTGTGGTAACTTGCTATGCAGCAATAAAAAGCAACTAGAGAGTTGAATTAAGCTTTGCTAATGAGTTGTATTCATATAAGATTTAGAATGCAGGAATCAGGCATAGGCCCTCTAAAATGGCTTTTCAGTTTTCTGGCTGACAAAAATTGACTCTAGAGTTGTCATTGCTCAATCTCCAGTTTCATGAAAGTGGCAATTTCCACAATAATAATGGCTAGGTTCAAAATTTTTAAATCATCATTAGCACTGAGAAAATAGTGGCTGTCATAGTTTCTAGATTCCATATTTCAGTGTCCAGACAGATGCAGCATTTGTAGCAATAGTCATAGAGTCCTGAACAGTCTTCCTTATCCCTGGATCATAGCTACAATGAAGTTACATTAAAGTTTATAACTTAGGGAATCACCTCCTGATTCTCCACCTTTCTAATTATGACAAAAATAAATATTAGCGTTTCTAATATATCTGTTCCTAGGAGTACTAGGTGCTGTTACTAACGGTCCAGTCTTGAGCTTCAACCTCCAAATCTTGCAATAACCTTATAAATACTAAATTTACTATATTAAATCCCTTTTTTACTTAAAATATTTGGAACAGTTTCTATTACCTAAGCCTAGCCCGAACAGATAAACTGTTTGCTACTAGAAGTAATTGCAAGCAATAAAACTTCAAGATTGGGAATTTGGAACTGGTTATCTGACCTGATTGGTTATAAAAGCAATGATAATTTTGTTACTATTGGAGAATGCATCACTGTTATTTCATAGCAAACAATGGCAAATAGTTATGTAAATTTTCACTGGTGACTGTAATAAAGAGGTATTATGATACACTGTCATTGTTGGAATGAGGAATATAAGGTTTGTAGGTTGTATGTCTATTTCCGACTGCACCTGAGTGCTTAAGGAAATAAAACGGCAAGCTCAGGCTTATAAATTCTTGGCTTGGGAAATCCACTTTCAGCTCAAATATCTATAGGGGACTGAGATATCATAGGAAACAGGATTCCCACTGACTACTAGCATAAACCTACATAAATTCTACTTATAGAAAAGCTTCCTTAAGTTATAACCACAAGGTAAGTTCAGATTAACAGTAAGCGTGGGTAAACAAGAAACTCACTTTAAATATAAAGACATATATAGATAAAGAGTAAATGGATGGAGAAAATAATACCATGGTAAATTTTATCAAATAAAGTGGAATAGATAAAGTAATTTCCTACAGAGAAGATTTCACAGCAAGGAAAGCTATCAGGGATAAAGAAGGGCATTAAATAATAAATAAGGAGTTAACTGTCCAAGAAGACATAGAAACCCTTTTATTAGGGCTCCCCGAAGAAATAAGTTTGGGGGTTAATAGATACAAACTATTACGTTTAGAATGAATAAGCAATGAGATCCTACTTTATAGTGTGGGGAACTATATGTAGTCTCTTGGGATGGACCATGATGGAAGATAATGTAAGAAAGGAAATTTTATATATATGGATATATATATATGAGTCACTTTGCTCTACAGCAGAAAATGATACAACTTTATAAATCAACCATACTTCAATAAAAGTTTAAAAAATGGAAAAAAAGTAGAACCAAATAGTGGTGTAATTCCAGTCTGAGTTTAAAAGCTTTAAAACCAAGGGAGCTGATCTTATAAATCCCAGTCCAAGAGCAGAAGAAAAAACAAAAAAACAGCATAGTCTTAGATCAAGGAGGTAGGCAGAAAGGACAAGAAATGAATTCTTCCTTCTTCCTTTTGCTTTATTCAGGCTCTCAATGTATTGAGCGATACCCATTCACATTGTGAAGGACATTCTACTTTATAGAGTCCACAATTCAAATGCTCCTCTCATGTGGAAAAACCTGCACAGACACACAATATTTAATCTGAGCACTCCTTGGCCCAGTCACTGACTGTCAACTTGGCAGCCATATGCATCTCCTTAAATCGTATTTAATCTTTAAATAAAGACAGCAATGAGATCGCAATGCCACCTACCACGATACAATTCTGTCCCGAGAAGGTGAAGAGCTATCTTTGAATGACATTTATTCTTCTCCTTGATATCTTGCAACAAAAATATTATAATGTACAATTAAAAATATTTGAATATTATCATACATAATCAATATGCCTTAAGTTACATAATAAGGGATTAAGAGAAGGAAGAAAACAAAGATAATTGTTTTGCAAGCATATTAATAATAAAAGAATGTCAAGCACCCTTTCTGACAAAAATAGAATGAAATTAGAAATTAATAAAAAAAATTGGAAAAGTTAAAAATCTGATGAAATTAAGCAACACAGGCACGAGCAACAAAAGGGTCAAAGAAGAAATTGAAGGGATATCAGAAAATATTATTCCATGTAAAAATTAAAACAAAACACTGCAAAATTTGTGAGATGCTGTAAAAGCAGTACTAAGGGGAAAGGCTATAGTTATAAATACCTACATTAAAAGAGAAAGATATGAAACAATCAAACAATTCTTCAAGTAGTAAGTAAAAGAAGAACAAATTAAGCCTAAAATTAGCAGAAAGAAGGAATAATAAAGATTAGAGTAGAAGTAAATTAAATACAGAACAGAAAAAAAGACAAAAGCCAATGAACCAAAATTGATTTTTAGAAAAGTGAATCAAAATTGACCAATCTTAAGCTAGAATAACTGAAGAAAAAAAGGAGGAAAACAAATAAAATCAAGAATGAATGAAGAGACATTAAAATGAATGCCACAGAAATATCAAGGATTATCATAATATTGTAAACAATTATAAAGAAACAAATGAGCAACCCAGAAGAAATGGATAAATTATTAGCAGTGTATAGCCTACTAAGACTGGATCATGAAAAATAAAAATAATCTTAATGACAAATAATGAGTAAAGACATTGAATTAACAATCAAAACCTCCCAACAAAGAAAAGTCCAAGACCAGAGAGCTTTAGCTGTGAATGTTAATAAACATTTAAGGAAGAATTATTGAGAGTTCCCATTATGGCTCAGCAGAAACAAATCTGATTAGCATCCATGAGGATGCAATTTGGATCCCTGGCCTTGCTTAGTGGGTTAAATGTTCCAGCATTGCCCTAAGCTGTGGTATAGATAGGTCACAGATACGGCATGGATCTGGTGTTGCTGCGGCTGTGGTGTAGGCCAGTGGCTACAGCTCCAATTCATCTCCTAGCTTGGGAATCTCCATATGCCACAGGTGCAGCCCTAAAAAGACAAAAAAGAAAAAGAAAAAAAGAATTACTGAAAATGCTTCTCAAACTGTTTAAAAAAATTATGAAACACATCAAAACACTATATGAGGCTATCATTACCCTGATACAAAAGTCAGATAAAGAAAATGACATACCAGTATTGTTGATGAGTATATATGCAAAAGTCTTCAACAAAATATTAGCAAACCAATTTCATTAGAAGGATCATAAAACATAACCAAGTGGGATTTATCTCTAGGGTGCAAAGGTGGTTCAGTATATGCAAATCAATTAATATGATACATGACCATCTCAATGAATACAGAAAAACGTTTGAAAAAATTTAACACATATGTTAAAACCTTTTAACAGACTAGGTATAGAAGATCTGTATCTCAACCAAATGAAGGACATATATAACAATCCCACAGTTAATTTCACATCAAATGGTGAAAAACTGAATCTTTTCCTCTAAGCTCAGGAATAAGACATAGATGTATAGTCTCACCACCTTTATTCAGAATATTACTAGAAGTCATAGAGTATTTAAGCAATAAAAATAAGTAAAGACCTCCAGATTGTAACTGAAGAAGTAAAATTATCTCTGTTTACAGATGACATGATCTTATAAATATAAAATTCTAAAGATTTCACACACAAAAAAATTCTCTAGCATTATTGTCTTGTGTAAAGTTTCAGGATAAACAAAATCAATGCAAAAATTTGTTGCATTTCTACACATTAACAATGAACTATCCAAAAAAGAAATTAAGAAAATCACTTACAATAACAACAAAAAGAATAAAATATGTATGCATAAACTTAAAGAAGTGCAAAACTTGTATACTGAAAACTACAAAACATTGATGAAAAAAATTAAAGAAGACAGAACTCAGTGGAATGATATCCCGTGTTCATGGATTGGAAGATTCAATATTTCCATACTAGCCAATGTGATCTACAGAATCAATGCTATCCCCATCAAAATTCCAGTGGAATTTTTATACAAATACAAAAAAAATTTCCTAAAGCCCATATGTAACCATAAAAGACTGTTACTAGCCAAAGCAATCTGAGAAAGAACAAACCTGAAGGGATTGAACTTCCTGATTTGAAAATGTAATACAAATACTGAAATAATCAAAATTATAGAATAAGAGTTTTCTATCTTTGACCATACCCCCAGATCGATAATTTTGAAATCACCGAAATGCCTTTGTGGAAGGCTGAGAGCCCAGCAGAGAAGTTCTAGCACTGGCTGAAAAAAGAATCTTCCCTCTTGTGGCATAGTGGGTTAAGGATCTGGCCTTTTCACTGAAGTAGCTTGGGTTTGATACGTGGCCCAGGAACTTTAACATGCTGTGGGCATGGTCCCCCCCAAAAAATCTGACATTGAACACATTGAAGAGAGTAAGTGGAATAGTTTCATTTTACACATGTGACACTCTTCCCCAAGCTAACAAAGCTCAGTGCAAACAGAAACTTTTTGGCCTGTGATTTCCAACACTGGGGAGAGAAAAATGTGTGAGTGAATGTCCAGCTTCCTCAGCCATGGGGAAATTTGATACATTACTTTCACCAGTGGCCAGATTGTCCACATAGGAAATCAATAGGGAAAAATGAACCTGTGAAAACACTACAGATCAAATTATCTAACAGAGATAAATAGAAGCAAAATATGCATCCTTCTCAAGTATACATAGAACATTCTCCAGGAAAATTATATGTTAGTTCACAAAACAAATTATAGGAAATTTAAGAAGATAAAATCATACCAAGTGTCTTTCCAACCTCAATAGTATGAAACTAGAAATCAATAGCATGAGAAAATCTGAAAAATTCACAGTTGTGTGGAAATTAAATAATACAATCCTGAACAACTAATGGGTCAAAAAAATCAAAAAGGAAATAAAAGACTATCTTGAAACAAATAAAATTATAAACACAATACACCAAAATTTATGAGATGCAGCAAAAGCAGTTCTAAGTGGGAAGTTTAAAGTGATAAATGTGTAACATTAAAAAAGACAGATCTAAAATAATCAACATAACTTTTGAAACCATCTGGTCCTGGGCTTTTCTTTTTTGGGAGGTTTTTGATTACTGACTTAATCTCCTTACTCATTATTATTTTGTTCTGATTTTCTATTTCTCTGTGATTCAGTTTTGGTTGGTTCTATGTTTTTAGGAATTGATCCATTTCTTTAAGTTCATCCAATTTTTTGGTGTACAACTGCTCATAGAAGTCTCCTATGACCCTTTACATTTCTGCAGTATCAGTTGTATTCTCTCCTCTTTCATATCTGATTTTATTTTTTTGAGTCTTTTCTCAGTCTAGTCAAAGGTGTGTCAGTTTTCTCTATCTTTTCAAAAAAACAGCTCTTGCTTCATTTGTTTTTTAATATATTTTTGCTGGTTTTTGTTTATTTCTCTTCATCATTGTTATTTCCTTTCTTCTGCTAAATTTGGGCTAAGTTTCTTCTTATTTTTCTAGTTCCTTGAGGTGTAAAGTTAGTTAACTTCAAAATTATGGTAATGAAGTCAGTGTGATAACTATATAAGACTACACATGAAGATCAATGGAATAGAATTAAGAGATCAGAAATAAATCCACATATACATGGTTAATTGATTTATAGTAAGGTGCCAAGACCATTCAGCATGGAAAAAAGTGTTCAACAAATGGTGCTGGTAAAAATGGATATCCAGATGCAAAAGAATGAAATTGAATCCTTGCTTTATACCTTGTATATATATAAAAAAAAAACACAAAACCTCAAGGAGTTCCATTGTATCTCAGAGAATTTAGAACCCAACTAGTATCCATTAGGATGTGGGTTTGATCCTTGGAACTCCCACAGTGGGTTAAAGGCACCAGCATTTGTGTGAACTGCAGTGTAGATTTCAGCGTAGCTTAGATCTGGCATTGCTGTGCCCGTGGTGTAGGTCAGCAGCTGCAGCACTGATTAGAACCCTAGCCTGGGAACTTCCAAATGCCGTGGGTGCAGTCTTAAAAAAAATAAAATAATTTAAAAAATTAAAAGAAATAAAAAAAAAAAACCCAAAATAAATTAAAGACCTAAATGTAAGAGCTGAACACTAAACTCTTAGAAGAAAACACAGGGAGCGAGTCATGATGACTTTTTATTTCGCAATGGTTTTTTAAATACTACATTTAGAACAGAAGTAATAAAAGGAAAATAAATACATTGGACTTCATCAAAATTAAGAACTTTTCTGGATCAAATCATACTATCAAGAAAGGGGAAAAAACACAAATGGGGAAAATATTTATAAATCATACACCCAATAATAAATTAATATGCAGAATACATAGAAATTAAACTCCAAAACAACAAAAAAGTAAATTAAAGAATGAGCAAAAGATTTCTGACATTTTTCCAAAGAAGATATACAAAAGGCTTATAAGTACAGCTCAACAGCAAAAAATCCACCAACTTAATCAAAAAAATGATAGAAGACCTGAATAGAATTTCTCCAAAGAAGATATACAAGTGGCCAACAGGCATATGGAAAAAATGGTCAACATCATTAATTACTAGAGAAATGCAAAACAAAATTACAATGAGGCACCATCTCACACCAGTCAGAATGGCCATCATTGACAAGTCAACAAATAACAAATGCTGGAGAGGATGTGAAGAAAAGGGTACCCTCCTTCACTGTTGGTGGGAATGTGTGAATTGGTACAACAATTATGGAATACAGTATGGAGTTACCTCAGGAAACTAAATATAGAACTACCATATGACCAAGCAATCCCACTCCTGGGCCTATACCTGAATAAAACTTTTATTGAAAAAGACACATGCATTCCTATGCCCATTGCAGCACTGTTCACAATAGCCAAGACATGGAAACAACCTATATGTCCATCTACAAATCAATGGATTAAGAAGATGTGGTACATATATACAATGGGATATTACTCAACCATAAAAAGAACAAAATAATGCCATTTGCAGCATCATGTATGACACTAGAGACTCTCATACTAAGTGAAATGAGTCAGAAAGAGAAAGACAAATACCATATGACATCAATTATATTTGGAATGTAATATATGACACAAATAAAACTACCTACAGAAAAGAAACAAACTCATGGACTTGGAGAACAGACTTGTGGTTGCCAAGGGGGAGGGGGAGGGTGTGCAATGGATGGGAAGTTTGGGGATAGTAGATGCAAACTATTGCATTTGGAGTGGATAAGCAATGAGATCCTGCTACATAGTACGAAGAACTATATATAATCACTTGTGATGGAACGTGATGGAAGATAATTTGAGAAAAAGAATGTGTGTGTTTGTGTGTGTGTGTGTATATATATACACACACACACACACATATATATAAAACCGGGTCACTGCTGTACTGCAGAAATTGACAGAACATTGTAAATCAACTATAACAGAAAAAATAATAATCTTTTTTTTAATTTTTATTTTTTGTCTTTTTTTGTCTTCTTAGGGCCACACCCACGGAATATGAAGGTTCCCAAGCTAGGGGCCGAATCAGTGCTGTAGCCGCCGGCATATGCCAGAGGCACAACAACCCTGGATCCAAGCCATATCTGTGACCTACACCACATCTCACGGCAACACTGGATCCTTAACCCACTAAGCAAGGCCAGGGATCGAGCCCACAACCTCAGGGTTCCTAGTCAGATTTCTTTCTGCTGTGCCATAATGGGAACTCCGAAAAAATAAAAATCTTAAAAAACAAAGTAAAATAAAATTAGAAAAAAAGGCTTATAAGAACATGAGAATATACTTAATATTGTTAAGTCATTAGGGAATACAAACAGAAACTGCAATGCACTATAGCAATCAGATAAGAAAAAAATAAAAGGAATCCAAATTGGCAAAGAAGAAGTAAAACCATTAATGTCTGCAAACAACATGATACTATACATAGAAAATCTTAAAGATGGTACCAAAAAACTACTGGAGACACATTTAGTTACCTACCAACAATCCAAAAGTACCCTCAAATATGAAACTCTAATGTTATTACTTTATTATACGTAACAGACAATTTTTCTGGCAGAAAAAAATTAGAAATTAACCCTGTTTCAAAATTGGATTCAAACCTGTAATCTCATTCCACTCCAATACCTTAAATAAGTGGTCTCTTCAGGCAATTCAGTCAGTCTCTACTTATAATACTCAAATACCTGTTTTAATTTTTAGTGTTCTATTTCTCTCCTTTTGCTCTTTTCTCAGACTGCTGGATAGTATGTTTGGAAGGATGTTAGGGCACTAAGAGTTTTATGGGATCTCTTGTACCTTTAAGGAGACCTTTGGATACACATTGGACTCTCTGAATCTTCAGTAGTTCTTCAGTAGTTTATCTCCACTGCTTCCTAGAATTGTGAGTGCTGAAATGAAACTGGTATCACTTGCCTTCCCAGGGGTTACCTGCTGCACCTAGTTGTGAAGCTTATATTTTTGGACACTGGCCCTTGATATCGAAGCCTCTCTTCATTGCAATCAATCACAAGTGCTCAAAGTGCTCCATTAACCTTAAGTAATACCCTTGATTAGTCACACTGGAACATCTGTTCAATCCACAGGGAATTGGGGACTTTGCCACAGACTTATCAAACTGCTTGCCTAATACCTCTCAATAGTTCAGGTTAAAATTTGTGTTGATACTAGGGGAATGTGGAGATTCTTCTAGAGGTTTGCAGTCTCTTTCCAGTGTGCCAGTAGTTCTAATCCTTTTATCCATCTGATTCTTCCATCTCTATCTGTTTGTCCTAGTAGGAGTAATGAAAATCCTAGCATCTGATCTCCTAACTCTCCTTTCTCAGTTTTCTTTCCCCGAATTTACTGGGACCTCAATGAGCTGGCTTTCTTCTTGTTCCTTTTTTTTCATCTTGAGCTATTGTTACATAAAGCTTTATAGTCAAGTCAACTGTCTGCCTCTTGATTTCTTAAATGGGAGCTAGTTGTTTAAACAATCCTTTCATCCTTTCTGATCTTTAACAACCCTAATCTTGCTACATAATTTGAGAACGTCAATTTTGACATTCATGGTTGATCAAAGAAACTGATTATGTTGTTCAAGGAAATTTCCTTCCTGAAAGACTAGGAGTTGGAAGGCTGCAAATTGACAGTGTTTAAAGGAAGAAGGGAATGAATTTAATTAGTTTAATTTTTCTAAAATACAATTCAGAGGATACTGGTAAATACTGCTGCATAAAAAAAAAAAGGGCAGATATGAACAGTGCCAAGTCACACAGCTTTTTATGATTCAAAGAAAAAAAGTACATCATGAGAGACTTCAGTTTTTGTTACTTGTTATAGATCACATCATATTGAACTATAATTCCTTTATTGATATGATAAACTTTTCAATAATGGGGAAGCCAGATGAATAAGACAAGCACATAGGATTAACTGATCTCAGGACCTGAAATAATCTCACTTTTAGCATAAGGCAGTTGGTTTGGGTCATTCCAAAGCTTTGAATACTGTTTATTTTCTCTGCCCTAGTGAGACCTGGGTGACTCAGGATTCCTAGTAGAACACTGATGTAAAATTATACTAGTGGGTAGGACAGGATAGGTAGAGCTTTCTTATGGAAAGGAGTAGGAATGAAATTTCAATATAGAAAGAATGAATTTAGAAGAAAAATGGGAGGATATAGCATTTTAGAAAATTAGTAGAGAACTGAAAACAAAGATCATATCATTCTACCAGATACCAGACGAAATTCCAACTTATAAACATACCGATCAATTTAGCTGAATTCTTGGCACCAATTTTTCTGATTCAAATTGATCTGTAAACACTTAGTTTTCCTATTCAGTAGCTTTCCAGCTGGCTAAATTTTCCAGAGTTAACTCTCCTGTTTTGTTCATTTTTTTGCTAGTGTCCTCTGTTTTCACACTCATTCTAAGTATTTTGAATTATTGTCTTACCATGGGTTTTCTGTACTGCACAATATTTCTGATTTAAAACCATCACCTTCACTTTGAACTGGTAATTCCAACATCACTTTATTTGACATTCTCACTAGTAAATTAATCCCATCCACCTGTCAGATCTGGCACAATAGCAAAACCATGATGAGCCAACAATTCAACCTGATTACTACGGATCTAATTACTGGCATTGTACAGACTATTGAGTTTTAGTCCAGTGTTGTCTTTCCTCAAAACTATGTATAGATTCAAAACAATCTTAATAAAAATCACAGTCAATTGTTTTGGAAGCTGACAATGTAATTATAAATTTATACATATTTGCAAAATGTCAAGAATAAATAATAATCTGAAGGAAGAAAAACACTAAAAAGATATAGTAATTAAGATAATGTGGTATTTTTGGTAAGAATAGATCAGTGAGAGAGAATAAAGGATTCAGAGTCCAGAAAAAGACCCACAGAGAGTCATCTCATTTACTTCAAAGATAACACATTAGAATAATGGGGTAAGAATTTTTCTTTCAATAGAGTTGAGCCACTTGAGTATCAAAAAATGGCAGTCTTTTACTGATCAGGATGGGAGGACAGACATGATAAAGTCAGCTGTCATTAGAAGGAAATATTTCTTTCAAGGTCATGCAATAACTGTAACATGTCATAAGGATCGCTTCTTTGACAGACTACTACTTTCTCACCATTGACACCCACAGGCCAGATTTTCTATTGTTTGTTACTAGAGAAACCCGAATGCTAATATTCTCTCACCTCTTACCAGTAACAAAACCCTCATTAATCTGTGCTTCTTCTAATCTAACCTCAGATATAGCAACCACTCTAGAACTGATCCATGCTTCCTTTAGACTGACCTCAGAATCCATCAGCAGTAAACCAAACCCTACAAAAAAAAAAAAATCACTTTCCTCCACCATCTTGTCGAATGACTTTCTACAGGCTTTCTAAAATGCCCTTCCTTTGTGGTGAGTCAATAAACCTGACTTTATTAGGATATTGACTTCTTCCTGCTGATCTTTAACAGGAGTTTGTAACCTCTAATTGTGAAATGTAAAACTAAAAAACATTTAGAATATAACATGGAAAATATCTGAACATATTTATAAAATGGAAAAATAGCACTAGTCATAAAGGAAATGAGTAATAGACTGAACTACATTAAAATGAACTTCTTTTAATCAAAATATGCCATTAAGAGAAAGAAAATACAAGCCAGAGTATGACTGAACAGTTGAAATACATTTAATTAATAATACATGCTATAGACAAAGGTGCTTGTGTCCATAATATATAAACATTTTCTAGAATTTAATGACAGACAGACAACATAATAGGAAAAAGGAAAATAGGTTTATGGAAGCTATTTGTAAAGAGAATATTTATACTTTAAAACAGCTCATGAGCTTCTATTAAAACTGAACATATGCATAACCTTTGAGCAGCAGCTCCACTCACGAGTATATGACCAACAGAAATGAATGCATATATGCATCAGATGGAAAATGCAAATATGTCCATAGCACAATTGTTCATAATGTCCAGAAACTAGATATTACCCTAATGGCCATTAAGAGTGGAATGAGCCAACAAGTAATTTTATTAGCAGGAGATAGATACAATGGAATACTATGAGAATTTAAAAAGGACAGAGTGTCCCCAAATGCAACAACATGGATGAATTTCACAAATTTAATGGTGAACCAAAAAAGTAAGTAATAAGAAAATACATACTTTATGATTCAATTGATAAAAATTACAAAAAGATGAAAAACAATGCTTCTTGATTTAGTGAACTTACTGTCTATATGTTATCCTTTTTCTCTGATACCCCTTTTAAAAAGAAGAAGAGCAGTTAAGAACAGAGAGGAGGTAATTCACAACTCCAGTCAAAGGAAATGGGTAAGACTAAGTGAGTCTGTAAAATTGAGAGAGAGATTCTCAGTTCCCCAGAGGCATCTCACAATTTCTTTCACTGTCAGTTGTACAAAATGACTGAAATGAAAGGGTTTATATGGGAAGTGACAGGAAAATTGAGGCTTTTCTGGGAGATTTCTCGGCCATTACTGGGTTACTAGGACTTTTGGGGTAAATTGACAGAGAATGAAAAGAATAAATTGCACAGAATTTCTCTAAGGTTTGCACCTAATCTGGTATACTTGAGTTGGGGTTTCTGCAAGGTTGTCATCTGGACAAACCACCCCAAAAGAGTAGTTGACATCAAGTCTTTGATTGATTCAGATATGTGAATCCCTATCCCACAGCAGATATATTTACAGACAATGAGCAGATTAGGAGAGGGATGGGCCTGTGTCAAATGTGAAAAAAAAAAAATGTATAGAAACCAAGTACCTCATTCCTCTACTAGAGCTGCCAAAACAGTATTACAAACTGGTTAGTTTAAACAACAGAATTACTTTTTTCTTCTTTTCTTTTTGTTTGGGGGGGTACCAGCTCTTGGCAATATGGAAGATCTGGGCTAGAGATTGAATCCAAGCCACAACTGCAACCTATAACACAGTTGCAGCAATGCTGGATCCTTAAACCACTGTGCTGGGCCAGGGATCAAACCTGCACCTCCACAGAGACCTGAGCCTTGCAGTTGGATCTCTAACCCACTGTGCCACAGTAGAAACCCCAGACACTCATTTTCTAAAAAAATCTGAGCTCAAGTTGTTGGCAGGGTTGTTTGTTTATGAAGCCTTTCTTCTCTGCATTTGGATGGCTTTCTTTTCCACGTGTCCAGAGTTGATATCCCCTCTGTGTGTGTCTGTGTCCTAATTTCCTTTTCTTATAAAGACACCAGTCTTGTTGGATTAAAGCCCAACCCAATGTCCTCATTTAACTTAAATAACCTCTTTAAAGGCTCTGTCTCTAAATAGCCACATTCTGAAGTATAGTGTTAGGAATTCTCTCTTTTTCCTTTTTTTTTTTTTTGATTTTTAGGGCTGTACCTGTGGCATATGGAAGTTCCCAGGCTAGAAGTCAAATTGGAGCTAGATCTGCTGGCTATGCCACAACCACAGCAATGTGGGATCCAAGCTATGCCTGCAACCTACACCACAGCTCACAGCAATGCCAGATCCTTAACCCACTGAGTGAGGCCAGGGATCAAACCCACATCCTCATGGACACAAGTTGGATCAGTTACAATTGAGCCATGATGGGAACTCTCAGTATTAAGACTTTAACATACAAATTTTGGGAGAAAGGACACAATTCAGTCTATAATACTATGTGCATTAAATATTTAATGTAAAAATCCTCATAATTATTTTAAAATTAACTTTAATATTAATCAAGTGTAGTTATGCTCATGGCAATGTCAACCATCATGTTAAAACAAAGGAATTGACACAAACCTGAGTACAGACATTCGAAAGCTGCTTAGTTACTGTTAAGTACTGAATTGTGTCCCATCAAAAATCATATGTTCAAATTCTAAACCCACTATGACTGAATTTGGAGACAATACCTTTAAAGAGGTAATTAAGAGGTTGGTAAAGGTAAGAGAGTAATACATCTAATTTTGAATACTGTAAGTTTTCTTCAAAATTCCCCCACTCTGGGCAAGTGTTTATGTGTGCAGAGAAGGTAAAACATACACTTAAAGGGAAAAAAAGCCAGCATGGGCCTGAACCCCAAGGCTTCTGCTCCAGAAACATGGGATCAGACCCCTCCTCCAATAGAATGGTGATGGCCACTGAGCAGGGGGTAAGTCCTGTCTAACACTCAGAGCCAGCTCTAGCCTTTCCATCTCCAGTCCCACACCCTACCAAGGTGACAGCTGCCAACATATCCTGAGGAAATATGTGACTTGCCCTCATGTCAAATCCAGCTATTCCACCAAAAACACTGGACACACACAGTCTGTATAAAAATGCTCTCACATAAGAATACCCCTCCAAGAATGCAGTGGGTAACTGTTTCTCCTAAATTCATAAAGGTAGAGAAAGTTAAGCAAAATAAAAAGGCAGAGGAGTTACTCTTAATTGGAAGAGAAAGAGAAAACTCCCTGAAAAAAATAATGAAACAGAAAGAAATAATTTACCAGATGGAGAATTCAAAGCATTGGTAATAGGAGTTCCCTCTTTGGCACAACAGGATCAGTGGAGTCTCTGGAGTGCTGGGATACTGGTTCAACCCGTAGCCCAGCACAGTGGGTTAAGGATTTAGTGTTGCTACAACTGTGGCATAAGTCGCAACTGAAGCTTGGATCTGATCCCTGGCCTGAGAACTCCATATGCTACAGGGTGGCCAAAAACGAAAATGAAAAGCAAAAAAAAGGTGTTGGTAATAGAAATGTTAATTGAATTAGGGAAAAGGATTGATATAAGCAACAAATACTTCAACAACAAACTAGAAAATATAAAGAAGACCAAACCAGAAATGAAGAATTCAATAGCTGGAATAAAAATTACACTAGAAGGAATGAATAGCTGACTAAGTGATACAGAAGAAAGCATAAGTGATCTGAAAGACAGAATAATTGAAATCAACTAATCAAAATGAGAAACAAATTTTAGAAACTGAAAGCAATTTAAGAAATCTCTAGAATAACATTAATCATATCAACATTCACATTATAGATGTCCCAGAAGAAAAAGAGAGAGTGAAGGGTATTAAAAAAAATATTTGATGAAATTCTGAATGAGGACTTCCCAAGCATGAACGAAGCATATACCTAGATACAGGAAGCAAAGAAGGTCCCAGTCAAGATGAACCAAACAGATTCATACTGAGACATACCATAATGAAAATGGCAAAATTTAAATACAATGAGAATTCTAAAGGTGGCAAGAGAACAGTTACAAGGAAATTCTCATAAGGCTTTCAGCTGACTTCTCTAGGGAAACTTTGCAGGCCAGAATGAAGTGGCCTGATGTAGTCAAAGTGCTGAAAGGGAAAAGCCTATAGCTCAGCATACTCTACCTAGAAAGTGTATCAATTAGAATAGAAAGAATAATAAAGAACTTCTCAGACAAGTAAAAAATAAGCATTTATCAATATTAAACCTACCCTTAAAGAAGGTTGAACAGTGTTCTCTAGGTGGAGAAGTAAGAATATATAGGAAAGGAATATATCACTAGGAAGGGCAAATACATAGTAAGAACTGAGGATCAGCCACTTAACTAAGTCAGTATAAAGATTAAAAGACAAAAAATTGTAACAATAAAGATTTAAAGAATAAACACGAAGATGTAAATATGACATCAAAAACACGAATTATGGGGAAGGGTTGTAAAAAGTATAGCTCTTCTAGAATATATTTGAGCTTAAATGATTATCAGTTTAAAACAAATGGATATAGGTCAGTATATATGAACCCCATGTTAACTCAAAATCAAAACTTTTCAATAGGTATGAAAAAACTAAAAAGAAAGGAACATAAGCATACTAGTAAAGAACAACGTCAACCCAAAAGAGAAGAAACAAAAAGAGAACTGAACAGAGAATTACAAAAACAACTGTAAATCAAGTAATAAACTGGTTCTTAATAATTACATTGACAATAATGTCAATGACCTAAATCCTCCAATCGAAACAAATGGGGTAGCTGATTAGATAAATCAAAAAGACTCTTCTAAATTCTGCTTAGAAGAGACTGACTTTGGAGCTAAGCAAACATACAGAATGAATGTGAAGGGATAAAAACATATTTCTTGCAGACAGAAATGACAAGAAAGCAAGGGTAGCAATACTCATATCAGATAAAATAGACTTTAAAACAAAGACTATAACAAAAGATATAGAAGGGCATTATATAGTGGTAAAGGGATCAACACAAGAGGGGAAATGCTGTGCACATTAACATATATGCACCAAATAGAGGAGCACCTACATATATACAGCACATATGAACAGACATAAAGAGAGGTATTGAAAATAATACTATAATAGTATGGAACTTTAACACTGCACTTACATCAATGTATGTCACTTACAGACATAAAGTCAATAAGGCAACAGTGCTCACAAATCACACAATAGACCAGTTGGACTTATAGATATCTACATGACATTACATCCAAAAACAGCAGAATATACCTTCTTTTCAAGTGCACATTGAATGTTATCCAGGATGTATCACATGCTAGGCCACAAAACAAGTTGCAACAAATTTAGGGGAATAGAAATGATATCAAATGTTTTGTTGACCACAACAGCATGAAAAAATCAATTACAGAAGCAACAATGGAACAATAATAAACATGTGGAAACTAAACTGCATGCTACTAAAAAACCAATGGGTCAAGGAAAAAATAAATGAAGAAATAAGAAAATACAGATGAAGGCAAATGAAAATGAAAATACAACACTCCAAAATCTACAGGAGGATGAAGCAAAATCAGTCCTAGTAGGAAGTTTAGAGTGATACAGGCCTTACTCAAGAAACAAGGAGAATATTGAATAAATAACCTAAAGTACCACCTAAAGGAATTAGAAAAAGAGAGCAAAGCCCAAAGTCAGCAGAAGGAAGGAAATAAAAAAGATCAGAGGAAATAAATAAAACAGAGATTAAAAAATAACAATATCAATAAAACCAATAGGTAATTTTCTGAAAAGATAAACTAAATTGATATACCTTTATCCAGGCTCATGAAAAATAAAAGAGAGAGAATATATATAAACAAAATAAGAAATGAAAGAAGGAGTTTCTGTTGTGGTGCAGCGGAAATGAATCCGACTAGGAACCATGAGGTTATGGGTTCAATCTCTGGCCTCGCTCAGTGGGTTGAGGATCCGGCATTGTTATGAGCTGTGGTGTAGGTCGCAGACACGGATCAGATCCTGTGTGGCTGTGGCTGTGACTGTGGCTGTGACTGAGGTGTAGGCTGATGGCTACAGCTCTGATTAGACCCCTAGCCTGGGAACCTCCATATGCCACAATTATGGCCCTAAAAAGACAAAAAGACCAAAAAAAAAAAGAAAGAAATTAAAGAAAAAAAATTAAACACTGATACCACAGAGATACAAAAATAATCACAAGAGAGGAGTTCCCATTGTGGCACAGCAGAAATGAATCTGCTAGCAACCATGAGGTTGCAGGTTCAATGCCTGGCCTCACTCAGTGAATTAAGGATCTAGCGTTGCTGTGAACTGTGATGTAGGTCACAGACATGGACTGGGTTCTGTGTTGCTGTGGCTGTGGTATAGGCTGGCAGCTATGGCTCCGATTCGACCACTAACCTGAAAAAAAAATCACAAGAGAATATTACAAAGAGGTATATGCAAACAAATTGGACAACCTAGAAGAAACTGACAAGTCACTAGAAACATACAATCTTCTAAGAGTGAATCAAGAAGAAAGAATTTGAAAAGACCAATTACCAGTAATTTAAAAAATGCCTAAGAAGCAAAAGTTCATGATCAGATAGCTTCATAGGGGAGTTCTACCAAACATATAAAGAACTAGGACATAACACTTTCAAGTTATTCAAAAAAATTTAAACAAGAGGAGCACTTCCAAATTCATTCTATTAGGCCACCAATATTAACCTGATACCAAAACCAGACAAAGACACTATTAAAAAAAAAAAAGAAAATTACAAACCAATATCATTGATGGGTATAGATGTAAAAGTCTTCAAAACATATTAGCAGACAAAATCTAACAATATATAAAAAGGATCATATTTCATAATCAAGTTGAATTTATTCCAGCAGCGCAAGGTTCAATATTCACAGATAAATCAATATGAAGCATCACATTAACAAAAGGGAGGACAAAAATCACATGATTGTCTCATTAGATGTAGAAAAAGCATTTGACAAAATTCAACATCCATTCATAACAAAAACTCTCATCAAAGTGGTTATAGAGGGAACATACCTCAATGCAATAAAGGCCATTTATGACAAACTGCTAACATCATATTCAGTGGTGACAAGATGAAAGCATTTCTTCTACATTCAGGAACAAGACAAAGATGTCCACTCTTGCTGCTGCTACATAACATAAAATTCGAAGTCCTAGCCACAGTAGTAAGATAAGAAAAGGAAATAAAAGTCATCGGAATTGGAAGGGGAAGAGTAAAACTGTCACTGTTTGCAGATAACAAGATACTTTATGTAGAAAATCCCAAGGTCTCCACACAAAAACTATTGATACTAAAAAATAATTCAGCAAATTTGCAGGATGAAAGATTAATACACAGAAGTTTGTGATTTTCCTATACATTAATATTGAACTATCAGAAACATAATAAAAAGTCCGTTTGATATCACATCAAAAAAAATAAATACCTGCGAATAAGCTTAACAGATGTGGTGAAAAATATGTACAAACTCTTAAAACTATAAAACATTGGCATTCCTGTCATGGTTTAGCAGTAACGAACTCAAATTTTATCCATGAGGACATGGGTTTGATCCCTGGGCCCACTCAGTGGGTTAAGAATCTTGCATTGCTGTGAGCTGTGGTATAGGTTGCAAATGTGGCTTGGACCCTGCATTGCTCTGGCTGTGGCATAGGCTGGCATCTGTAGCTTTGATTCAACCACTAGCCTGGGAACTTCCATAGACTGTGGGTGCAGCCCTAAAAAGAAAAAAAAAAACTATAAAACATTGGTAAAGGAAAATGAAGATGATACAAAAATGGAAAAATGTCCTGTGTTTTTGCATTGGATTGGAAAAATTAATATTGTTAAAATGATATACTGCTGAAGGAAATCTACAGATTTAATGTAATCCTTATCAAAATACCCATGACATTTTTCAAAGAACTAGAAAAAATAACCTTAAAATTAATATGGAACCACAAAAGACCCAAATAACACAGTAATCTTTAGAAAGAAGAACACAGCTGGAGGTATCACCCTTCTAGTTTTCATATTGTACCACAAATCTATAGTAATCAAAACAGCATGATAGTGACATGAAAAAGACACATAGATCAATTAATAAGAATAGAGAGCCCAGAAATAAATCCATGCACCTATGGTCAATTAATCTATGATAAAGGAGGCAGGAATATACCCTTGGAAAGAAAATATTCTCTCAATAAATAGTGGTGGGAAAACTACAACATGTAAAAGGATTAAATTAGAACATTCTCTAACACCTTACATAAGATAAACTCAAAATTGATTAAAGACCTTAATGTGTGATGTGAAACCATAGAACTCATAGAAGAGAACATAGAGCACTGACATTAACTGTAGTAATATTTATTTGGATTTGTCTCCTAGGGAAAAATAAATAAAGGCACAAATAAATAAATGGGACCTAATTAAACATAAAAGCTTCTGCACAGAAGAGGATACCATCAGCAAAATGAAAAGACAGCTTACAGAATGGGAGAAAATATTTGCTAATGATATTACAAGAGTTTAATATCCAAAATATGTAATCAGCTCATACAACTCAATATCAAAAAACAAACAACCCAATTGAAAAATGGGCAAAAGACCTGATTACGCATTTTCCAAAAAAATACATGAAAATGGCTAACAGGCACATGAAAAGATTCCCCAAATTAATGATTTATTAGAAAAATGCAAATTAAAACACTAATGAGCTATCATCTCACGTCTGTCAGAATGGCTATCATCAAGAAATCTACAATAACAAGTGTTGATGAAGATATGGAAAAAAATCTCTCAAGAACTGTTGGTGGGAATGTCAATCAGTGCAGTTACTATGGAAAACAGTATGGAGGTTCTTCAAAAAGCAAAAAATTTAAATGCCGTATGATCCAGAAATTCCACTCCTGGGTATATATCCAGAAGAAAGATTAAAGCTCAAATTTGAAAAGACACGTGCATCCTCAATGTTTATGGCAGCAAAATATAGAAGCAATCCAACGGTCTGTCCATTAGAGGATGATTTGATAAAGAAGAAATGGTGTATACACACACACACGTGTGCGTGCACGCGCACACACACACACACACACACACACACACACACACACAATAGAACATAACTTAGCTCTAAATAAGAATTAAATTCTGCCATTGACAGCAATGCAGATGGACTTAGGGAATAATAAGCTTAGTGAAATGAGTCAGGTAGAGAAAGATTAATACTGTATATCACTCACATACGGAACTAAAAATTAAAAGAAACCGATTTATACAGCAAAGAAACAGACTCACAGATACAGAAAACAAACTAGTGGACATCATCAGTAGGGAGAGCAAATGAGGGAGGAGCAAGATAGGAGTATGGGATTAATAGGTTCAAACTACTGTGAATAAAGTAGTTAAGTAACCAAGATATATTGTGTAGCACAGGGAATTTTAGCTATTATTTTGTTATAACATTTAATGGAAAAATTTCTGTAAAATACTGAATCACTACACTGTACATCTAAATTTAATATAATATTTTAAATCAACTGTAATTAAATTGAAAAAAGAGCTTAAGGTTAAATGAGAGTATAAGGATGAGACTCTTATCCAATAGGACTGATGTCCTTATAAGAAGAGACACAGGGGTTTACACACACAAAAGAAAAAGCCATTTGAGGACACAGTGAGAAGATGGTCATTGCAAAATGAAGGAAAGAGCTCACATGAAAAATTGACTCTGCCAACAATGTGATCTTGGACTTAAAGTCTAGAATTGAGAGAAACTAAATTTCTGTTGTTTAAACCACCCACTGGTTTTTTGTGGCAAACCTAGAGGCCCTTACCCAAATATATTCAATTTACATTTCACAGGGGGTCATGAAAAGCAAATGCTTAAATAAGAGACAGAATTGGAAAGTAAGTCCCACGGATAGCAGAATTTTCCAGCCCATAACTGAATATGGTTGCCTTGACTTTTTCCATCCAACTGGCTATACTTGGGTTAAAACACCTGAAAATTCTCTCTCTGGACAAACCCACAACAAATCATCTAAATTCAGCCCTCTGTTTAGTTCAAGGCATTGAATCTCAAGCTCATGAATGATGAATTGCTGCACTTTATACCTCTTTCAGTAAAAAAATATACACAATTTTTGTTGGATTTAAAAAAAAATTTAGGCAATATAGTATGTATTTGCATTTACTTCAACCGGTTTGTTGAGTGACTGGTAATGCTGCCCTCTTTGATGAAAGCCCAGAGAGAATGATTTAAGAATGATTTAATCTACAGTGATTTAAGTTTTAAAGTGGGAAACCTCTGCCACTTGGGCCTTGGCATCCATTCAACAGATCTAATTTCTCTTTAAACATCATAGTGCTTCCTGAGATACTCCCTATAATCCACTTACAGAAAAAAAAAAAAAAGTAATTGGGCCTGCCTAGCAGATTGTTCTACATGATATGTTCGCATCAGCCGAATGTAGAACTGAAGAAGATAGTGGAAGGAACTTCTCCCCACCTCTATCCCACCCCCAACTGAGAGGGCAGGATTTTAGCAGTAGTTAAAGTATTTTATTCTACATAAAAATGGACAAAGACATGGATCTACACTGATTCATAAGCTGTAGTTAATGGTTTTGCTGTATTAGGGATTTGAAGATTCTAACAGAGAAGGTCTCATTTATCCTATGATGCATTTGCAGAAAACTGAAAGCAGTAAATGTGTCAATCAGGTAGTTCTTTAACGAAAGAACATACCAAAGTCAACGTGTATAATTCATAGATTGTTTCCTTATCCAAGGACTGATGTAAAGAGGTAAATGGGGAATTGAAGTCTAGCCTGTACTTTGTTCACTAAGCCAATCTTCTGATAAAGAGCTACATAAACCTGAAGGAAGCACAACTTTTCTAATTTGTCTTTCTTTTTGCAATTTTTTTCACCTAGAAGGGGAACTGCTTTGAAATAGGTTTCTATAGAAACAGACAATGAGAAAAGGATTTGAGTACAAATAGTTTACTTAGAAGATGATCTCAGTAAACAGTAGCCGGGAAGGGAAAAAGTAAGACAGAAGAAAAGTAAACCACAAAAGTTAACACTACCAAACCAGTCATCAGTGTGGTAACTGCAGTTTAATCCCACCGAGGATCTCTGAGACAGTGAGGAATGCACTTCTTAGTTATACCAGCTGAGAAGTGAGAGACCTGGCGTATTTATCCACTAATTTCCCATATTGAACAATTGCTTCCAAATAACTAAGATAAATAGAGGTCCCTTACTCATCTGCATATACCTATAATATGAGTAAGATATAAGTATTTCCCATTTTAAGAATTTAAAATATGCACATGATTGCAGTTAATTGGTCATCATTGATATATATTATTTTAATGTGTAATTAAAGTACAAATTCTTTGTATGCACTACTATTGATAGATATTTATATACTTTCTAGATTTGGGCCATTGTGAAAAGTACTCTGACTTGCAATCAGATGTTGAGATTTTGCCTTCATCCATGATGATTCGCAGTTTATTATGTACCTAATGTATACTTTAGAAAATAACGCTTTAATTCAATATTTGGTATGATTTTTCAAGCTTATGACTCATGTTTTCAATTCTAATAAAACTGACTACTCTCTCTTCAAAAAGGCCTATATTAGGAATGTCTTTCAGCCTTAAAATTGATCTCAAACTATTCTCTGCTTCTTAGTTTATTTTTCAGAGTTTAAATAAATTTATTGTTCTGTAATGTATTCTTTGCTAATTCTTCAGTACTGTCTTCTAATCTTTTATTCATCTGAGTTCTAAATGTATCAGCTCTAATTTTATGTTTTTTAACTGAAAGGTTTATTACCATAGATAGCTATTTTTGATTCATAGCCTTTCTCTTTTGTTTAATTATTTATTGATCTTTTTTGAATAACAACTTTTCCATTTTCCATGGTAGATAGTAAATATATTCATTTTAAAGTCTTTTCAGATTATTTTATTTCTATTTTCTCAGAAGTGAATTCTTCTGATTCTGGTTTGTTGTCTATTACACATGCTGTTAGTTTCACCTTTGGGTATTGATATTTTAGTTTTTTTTTATTTTTCTTTTAACAGCTGCACCTGTGACATATGGTAGTTCCCAGGCTAGGGGTTGAATTGGAGCTGCACCTGCTGGCTTATGCCACAGTTGTGGCAATGCAAGATCCAAGCCACATCACTAACCTATGCTGCAGATTGCAGCAACACTGGATCCTTAACCCACTGAGCAAGGCCATGGATTCACATCCTCACAGACACTATGTCAGGTTCTTAACCCATTGAGACACAATGGGCACTCCCTCTGTATTGATATATTTTTTAAAGAGTTCATCTTGAGTGGGAATATCTTCTTGTATCATAGTTTTATAGTTGATTGTATATGGTCTATGAGGGTACAGCATAAGAAATAAGTTATGTTTTGACAGAAATTATTTTCCTGATAAATAACATAAACACTAAGCCTAGGAAAACAGGCACATTGTCCTGATTCCAGGCTCTCTGCTATCGCCTACATCCTTAGAGGAGAAGTTTGATATTATATCTGAAGATATAGAGAGTGGTAGCAGATTTTTAAATATATTCATGCTCTATTTAGCCCAAAGTGTCATACAATGAGTTTAATATATGGGTATGATTTTATTCCTAACTAACATATGAGAATTTAGTTTTCACATTTTTCTTTCTTCTATTCTTCTATTCTATTCCAGGTGACCTGCCAGCATCAGCTTCTATTATCCACTATGTGTTTGTGTTTGTGCGTGTGTGTGTGTGTGTGTGTGTGTGTGTGTGGAGGGGTTGCTATTATTTCTCTTCAATGAGTATCTTAATATTGAATATTGCTAGGTTTTTCGATATGTTAAAAATCCATTTTCTACCATATTGATGGAGTGTAAATATAAGGATTTGAAAGAGAACTAGTATCATCTAGACAAATTGCTACTCTATGTTTAATCTTTAGTTCTCCTCAATGTTTGAATTAGAGAAGCTGAAACAATCTCTACCTATTGTACAACATATGTAGCTAGTTTTATAAAGCACCTCTTCAAAGCAAATTTGTTATACCCCTTTCTCCTGAATCTTGCAATCTTGCACTGATAGCTATTTCTGTAGCATATTGTTACAAAAAGGTACTAAGTGAATATCAATTGTATGTGCATTCATGCACATATAAAAGATGAACTCTTTGGACTTACCTTTTGCAGATTTTGAAACAAAGTTCTCTTCCCTCCTTTCTAACACATACACACATACATACATACACACTCCTACTATTCATATGGCTATAACTGTCACCATCAGCATATGTGCTCACTAAGCTATGAGAGAATCAATATATTTTTGGAAGATCATACTCATTTTATGCTGACTTCCTCCAGTTAGCATCATAGGGTTTGTTCAGAATGCTCCATAGAAATAGAATTTATGTGCTCTGATGCACATCAACATGAGTTACATATTTTTCTTTTTATAATTGGAAACACTTTTTGTTAAATACTTCTAGTTTTGGGAAATCATGCAGAAAGAAAAGTATGTACCAGAGCAACATGTAATTGTATATCAGAGCAAGATAAATAGCACTGTATATAAAAAAATCTTCTTAGTAATCAGGTGTTGTCTTTGCAGTCAGCATGTGGCATAAACAATAAGAAAGAGCAACTTTAAATATACAGTTATTTAGTAGAGCAAGATATGAAGACTGTATGAAAAACCTTGCTTAAAAATTTAAGGGACAGTACCACACTGTCTTGATTACTGTGGCTCTGTAATATTGCCTGAAGTCTGGGAGAGTTATGCTTGGTTTTTGTTCCTCAGAATTGCTTTGGTGATTTTCGGCCTTTTGTGGTTCCATATAAATTTTTGGATTGTTTGTTCTAGTTCTATGAAAAATGTGGGTAATAAGATAGGGATTGCATTGAATCTGTAGATTGCTTTGGGTGGTATGGCCATTTCTGCAATTTTAATTTTTCCAGTCCAGGAGCATGGGTATCTTTCCATTTCTTTGAATCCTCTTTAATTTCCTTGATTAATGGTTTTATAGTTCTCTGCATATAAATCTTTCACCTCCTCGATCAGGTTTATTCCCAGGTATTTGATTTTTGGGGTGCTATTTTAAAAGGTAGTGTATTTTTGTATTCCTTTTCTAATATTTCATTGTTAGTATACAGAAATGTGACTGAATTCTGAATGTTAAACTTATATCCTGCTACTTTGTTGATTTGTGGATCAGTTCAAGTAGTTTTTGGATTGCATCCTTAGGGTTTTCTGTATATAGTATCATGTCACCTGCATTCAGTTACAATTTTACCTCCTCTCTTCCAATTTGGATACCTTTTATTTCTTTTATTTGTCTGATTGCTGTGGCTAGGACTTCCAATACTATGTTGAATAACAGTGGTGAAAGTGGGCATGCAATCTTGTTCCAAATTTTAGAAAAGCTTTCAGCTTTTCTTCATTGAGTATTATATTGGCTGTAGGTTTGTCATCAATGGCTTTTATTATGTTAAAGAATGTTCCCTCTATAACCACTTTGGTAAGAGTTTTGATCATGAATGGATGTCGGACTTTATTAAATGCTTTTTCTGCATCTACTGAGATGATCATGTGGTTTTGGACTTGTGTTAATGTGGTGTATGACATTGATTGATTTCCATATGTTGAACCATCCTTGTGAAACTGGGATGAATCCCACTTGGTTGTGGTGTATGATCTTTTTATATGTTGCTGGATTCAGTTGGCTAAACTTTTGTTGAGAATTTTTGCATCTATATTCATTAGAGATATTGGCCTATGGTTTTCTTTTTCAGTGGTTTCTTCTTCTGGTTTTGGTATTAGGGTGATGGTGGCATCATAGAATGTCTTTGGGAATATTCCTTCTTCTTCAACCGTTTGGGAAAGCTTAAGGAGGATGGGTATGAGTTCCTCTTTGTATGTTTGGTAGAATTCACCTGTGAAGCCATCTGGTCCTGACTTTTATTTGTAGGGAGTGTTTTTATTACATATTCAATTTCACTTCTAGACATACAGACTAATGGAACATAATAGAGAACCTAGAAATAAACCCAGATACCTATGATCAATTAATCTTTGACAAAGGAGGCAAGAAAAAAAATGGAAAAAAGACAGTCTTTTCAGCAAGTGGTCCTGGGAAAACTGGACAGCCACATGTAAATCAATGAAACTGGAACACACCCTCACACCATGCACAAAAATAAACTCAAAATGGCTTAAAGACATAAATGTAAGACAAGACACCATCAAACTCCTAGAAGAGAACATAGGCACAACATTCTCTGATATCAACCTTACAAATATTTCCCAGGCCAGTCTCCCAAAGCAACAGAAATAAACGCAAAAAGAAACCAATGGGACCTAATCAAACCAACAAGCTTTTGCACACCAAAGGAAACCATAACAAAAACAAAAAGACAGCTTATGGAATGGGAGAAAATGGTTTCAAATGATGCATCTGACAAGTGCCTAATCTCTAAAATATACAAATAGCTTATACAACTCAACAGCAAAAAAGCCAACAACCCAATGGAGAAATGGGCAAAAGACCTGAATAGACATTTCTCCAAAGAAGATATACAGATGGCCAACAAGCACATGAAAAAATGCTCACATCACTGATTATTAGAGAAATGCAAATCAAAACTACTATGAGGTACCACCTCACACCAGTCAGAATGGCCATCATTAATAAGTCCACAAATAGATTCTGGAGAGAGCGTGGAGAAAAGGGAACCCTCCTGCCCTGTTGGTGGGAATGTAAATTGGTACAACCACTATGTAAAATTGTATGGAGGTGCCTTAGAAAGCTATGCATAGAGCTACCATATGACCTAAAAATCCCACTCTTGGGCATATATCCAGACAAAACTTACCTTGAAAAAACAGATGCACCCACATGTTCATTGCAGCACTATTCACAATCGCCAAGACATGGAAACAACCTAAATGTCCATCCACAGATGATTGGATTAAGAAGATGTGGTACATATATACAATGGGATATTACTCAACCATAGAAAGAACAAAATAATGCTATTTGCAGCAACATGTATGGCACTAGAAACTCTTCTACTAAGTGAAGTCAGAAAGAGAAAGGCAAATACCATATGATTTCACTTATATATGGAATCAGGTATATGGCACAAATGAACCTTTCCACAGAAAATAAAATCATGGACATGGAGCATAGATATGTGGGTGCCAAGGGGGAGAGGGAGGGAGTGGGATGGACTGCGAATTTGGGGTTAATAGATGCAAACTATTGCCTTTGGAATGGATAAGCAATGAGATCCAGCTGTAAAGCACTGGGAACTATGTCTGGTCAGTTGCGATGGAGCATGATAATGTGAGAAAAATTGTATACATGTGTGTGACTGGGTCACCTCACCGTACAGTAGAAAATTGACAGAACCCTGTAAATCAGCTATAATGGAAATAATGAAAATCATTATAAGTGCTACTTTTTGAGAAAAAATAAAAACATTGCAAAAATTGCAAAAAAATTATGGGACAGAAACCTATATTAGGCTATTTTGTAACTTAGATATAAAGAATGCAAAATGATGAATCTATTACTCTGTGTTGCTATGATCATTTTTAGTGGCTTCTCTTGAATAGTGGAAGATTTGTCAACATTGGCCTATGTATTTGAATGGCAATAATTGACGGGTGCCAAGTAGCTGTTGCGCTGTCAGGGTGGGGTGAAGCATGTGCTCTCTAGTTTACCATAATCTTCACCACTCCTTGCAATTTTGACACTGAGGGTGAGGTTTTAAACTACTTTTTGACATATTACCTCGAATCAAATAGGATAATAATATGCTACTGTTAAGTAATCATTTTGAGGATGAAATAATTATCAGGAAAATAACTGATCTGAAGTCTCCATAAGCACAAAATAATGTACAAAAGTAGTAGCTAATTTTGAAGGTAGTAATATACTTTACAAAAATATAAAATTTTTAAAAATAATCTTTCCATTCATAATTTGTAATTAAGTTTAATAATCACGGGATATATTCATTTACGGATCTTCAGATGTCAGTGACAATTTCCAATAATGTTTCCAGGTTATAGAATTGTTAAAGACACATTGTGTTCATAAAGGACTTGCATCCTTCCATTCAGGTAATAGTTATAGGAATGTTTAGCTATTTGTCCACTGAGTGGACTGGCCAGTCCAGGTTGGGTTCCTCTTTGTCCCTTAAGCAAGACTTTTCAATAATTTCTACCTCTTTTGATCCATATATAAATCATGTTTCTCAAATAAGAGGCATGATGAATCCTACATTATGCAGGAGATCAAGTTTTGGAATATTTTGAGTTGTTAATAACTCATCCATTTTCCTTAACATTAGTGATCTATTTTAATGATCCTGGGGAGGATAGCCAGGGTATTAGTGAAATAAAAATTGGCCACTTATTAATAGCTTAGATGGTGAAACTCATGGTTAAAATGATTATCTGTGGAGTTTAATTGTGTGCTCTCCCTGGACCTCATTACTGTAGGTAATCGAAAGCCTGCTGTGTGACTTTCTTAGCATAAGTACTATATACAGCTTTTGTAATCATGTTGTCAACTTCAATTTCTTTCTTGCTTTTAGGAAAAAAGTGTATAGAAAAACTTTGCTATAACGTAATACCCCACTTTGGTTGTCTCAATGCGTTTTTCAGATGTAAATTTTTTCAGA
Source organism: Catagonus wagneri (assembly GCA_004024745.2). Lineage (NCBI taxonomy): Eukaryota > Metazoa > Chordata > Mammalia > Artiodactyla > Tayassuidae > Catagonus > Catagonus wagneri. Next base: position 5,898,039 of record PVHT020000015.1, read on the forward strand.
TTTCTGAAGCTATGTAACTCAAAAGTAGATTTTTACAATACCCTGTTAAAATTACTTAATGTCTACTTTAGATCAGAACATACTGCATCTTGTTGTAGAAAAAATATTTTTGAAATAACAGGTGCTCTGTGCATCTAAAAGGATAGTTTGAGAAAGTTTTTTTTTTTTTTTAATTTAAAAGTATATGTAAGAACTTACAAGAAAGCTACCTTTCTTCCAAAGTTTGAGCAGTATTTGCTTATGCAGTCTTTTGCAAATTACAAAGCGTCCTTGGATCAGCAAGATTTAATGACAGCTTCCTTATACTACACTCATGTTAAGGGATAGAATCTCCCAAAAGCATAGAACTTGGGAATGCTATTCAATCATGTTCCCTAAAATATAGCTATCAATTGATGAACTAAGATGTCACTATCATAACATCAGCACTTTAACACCCTCAAATTGTACTTATTTCTGTTTAAAACATCCGAAAAGGAGACATTTCCTGTCAGTTAAATAAACATACCACTAGACTGGAAATAGAATATTCCACATGGGCACAGTTAATCCATTTTTAAAATTTTGCTGAGCTTTACCTTTTTCTAGACTATTCTCAACAAAGTAGGTGGTGGGCTTTATAACTAGACAACTGGAAAAAATCCATTATTCATTATGCATGTACATCAAATTTATATTTTAACAAAACAGCACTAAAATTCTGAGACATGGCTAAGAGGTTGGTAGACAAGGAATAGAATTCCTGAAGTATGAGTAAAAGACAGGAAAAAAAGGATTATAATTTCCTTAAATGCATATTTAGAAATGTTCAGAAGTTGAGGTTAGTGAAAATAATCATAAAACTTTGGAAATTTAATTATATTTACAATGCAAAAGTGTATGAGGCTATTAGATAAGGACACCTAGAATTTCTTAAATGACAACTTCCATTCTTTTTTTTTTTTTGACTTTTTGCCTTTATGTAGAGCTGCACCCGTGGCATATGGAGGTTCCCAGGCTAGGGGTCTAACAGGAGCTGTACCCGGCGGCCTTTGGCACAGCCACAGCAACGTGGGATCCGAGCCGCATCTGCAACCTACACCACAGCTCATGGCAACGCTGGACCCTTAACCCACTGAGCAAGGCCAGGGATCAAACCCGCAGCCTCGTGGTTCTTAGTCAGATTCACTAACCACTGAGCCACGAAGGGAACTCCAACAACTTCCATTCTTTTAATACACGTTTTCTGTCAATAATGTGCCAGGGAACCAGGGACACAGAAAAGAAAATATGTAATCCGTATACACTAGTCAAAATGCACATCTACATCTCATAGTAAAAAAGAATCTCACTTAAATACAAAAGGTGGAAAAAAGAATCCTCTGTGTTCTCGTAAACTGAGGAAAATTGAATACAGTCATATTTTGTTTTATTGTGCCTCATTTTATTGCACCTCACAGATACTACATTTTTTTTTTTAAATTAAGTTTGTGGCAACCCTGCATCAAGTAACTCTATCAATGCCATTGTCTCAACAAAGTATACTCTCTTCATGTCTCTGTGTCACGTTTTGGTAATTGTCACAAAATTTTAAACTTTTTCATTATCATTATATTTGTTATGGTGAACTGTGATGAGTGACCAATTACGTTTCTATTGCAAAAAGATTACAAGTTGCTGAAGGCTCACATGATGGTTAGCATACTTTAGCAATGAAACATTTTTAAATTGGGGTATGTACATTACTTTCTTACCCATAATACTATTGCATATTTAATAGCAAAAAGTATTTCCACTGAGAAAGAATGGAAAATAGTGAAATATATACAACAGTCATCTATACACAGAAATTCTGAAATAGGATAGAGGTAACTTGGGGTTGGGGAATATGCCTTAGTTAAGCTCAACTTCTGCTCTTTTGTCAGTCATTCTCTGTAGTGCTGGCCTTAAACTCTGGAATATTCCCAATTTGGAATTTCCTTCTTGGCTCTATGTGAAGTGAGTGCTGGGGAATATGTTCTTTCCAGCCTTCTTTCTAAATATAGATGGTCCTAGGTACATTTAAGACTCAAAAAATAGACGTTTTAGTGCTAATATCTGACTTCCTTATCACTATAACTTTAAAAAAAGTTAGTGGTATTTTCTGGTCTATATAGGAAGAATCAACATCATACATGTCAAGCCACATGCAAAAGAATGAAATTAGAACACTTAACACCATACATGAAAATATATGGATTAAAAACCTAAATATAAGACCAGATACTATAAAACTGTTAGAGGAAAACATACGCTGAACACTTTCCAATATAAACCACAGCAATATCTTCTCAGATCCACCTGTTAGAGTAATGACAATAAAAACAAAAAATAAACAAATGGGACTTAATTAAACTTAAGTATCTGCACAGCAAAGGAAACCCTAAACAAAACAAAAAGACAACCTATGGAATGGGAGAAAATATTTGCAAATGAAGTGACTAAGAAGGGATTAATCTCCAAAATTTCTGAAGACCTCCTGTAGCTCAATACCAAAAAATTATACTCCATCAAAGAGTGGGCAGAAGGTCTAAACAGACAGTTCTCCAAAGAATGCATACTGATAGCCAAAAAACACATGAAAAGGTGTTCAACATCATTAATTATTAAAGAAATGCAAATCAAAGCTACTATGACGTACCACCTTACACCAGCCAGAATGGTTTCAAAAAGTCTACAAATAATAATGCTGGAGAGGGTGTGGAGAAAAAGGAACCCTATTACACTGTTGGTGAGAATGTAAATTGGTGCAACCACTGTGCAAAACAGTATGGAGATTCCTCAGAAAACTAAAAATAGAATTACCACTTCATCTAGCAATCCCACTCCTAGGCATCCATCCAGAGAAAGCCATGACTCAAAAAGATATACGTACTCTAATGTTCATTGCAGCACTATATATGATAGCCAAGACATGGAAACACCCTAAATGTCCATCAACAGAGGAGTGGCTAAAGAAGGTGTAGTATGTACACACAATGGAATATTACTCAGCCATTAAAAGGAAAGAAATAGTATTTTCAGGAATATGGATGGACCTAGAGATTATCATGCTAAGTGAAATTAGTCAGACAGTGAGTCACCAACATCATAAGCTATCACTTACATGTGGAATCTAAAAAAAGGACACAACGAATTTCTTTGCAGAAGAGATACTGACTCACAGACTTTGAGAAACCTATGGTTTCCAAATGAGACAAGTTGGGGGGTGGGGCATGCACTGGGGTTTTGGGATGGAAATGCTGTAAAACTGGGTTTTGATGATCTTTGTACAACTATTAATGTAATAAAATTCATTGAGTAATAAAAAAACATACATGTCAATTTTACTGAGTTATTTACATTAAAGTGCCCCAATAAAAATACCATCAGGTATTGTTATGATCCTAGAGTTCATTTGGTCAAACCAAAATGTAAGAATAACCTGGAAAATCCAGACAAAAATCAATGTTGACTGGACGGCAAATTTTACCAAATATATAGTTATAATGTTTCTTTCATTAAATAAGTGTGACATTGCTATACAAATAGATACTTGGATCAATGGAAGAAATTTCTTACAAAATAAAAACTGGAAATGATGTGGTGACCTAAAACAAATAGATTGCCATGTATTCCTACAGTAAAAATTGGCTTATTAACATGCAACAGAGAATTGCAATTCAGAGTCTGTCACCATGGCAAGCCGTGGGCAAGATCTTGCATTGCAAAAGAAAGAGAAAGCTTTCAAGAGAGGAAAAGGAAGAGAGGAGGGCTAGAGGAAACCAAGAGCCCATAGTTTTTTCTTAGCTGAAAATAATCAATGTTACTTATTGTATAAAGCATTCTAATTTGGGTTTTTTTCATTACGTGTACCTAAAATTATCTTAGTTTACATAGAAGGCTTCATTATCGGTGAAATAACTAAAATTTCAGCCTTGATTTATCTCAGTGATTTAGTTATAATAAATTAAATCCTAGAAGAAATTGGTAAATATGTTAGTATATTGATTTTGTAAGATGTTTTAAGATTTTTAGGGGGATAAAATAGGTAGAACTCTTTTACTTTAAAGATGAGACAACTGAGGCTCAGAGAAGTTAGGTTACTTATCTCTGGTTACACAATTATTAGGTAAAAGAAAGGGATTAGGAGCTAGATTTCTGGCAATTAGTCCAGTGCCTGTTCCATTTGATTATATTTGATTCAGGTGATCATTAACACATACTTATTAAATACCTATTTTATGCTAGCACAGGCCTAAGTGCTTAAGAAACAACAATAAAAGAGGAGGGATTTATACCCTCAAACAGACCAGAGTCTAGAGGGTAAGAAAGATAATTAGTAGAAAATTTAAACGTAATGTGACATGTGCTATCACAGGGATAAAAACAATATTATAAAGAAAACAAGAGGAATATATAAGCGTGAATGGGTTAGGATGGGGATGTGAGTGTGAAGAAATTGGGAAAGACTTCCTCAAGAACACGACACTTCAAGTGAGTCTTGAGTAACCAGTAAAAATAATCTGAGTGGGAAAACAGAAGAATAATAGATGAAGGAAATATCATTGGCAAAAACACATAGACAAGAAAGAATACGGCATAGGGAGATTGGATTAAGATGGCAGAATAGAAGGACCGGAGCTCAGCCTCTCTCCTGAAAAACAGCAAAACTACAACCAAATGCTGAGCAGCCTTCAACCAAATGGACTGTAAACTTGCAAAAAATGTATTCTACTCCAGAAGATGAAGAGGAGAACACATCAAGAGATAGGAGGGGCGATTACACGATGGAAGCAACCCCATACTTCCTGGGTGGGAAGCCCCACAGACTGGAAAGTAACTGCATCACAGAGACTCAGCTACAGGACTGAGAGTTCTGAGCCCCACATCAAAACCTCACACCTGGGGATCAGGCACAGGGAGAAAGAGCCCCTGGAGCATCTGGCATTGAAGGCCAGCAGGGCTTGTGTGCAGGAGCTCCACAGCACTGGGGGAAACAGAGACCCCATCCTTGAAAGGCACACGCAGACTTTCACGTGCACTGGGTCCCAGGGCAAAGCAGTCTCCATAGGAATCTGGGTGGAACCTGACTGCAATTCTTCGAGGATCTCCTGGGAAAACAGGGGTGACTGTGGCTTGCTGTGGGGGAAGAGCATTGGAGGTGAAGCACTCGGGAACATTCATTAGCCTGCATCTCTCTGGAGGGGGCCATTTCTGGGAAAATCTGGTCCCTCCCATCAGTGCTGAGAAGCCCCAGGCCAAACAATAATCCAGGTGGGATCACAGCCCCACCCATCAGTAAACAGGCTGCCTAAAGACCCCTCAGGCACACGGCCAGCCTCTAATCTCATCCAGTCACAAAGCTCCACCCATCAGAGGGAGAGGAATCAACCCCACCTACCAGGCCTCACTCCCTCCCATTGGGAAGCCTACAGCAAGCCCCCTCCATACCAACTTTAGCCACAGGGGAGGAAAACGCCATATCTAAGAGAGGCTACAACTCTATTGGTGGCAAAAAGGTCATCACACCAAAAACCTGTTAAAATGAAAAGACAGAAAACTTTAACTCAGATAAGGGAGAAAGAGAAAAGCCCAGAAAAACAGCTCAGTAATGAGGAGATTATCAGCCTCCCAGAAAGAGACTTTAGACTGTTGATGCTGAAGATGATGCAAGG
>PVHT020000015.1:5913045-5958860 GCA_004024745.2 Catagonus wagneri
TCTTTTATCTCTTTTCTCTTCCGCATTAGTGATTTCCACTAATCTGTCCTCCACCTCGCTGATTCGTTTTTCTGACTCCTCTATTCTACTGTTGGCTGCTTCTAATGAATTTTTTGTTTCAGTTATTGTATTTTGCAACTCTTCTTGTTTAATTTTTGCAGCTTGTATAACTTTGCTCAGTGTTTCCTGAAAATGATCAGTCTTTGCCTCCAGTTTATTTCCAATGCCTTGCATCATCTTCAGCATCAACAGTCTAAAGTCTCTTTCTGAGAGGCCAATAATCTCCTCATTACTGAGCTGTTTTTCTGGGCTTTTCTCTTTCTCCCTTATCTGGGTTAGAGTTTTCTGTCTTTTCATTTTTATAGGTTTTTGGTGTGGTGACCTTTTTGCCACCAATAGAGTTGTAGCCTCTCTTAGTTCTGACGTTTGCCTCCCCTGTGACTAAAGCTGCTATGGGCAGAGCTTGCTGTAGTCTTCCTGATGGGAGGGAGTGATTCCTGCCCACTGGTAGGTGGGGTTGATTCCTAGCCCGCTGATGGGTGGGGTTTTCTCTCTGGATGAGATTAGAGGCTGGCTGTGTGCCTGAGGGGTCTTTAGGCAGCCTGTTTACTGATGGGTGGGGCTGTGATCCCACCTGGATTATTGTTTGGCCTGGGGCTTCTCAGAGCTGATGGGAGATTTTCTCAGAAATGACCCCCTCCAGAGAGATGCAGGCTAATGAATGTTCCTGAGAGCTTCACCTCCAATGCTCTTCCCCCACAGCAAGCCACAGTCACCCCTGTTTTCCCAGGAGATCCTCAAAGAATTGCAGTCAGGTTCCACCCAGATTCCTATGGAGATTGCTTTGCCCTGGGACCCAGTGCCTGTGATGGTCTGTGTGTGCCTTTCAAGAATGGGGTCTCTGTTTCCCCCAGTGCTGTGGAGCTCCTGCACACAAGCCCCACTGGCCTTCAATGCCAGATGCTCCAGGGGCTCTTTATCCCTGTGCCTGATCCCCAGGTGTGAGGTTTTGACGTGGGGCTCAGAACTCTCCGTCCTGTAGCTATGTCTCTGTGATGCAGAGACTTAGCTCCCCTAGAGCTTTCCAGTCTGTGGGGCTTCCCACCCGGGAGGTATGGGGTTGCCTCTATCGTGTAATCGCCCCTCCTACCTCTTGATGTGGTCTGCTCTTTGCCTTCTGGAGTAGAATATCTTTTTTGGAAGTTTACAGTCCATTTGGTTGAAGGCTTCTTGGCATTTGGTTGTAGTTTTGCTGGTTTTTGGGAGAGAAGTTGAGCTCCAGTCCTTCTATTCTGGATTCATCTTAATCCAATCTCTCCAAGATCTCCTTTTCTTTTTTTATTATTTGGTATCATATTTAAGAAATCATTGCCCAATCCAATATCATGAAAACTCGCTCCTGTGCTTTCTTCTACATTTTATGTTTTTAACTCTTACAGTTAGATCTTTCATTCATTGTGAGTTGATATTTGATATTTGAATACGGTGTATGGCAGGGTACAAATGTCATTTTTTATCATATAGATATTGAGCTGTCCCAGCAACAAAAGAGATTATTCTTTTCCCTTGAATGATTTTGGCATCCTCATTGAAAATCAATTTGCCATAGATGTATGGGTTTGACTCTAGTCAATTTATCTATATGTCAGTTATTATGAGAGTGCCACATTGTTTTGATTACTGAATCTTTGTAGTAAGTTTTGCAGTTGGGAAGTGTTAGTCATCTAAATTTGCTTGTTTTCAATATTGTTTTGGCTACTCATAGCCACTTAAAATTTCACATGTATTTCAGAGTAGGTTTTTCCGTATCTTCAAAATGGTTACTTAGAATTTGATGGGGAATACATAGATTAAATCTGTAGATCCCATTGCTGTAATATTGACCTCTTAAAAATATGAAGTCTTCTAAACCATGAACATAATAGGTCTTTATATTTACTTAGGATTTTAATTTTTTCAATATAGTATTATTGTTCTCTGCAAGTCTTTCAGCTCTTTAGATTCATACCTATATATTTCATTTTTGGGGATGGTATTGCAAATGGAATTAGAAAATATCCCTTCATATTACTTATAATTGCTACGGAAACAACCTATTTTTTGAAGGTTGCTTATATACACTGCAAATGCATTAAATTCATTTATTAGTTGTAGTAGGTTTTAATGGATTCTTCATGATTTTCTATACATAGGATCATGCCATCCACAAACAGGATAGTTATGTTTTCTTTCTAATGCTGTTTTTTTGAATGTGCTTTATTTATTTTACTTTCTAATTGCTCTAGTTAGTTTCCTGAACAATGCTGAAAAAACTGGCAAAATGAAGATTCCTTGCCGTGGCTCTGATCTTAGAGGGAAAGGTTTTCTCCTCTCACCATCAAGTGCAATGTTAGTTGTGTGTTATTCATAAGTTAGAAATTGCTCCCTCTTCTATTTTTTGGAAGAATTTTTGAAGTATTTCTGTTAATTATTTTGTAAATATTTGGTAGAATTCACGAGTGAATTCATCCCTGGACTTCTTTACTGGAAAGTTTTTTATTATTGATATAATTTATTTACTTGTTATAGGTCTTTTCAGATTTTCTATTTCTTTTTAAGTCAATATTGGTAATTTGTGTTTCTAGAATATTTTCCAATTCATCTAGGTTGTCTAATATGTTGGTGTGCAATGGTTCATATCCTTCTCTTACAATTTTTTTTATTTTCATAAATCTCAGTAATAAGACTTCATTTTCATTTCTAATTTGTACTTTGTTCATTTTCTTTTTTAGTAAATGTAGCTAAACGATTATCAATTTTGTTGACTTTTTCAAAGAACAATCTTTTCAGTTTGTTCTGTTTTTCTGTCCTCTGACTTCATTTATATCCACTGTAATCTTTATTATTATTATTTTTTGCTCCTTCTTTTTTCAGTATAGGTGTTTACAGCTATATATTTCCCTCTGAGCAGTGCTTTCATTGCATGCCATAAGTATGCTGTGTGTACTTTAAAAGTTATTAGATTTTGGAGTTCCCATTGTGGCTCAGCAGAAACGAATCTGACTAGGAACCATGAGGTTGCGGGCTCGATCCCTGGCCTTGCACAGTGGGTTAAGGATCCGGCATTGCCATTAGTTGTGATGTAGGTTGCAGATGCAGCTCGGATCTGGCGTTGCTGTGGCTGTGGCATAGGCCGGCAGCCTGGGAACCTGCACATGCCACAGGTGTGGCCCTAAAAAAATGACAAAAAGACAAAAAAATTATTAGATTATTAAATAAAATTATTAATTATTAAATAAAATTACTATTAAATTAAAAATTATTAGATTTAAATTTATTAAATTTGTTTATTTATTATTAAATTTATTAATTTATTAAATTTATTAATTATTAAATTTATATATTAAATTTATTATTAAATTTATTAGATCAGTTATAAATTTAGAGAAAAATTGAGTAAAAAAATTCTATAAACAGTTCCAAAAAATTATTAGGTTATTAAATAAAATTATTAATTATTAAATAAAAATTATTAATTCTTAAATTTAAAAATTGATAAATTAAAAATTTATTGGATTGTTAAATTTATTAAATTTATTATTAAATTTATTATGTTTAATATTTATTAAATTTATTTATTAAATGTATTATTAAATTTATTAGATCAGTTATAAATTTAGAGAAAAATTCAGTAAAAAATGTTCCCATATACTGCCTGTTCTTCACACATAGATACCACATTATTAAAATTTTCCATAAGTGTGCTGCATTGTTACAATTAATTAACCAATATCCATATGTTATTAAGAATGCTAGTCTGTAACTTATCCACTCTTTGTGTTGTACAGTTCTATAGGTATTGACAATTGCATAATTTCATGTACCCCACTAATATAGTATCAATTTTACTGATGTCTGCTCTAATTTTTATTATTTCTTTTCTCCTGTTTACTTTGGATTTAATTTCCTTTTCTTTTTCTAATTTCTTAATTAAAAGTTTGATATAGATTTTGGATATTTATTTTATTCTAATATATGCCTTTAATGCTATAAATTTCTTTCTAACCAGTGTTTTTGCTGCATCCCACAAATTTTGATTAGCTGCATTTTCAAATTCATTTATTTCCAAATCTTTAAAAAATTTTTCTTCAGAGTTCTTCTTTGACCCATATGTTATTTAGCAGTGTGTTGCTCAGTCTCCAAATATTTTGGAGTCTTTTGTTTGTGATTTACTTATTTTTACTGCCTTTTATTTGTTGCTTCTGCTTCCTCATAATTTGACCTATGAGTCACTTCAATTTATCTCGTTGCTAGCAAATTATAGAATTTCCCCATTTAGAGCTTTTCATGCCAGACCCCTTTATTAGCCACTGCAAACCTCAGAAAAAGTTTGGGTGTAGAGTAAGAATATCCTCCTTCAAAAGGGGCTGTTATTGGTAGGAACTGACTTAAGAAATACTCTTCAGATTTTCTCTTCCTGGCGATATGCAAGAGTAAGACTTTGTATATTAGTTAGGCATATTATTTAGTTTGCAAGTAACAGAAAACAAACTGGAATAACTTAAGTGAGGAAAAAAAGGTAGAAGAAGTGTAAAAACGAAATTAGAAAGGAACCACAATGGCTAAGTTTCCAGACTCAAATACATGGCTCAACAATAAAAAAACTTAAAAAAGCCAAGAAAATCTAGAACCTAGATTTGTCTCTGATACCGTCAGAAATCTGTTCATTTCATCTCTTCTTTTTTCTTTACTGTGCTTTATTTTATAAGATTCACATTCTCTAGAAAATGAGGGATATATCCAGCAACTATAGGCTTGTATCCTTATGTCCTTGTGACTGAAAAGAAAGGCTGTTAACTGATAGTTCTCATTAGAAAAATCTCCAATAAATGACTGTCTCAGCTTGGTTTAAGTGTCTGTATCTTGACTATTGATGACGCTGGCAGTTCCTGTTTATATGGCTAAAATTGGTAGGAGGAGAAAGAGTTCCTAGAAAGAAGTGTGGGAAAGAAGGTACTAAGGTCATAGTAATGACAGTGAATATAATCTAAGATTACCATTGTGATTGAAGTGATCTATTAATAACATTTATTCTTATTGTCTTGACCATGTGCATTCACAACATGTTTATACACTAGATTGCAAATTTTACTTAAGAGAATACTTGTAAAACCTGATTCTTTTTTAAAATGGGATTTATAATAAAAGCAGATGAATGCATTCAAATTCAAAGCATTGCTATGACTATTCATATAATTTCAAACAACTGAATTGTAAAAACATGCAGTAAATTCTTCAGTTGTTTGAGAATATATTCTAGAGGGAATATGGTGAAATAACTTCAATGTGTAACCTAATTAATTTGCATTAATAAAGGAAACTTCAATAGTAATTATTTCCTGCAGTCTTGATAGTTTAAGTATCTTCAAATCCATATGCATATATGAAAAATAAATAACATCTGTGAATTTGAAAATTATGTGATATTTTAAAATAATATCTCAAAATTTTAAATGTTAGTATGCAATCATGTCATCTTTCCCCTAAATTTTCATAAAATATCCCTACAATCAATCTCAAGTCAACATTTAAGATATAATTCTATTATTTATGCTATAATTTATTTCTAAGAATAGCATAACTTCTCACATTAAATGAATATTTTTGAAAAAGTTATATGAATGTTTAGATACCATAATGTCAAGCTAGCTTCCTTCTTGCCTCAAAAACACATGGAGTGACATTTATGGCTCTTAGTGATCTGGGACTGAAATACAAGACGAAACTGTATAACGTAATTTCTCATTAGTCACAGTATCCAATTTCAAAATTCCATCTAAAGGGTAGGATGCCCTTTGAATGTAACACAGAATCATATCTGTTTGATCAAGAAACGTAGTCTTCTAATAAAATTAATACTATGACTACAGTACAATGAATAAAGGCCGAGATATTATTTTATCATGTCTATTAACATTACTGATAATGACAAAATAAGGGGATAAAGTAGGATATGGATTCAGGGAGGGAGAGAGAGGAAGGCCGGAAAGAAGCATAAATGGAAGGAAATCTATGATCAAAAGAGAGTAATTAGAAAGAGAATTTGACTACCAAAGTAATTTAATAATTGAATTTTTACAGCAAAAGCACATGCATAATTTCAGGAAGTAGTATTAAAGAACCACACTTATACATGAGATGATAAAATTTTAAAACTACAGAGAAAAAAGTAAACTCTGCTAGTCTCCCATAAAGATATAAAGCACACTTACTATGAAAGTTATACTGTCATTTAATTTCTCATTTGTGTAAGTGTAGGTCATAATGTGGGACCATGTTTAAAGAATGGAAAGAAAATAATCTGTAAGGCAAGAAATCTATGCCCAAGAAGGAAAGCATTCATATGGGAAGATAAAGAACAATATTTTCAGCTGTACAAGTTGTATTGAAAGGGCTTTCTTGATTACAGTGACAGAAACCATCCAAAATAATTAATATAGCTGAAAAATCCAAAGATAGAGAAAGAATATCTAGTTTGAAAAGCTTAAAAACTTAAATTAAGAATTTCATTATCGCCATATTTTGCTTAAGCTTTTGCATCATTCTCAGGAAGACTTTTCTCTTATAGTGGCAAGGAAACCACAGCAACTAGAAATTAGCATCTCAGTGAAAAGAGAGCCACTTTTTTTTTTTCATTGTTTCTAAGAAAGCCCCAGGCATGACTATAACCAGTCTAAACTGGGTTGAGCTCTCATTCCTGAACCAATTACTACGAGTGTCTGATTAGCTAAGTATGAGTTGGTGCACTCTTCCTCAGTGGGAGTTGGCGTTGTCTTGACCACAATCATATAAATGAGAGAAGTGGAAGGGTGGCTATTTGAAAGAAAAATTTAGATTCCATTAGAAAAATAAGCTAAATAGATAATGGATAATCACAAAACAACAATTGTCCCTGTATTAGTCAGGGTTCTCCAAAGAAACAAAACAAATAAATTGATAGGTAGGTAGGTAGGTAGATAGAGATATAGATAAATACATATAATGGATACATATATATATATTTGATGAAGAATTGTGCCACACAATTATGGAAGCACACTAGCTCCCAAATCTTCAGCAGGCAAGTCAGAGACCCACAGGAGTCAATGGTGTAGTTCCAGTTCAAGTCCAAAGGTTTGAAAATGAGGGAACCAATGGCATAGCTCCAGTCCAAAAACCAGAAAGTTTTGAGACCTATGAAGAACTGATGTTTTAGTTCTGGTCTGAAGGCCAAATAAAAACCATGTCACAGCTTGAAGGCAGTCAGGCAAAAGGAGATTTTTCTTACTCAAAGGAAAGTCAGGATTTTGGTTTTATTGAGGTCTTCAACTGACTGGACTCTGAATGCCTTCACAGGCATACCCAAAAATGTTTGATCAAATTTCTGGCAAGGCTGTAGCCAAGTAATGTTGACATATAAACTTGAATATCACAAGCCCACCCTTGTTGACTTGGCACCAATATTTGTCTTTTTAAACTATAGTTAATGTCAAAAAAAAGGACAATTACAAGGTTATAATTCTGCTTAGCATGATGTAATTATGCTGTGTATGACCGAGAATGCACTAACCCCTTTCTCAGAAATGAAGATAAAGTCCTTGATATCCATAACTTAAATACTATGATGTAAGATTAACAATACTTAAATATGATTTCATGTCTATATATCTTATAGGAAAAGGAATATCACAAGGAAATAACACAGAATTATCAAAGACTTTATATGCACACACATATACACACACAAATATTCATAACAAAATAAGGAGAAAATAATCATGACAATCACAGTATTCATTTCTGTAACTGGTCTTGTGATTATAGCTGGCATTTATAACTATCTCCTCCCACTACCTGCTTGTATTCCCTTTGCCTTCAGCAAGCACCTCAGCTGGTTGCAGTTCTTCACCTGGTGGGTAAGCCAAACCTTTATTCCTGAAAGGTCTGGGCCATTAGTAATCCTGCCTAGTTTGGACTGTTGTAGTTCTGAATTGATCTTAATCAAAGAGCACAGTAATACTAAGAGATGTGTTAAGATCTCCTGTATTGGAAACACATATCTCCCTCCATGTGGAGTTAAGCCAATTTCCCTTTGGTAATCAGGATCTATCACTCCAGCCAACAGTGTAATGCCCTACTTTACCTGTTCTTTTAGAGCAATAAGGATCCCAAAGTGGCTGAGAGTCAGTTTTAACTTTTAGTTCAATGGAGTCATTGATGTACTTCATGCTGAAAGCATTTCTCTCTTTGAAACTAAAACCACTGTTCCTGAAAAGCAGAAGGAAACAGGCATAGGAATCAAAAATTTTGCTAGTAGGTCAATAACGGTAGTGGTGAGTAGTGTCAATTCCACTCCTTTATTCCTGGACCTATGAATCATGGCTGTGAGAGAAACACCATGTATTGGAGGCAATTTGTAGTAAATGCAGCCTTCTAGAGAACCTTGCTCCAGCCTTGCAAGTATTTCCACTTAGCTGGCACTTTCACTGAGTCTTCAAAAGGCCATTCCACCACTCTATCAGGCCAGCTGCTTCAGGATAAGTGAAGAACATGGTAAGACCAGTGAATTCCATGAGCATGGACCCAATGTCACTCTTTATTTACTGTGAAGTGAGTTCCTTGATCAGAAGCAATGTTGTTTAGAATGCCCTGATAGTGGACAAGACATCCTGTAAGTCCTCAGATGGTAGTTCTGGCAAAGGTATTGCATGCATGGAAGGAGAATCTGTATTCAGAGTATCTATTCCAATAAGAATGAAACATTGCTCCTTTCATAATGGAAGTGGTCCAATATAATCATCTTGGCCCAGGTAGCTGGCTGGCTGATCACTCTCAGGGTTGGTGTCATACAGGAGACTTATTGTTGGTCTCTGTTGCTGACAGACTGGGGACTCAGTAGTGACTGTAGCAGGTCATCTTTGCTGAGTTGAAGTTCATGTTGCTGAGCACCTGCATAACTTACATTTCTTCCACCATGGCCAATTTGTTCATAAGCCTATTGGGTGATGACAGCAGTATCTGGGGAAAGAGGCTGGCTGATACCCACATAACAGTTTGTCCTATTCACTTGATTATTAAAATTTGTCTCTAGTGAGATCACCTTGTGATAAGCATTCACAAGGGACACAATTATCTTCACATTGTTTGTCCATTCAGAGGCATCTATATACAAACCTTTCTCAAATTTTTTGTCATCAATTTTCCAACCATGCTCCTTCCAAGTCTCAGACCATCCAGCCAAACCATTGGCCACAGCCCAGGAATCAGTATATAATTGCATGTATAGCCATTTATCCTTCCAAGAAAAGTGAACAACTAAGTACACTACTCAAATATCTGTCCACTAGGATGATTTTTCTTAACCACTATCCTTCAAGAATGTCCCAGAAAGGAGCTGTAGTACTGTAGCTCTCCACTTGGGGATAATACCTAAATTTCATGCAAAACCCTCTGTAAACCAGTCCTGAGTCTACTCTTCCTCTGTCAACTGATGGTAGTGACCTCCCCGTGAGCCCAGAGGTGTAGACTGGGAGAGAGATAGCAGTGTAGCACTATTGGGGACCATGGGCATTTGAGCCTTTCTTCATGTAATTTATACTCAGGACCTGCTCAAACCCAATTACTTATAAACCATTTCCATTTGATAACAGAGTACTCTTGTGCATGCATAATTGTACAACTTGGTGGATCAAATACCACCCAGTTCATGATAGAAAGCTCAGATCATGTGGCAACTTGGTGGTCCATGATTGCATTTGGTCTCTATTAAGGGCCAGTAGCAGGCACAAAGAAAAAAATTCTCGAAAGGAGAGTACTTAACTGAAGAGGATGGGAGGATGGCACAACTTTGCTACAAAATCCTAAGGGCCTGCACTAAGATTAACCTATAGGGACTTCTCAAAGTCTCCAAACAGCATCACTATCTACCACTGACATTTCAAGTACCATTAGATCTGCTGGATCATGTGGCCCAAAGGATGTAGTGGCTTACACAATAGCTTGGATCTACTGCAGAGCTTTCCCTTATTCTGGACTCCACTTACAACTAGCAGCTTTGAGGTTACCCAGAACATGGGCAAAAGTAATACATCCAAATGAGGAATATATTGCCTATAAAATTTGAAAAGATCTACTCAACATTGTGCCTCTTTTCTAGTTGTTGGAAGGACCAGATGTAACAACTCATTCTTCAACTTTTTTTTGCATATGAAAGTTCCCAGGTCAGGGATTGAATTATAGCCGCAGCTGCAACCTACACCATAGCTGTGGCAAACTAGATCCTTTAATCCACTGTGTGAGGCTGTGAATCAAACCCATGCCTCAGCAGTGACCCAAGCTGCTGAAATTGAATTCTTAACCCACTGCACCACAACAGAAACTCCTCACTCTTCATCTTTGAAGAGATAGTTCAATATACCCCACAACATGGGACCCCTAGAAATTTCACTGAAATAGACAGCCTCTAAGATTTTGTTAGATTTATTTCCCATCCTCTGACAAGCAAATATCTTGCTAATAAGTAGGTGGTTGCTTTGTGTTTACTAGGTTCAATCAGAATAATTTTATGTGTAATGGAGCTATGTGATAACTTACAGAAGGGAAAGGAGACTAAGATTCATATGAACTAAACAATGATATAGGACCAAAGAGCTGGTATACCTCTGAAATAGGGCAGTTAAGGTATATTTCTGGCTTTGCTAGCTGGAAGCGAATTGCGTCTGGTCATCTTTATTAATAGGTATGGAGAAAAAGTCTTTGACAGATCAATAGCTGCTTATCAGTTATGAGGGGATGTGTTAATCTGTTCAAGCAATGAAACCACATCTGGTACAGCAGCTGCAATGGAATTACTAGATGGTTAAACTTATGATAATTCACTGTCATTTTCAAGATCCATCTGTCTTCTCTACAGGCTAAATAGGTGAATTGAATGGGGATGTGGTGGGAATCACCAACTCTGTATCCTTCAAGTCCTCGACAGTGACACTAATTTATGAAATCCCTCCACAAATGTGGTTTTGCTTTTAGTTTACTGTTTTCTAGGTAGAAGCAGTTCTAGTGGCTTCAAGTTGGCCTTTCACACCATTGTAGCCCTCATTTCATAGGTCAGGTAACTTTTGCGGGGATTCTGCCAAATGTTAACTATGTCCATTCCATTCTGGAACTGGGGAAACAATAAGTTTGGTTCAGGAACCCACTGGGCCCACCACGGGATGGACCTGAGCTAAAACTCCATTGATCCCCTGACCTCCATGAGCTCCTACTTTGACTGGTGGACCACAGTAATATTGAGTTCCTGGAATCAGTGTCAGTTCAGAGTCAGCATCTAAGTTCTGATTATTTTTCCCCCCAATTCACAGTTATCCTGGTAAAAGACTGCTAGTCATTTGGAGAAATGCTGGGAGAAAGTTTAACAGTGTTGGCAGTCTACCCAGGTCCATCTTCAAGGGGACCTGCCTCCCACTTCATTCAAAGGGTTATAGGAACGTAAACTAGATCAAGTCTGAGAATTAACTGATGAGCCATGAATCTCCATGATTCAAGTTAGATTTTGCTCACTTGATCTAGAAGTTTTCTTTACACAGATCAAGTAAGAATTTAGCAGGCATCCTATCTATTTTACATCTAGGACACCATTACCAATTAGCGAACACCATATGTCTGCATGAATAGGACTATTCTAATCACTGCTTTAACTCTGCTGCCCATTCTGGTAATGATACCCACCTTGACTTTAGCAGTTCAGTGCTTCCACTTAAGCCTCTGTCAACCCACAATTCTATCACTCCTATTGCATTTAAATTTCTCAATTCAGTGACCACAATTCTCACTGTGAGTTCTGGGCTACAGAGAAGAATGATTATGAAGCTCTTCAAGGCTGTCAAAGCTCATGATATGAATTTGTTTTTCACAGTGGTGATGAATTGTATTTCTTCTGGATCCTTCCAGAGAGACGAATAGGTTTTAAATGACAAATCCACTTTAACATTCTAATCTCCCTAAGCTTCTGAATCCCTTCTTCTACATTCAACTAAGGGTGGTGTGGCATTTCCAACTCACTGTTCCAACCAGGTTTTGGCCCATGTTTTAGCCAAACAGCCAAACGAATAGAGTCCACTCTAACTCCCCAAGCTACAACATTAAATGTAGTATCTTTGCCTAGTGAATTCATTTCCATAAATTCAGTCTTCCTTCCATGATTATGTTCCTTCCAAGATTATGCCACACTCTTAGTATCTATTTCCATATAAGTTCTCCAGATTTATGTCTGTTAAAATTAGAAAACTCAAGTAGTTCTTTTGAAGTGTCATGCATCCCATCATGGATCACAATGCGTACTTGCCCTTTATAGGTCCCTAGGGCCTGAATCTAGTTATAGGCCTAGAAGTAAAGAGTGATGGTGTAAGTGGGTTCTAAGGACAATCATCATTGTCTTGCATGGCAACTACCTCAGGTGAGAACATTAAAGTTTCCTCAGGCAATGCATGGTTAATCCCCTTAGAAAATGCTGGGGAGGCTGTTTCCACTAGAGGTGGAAAGGTAGCTTCCACTGTGGGTGGAGAGGCATTTTTCACTGAGGGGGGAGAGAGTAATTCTATTGGCAAAGAAGACTTATCAGGATTTAGGGGCTCAATGTCCCTAGCTTCATCAAGGTCTTAATATACATCACATTCCAACTATCAGAATTCTATTCCTTCCCAATTAATTCCTTCGCTTTAAGAGCAGATACCTTGTGAGGCTGGGAGCTCAACCTGTGTTGTAATTCAGCCATCAACAGGATGCAAACCTGTAGATGATTTCTGTCAATCTCAGCTTGGAAAGTTAAACAAATCACTTAGCACAGTTCTCATTGTATGCATGCATGTATATGTGCACGTGTGAGTATGTGTGTGGTGGTTTGGGAATAGAGACATAGTACTTGAGCAAAAACCTTCTGCAATAATGTTATATGAGAGTCAAAATATTTAACAACTAAGATTGTTGGGGGGATTACATTATTGGAATGTTAAATAAATTACTTAGGTACATTATTCAGCTAGTATAGAGTCCTAGAGTTCCAGCTGTGTGTTCAAAGTCCATCCAAGTCCCAGCTGTCATTTCACCCTGGTTTAATTATCTAAGAGGACAATTCTGGGCCATGTGTACAACTAGAACTTGCAGAACAGTGGGAGTCTATGGTTAGCTGGGAGGAAGAGGGACATGTTCCCTCCCACTGAGTAAATTATCTAGAATTTCTAACAATTTTAAAATACGTTAAGTGACTCCTAAGATTTTGCTTATAAACCATTAGGTAAAATGCCATTAAATCAAGACATGATGTATTTGAGGAAAGCAGCCAAGAAGTGGCATTTTTTTTAAATGTGTGCTCTCTCCCATGTACTAATGAAGCAGGCTCGGTCCATCCATCTGCTTGGCCCCACTTCCATGCTTGCTCTCCCTTATGCAAAGACTTATAAATGCCTCTGTCCAACAACCTGAGAAAACATGTTGATCTTTAAAGTTTCTTAAAGAGGTGTTATACCACATGTGCAGACATTTTCTCTGTATATTTTTTATTCTATTCAAATTTTGACTCATGAAAATGGCCCCATATCTCTTATAATCCCTATCAATCACATGACTCTCTCCTTATTATATCTTCTTCCTATTCCCCTTCTCCTTCTCTATCTATACCATTCAGCCTCACCACCACCCAGCTTGTGGTGCCCAGAGTATTTCCCCTCTGCTCACCAGTTACCGTAAGTATTCTGATATGTTTGAAGAATCGGATGACTCGATGGCCATGGGGGTTATTTCTGTAATTAAAATACTCTAGATCATTATACTTCATATGATTTGTAAGACTCTATATAGGCTAAATAGCCTCAAATTCTTACTATACCATCTGTCTAATAAAGTGTCCTTGCATTTCTGCTAAACTAGTAACAATAGACTGTATTTTAAACCTGAGGAAGTATCAACCAGCTTTTATAATTTTAATAAACTTCTCCTACCCTATCCAACATGCCAATATTATAATGAGGTTAATATTATAATAATGGCATATTTGGCAGTGTGGAATCATAGCATAAAGAACTGTAGCACTTCTGACACAATGAACTTCTTTGCAGAACAGACGATGACTCACAGACTCTGGAAAACCTTTGGTTTTTCAAACAAGACAAGCTGGGGGGTGGGGGGATGCACTGAGGGTTTAAAAGAATAAAAATAATAAATTAAAATAAAATAAAATAAAATAAATCTCAAAAAAGTTATCTAGTTAATTACTACAAAAAAAAAAAAAAAAAAAGAACTGTAGCACTTCTGCTGGCAGTCATGATGATATTTAAGAAATCTGTCCCAGGAGTTCCCTTTGTGTCTCAGTGGTTAATGAATCTGACTAAGAATCACGAGGTTGCGGGTTCGACCCCTGGCCTTGGTCAGTGGGTTAATGATCCGGTGTTGCCATGAGCTGTGGTGTAGGTTGCAGCTGCGGCTCGGATCCCATGTTGCTGTGGCTGTGGCGAAGGCTGGCAGCTACAGCTCCTGTTAGACCCCTAGCCTGGGAACCTCCATATGCTCCAGGTGCAGCTCTAGATAAAAGGTAAAAAGACAATAAAAAAAAAAAAGAAAGAAAGAAATCTGTCCCAGAACATGGTGTCTTTCAAGTCTTATCTAACTGTTTTATACATCAGTGCACTTATACTTATTCCCATGTTGGATCTAAAGAGCAACCTCAAAAGATATCAGAATTCCTGATGTTTTCTCTGGTTGACATGCCACTCCCACCTCAATTCCCTCCCTAAAACTGGGGAAGGGATTTTTCTTCCAGTGCTCTTCAGTGCTTAGTTAATCCTGAACCTTCTAGTGGAGGGTTTTAATTCCCAGTAATACATGTCATGTGGAATCTACCTAGACATATTTAAGAGAACTCAGATTGTTCCTTTTGAGTTAAAATAAAGATTATTAAATAATGAAGATTATTTTGTTTCTTCTCTTGTTAGCAGAATTTTAATTTTCTACTACTGGTATTGGTGTCATTTGTGAATCCCACACCTGTTTATTTCATCAAATGAAAGACTTCATGGACTTAATATAGATATGTAAGATAACCAAATAGTCGATTTATGACATACACCTAAGGATAATCCTATTTAGCTCTTTGCACAATATATTTTATTTACATTTACTTAGTTCTCATTTTACTGTGAAAATTATATTTTAACGTCATAAATTTGAAATGATTCTCATGTTCTTTGGTACTGAGTTGTCAGCATCAGTGAAACTTTGTCAAGAATATGATTTAAGTTAATCTATATGAAATACTTTGAAAATAAATGATAGCAATAAAATTGTCAAATTCTATTGGGAAATCAGAGAGTTAATTTTTATATCACATATTCTTACAACACCATGGCTGAAATCACAGCCTGTGCTCACTGTGATAATTTATTCCTTCTTCAAATTGTTTATATGAACACGTGGATACATTTTCTTTGTGGCTACAGGGAAACAGATGTCAAGTTTCTACAGATGGAATCTCAAGTAAGAATCAGATGAATGTGGCAAAGTGGGACATAGGCAATTGATACTAGCAAAGAATATTACTGAGTTATGTTTTCTTAAGGTTAAAGTTGACCATAGAGTTTTGAAGAATCGCATTCCTTTACCTACTGAAAAATATATTATTTTAGTAAGGTACTAAATTAGGATCAGGTATTATTTTAGTAACATACTAAATTGTAGTCTCTGTTAGATAGAGAACTATATAGTAAAGTTCTTCTGCTAGATATGTGACAAAATATTGAGTAAATTTGGTACTTGAGGAATCAGGTTATTGCACTATTGTGCGAGACTGCAGTTCTTCATAATCAGTCCAATTGTATGGCCTGAGTTCGTCTCATTCAGTGTACTATACAACTGAAATGGCAGTACAGTATACAGATTAAAAGAGTTCACACTGAAGCCAGAAAATTTATCTAGATTTGAAGTCTATTTCCGCCACTGACTGGCTGAAAGATTTTTAAAAGTTTTATAACCTCTATTCCTCTTTTTTTAACTTATAAAGTGGGAATAGGAGTTCCCGTGGTGGCTCAGGGGCAATGAATCTGACTAGTATCCATGAGGACACAGGTTCGATCTCTGGCCTCGCTCAGTGGGTTAAGGATCTGGCTTTGCTATGAACTGTGGTATAGGTCACAGACACAGTTTGGCATTGCTGTGGCAGCTAGAGCTCCGATTTGATCCCTAGCCTGGGAGCCTCCATATGCCACAGGTGTAGCCCAAAAAAGACTAAATAAATAAATAAATAAAATGGAGATAATTATGTCTGCCTCAAAATATACCTGAAAAATACCTATCATTTCCCCTGGCAGTAGTTAAGTGTTAATTCACCATTATTGGAATACAAGAGATATCTCTTTTTAGATTCAACACTCAGATTTAAATTACCATCATACTTATATGATATGGAGACAATTTTTAAAATTATGTGAGCAGTTGTACCGTACCTTTTGGACACATGTGACTATGCTTCTATGGCAGATTATGTTTTTACAAAAACTGGATAATTTCCTTTTCTTTAGTATATAGCAAGCCCAGCACTTTTCAGGGGGAGGAACTAATAAACAATGTTTTTCCATGTGTTAAATATGAAAAACAAGTAAAAAACATGATTCCTGACAATCAGTGAGTTTTAATTTTGGAAGACAAATATGATATGTATACAATAAATGTTAGTTATCAATTTAAGACTGTGTCCCAAATTTTTGAAATGATGTTTTCAATGTAATAAAAGGATAGACTTACTTGCAAAAGAATAATCATTTTCTAGACTATTCTCTACAACTGGAATTAGAGAGTTTGGGCATACATTTTAGAAAATAAAAATGAATCCAATCAGTGTAGTTTTCCTTATCTCCAGGAATTGAAAGTGGCTGATGAAATTTTTCAGTGAATAACATTAATGATAAGTCACATATTTTTCTATGTTTAAATAGTGGGTCTGGGATAACCTATAGCAATTATTATTTATAAGATAAAATTAGAATTATCTCCTAATTTTGACTGATCTAGTGGAAAACTGTAAGTTGCTCATTATTTGGAGTATGTATGCAGCTGATTGTGGGAAGTAATCTCTATAATAAAATCCTTAACTGCTTCCACAGCCACAAACATTAATGTGGCTGAATCCTTCCAAATAAACCTTTCCAAATGGAAAAAAGACATACTCCCTACCTCACTGTTATAGATTTCATTACGTATTTATTAATATTTTAACAACTTGAGGGCAGATGTTCAGAAATTTTGCTGAACATTCTCCTTTTCTCTTTTGTGTGTTACTTTAAAGTGCCTATATTTTATATTTTATATTTTGTGCTAGGGTCAATATCAAAGGAAAATTTTTCCTAAGCAAATGTGCTATACTATGTCAAAAGACAAAATCTGAAAAATGTCTTCTCATGTTTACATAAGAATTTAACAATGATTTATACTTTATTAAAATGTAATAAATAAAGGATTTCCTTTTTTAGAAAAGGCAGCATAAATGTTGCATGCTTATTGTCAAATGGATAATAAAACACTTTTTTTTCAGGTATATAATTTAATACATATTTCTTTAATGTTTTTATAATGCCCAATTATAATATGTCAGAAACATACCGTAGTTCCCTTTATAGAATTGATAAATGATTAGTGTCTACAAACAGTTTTTCTTTTGTCTTGTTTTATTTTCACTTTTTAATATGTATAGGATTTTATTACATAAGAAATTCAGAGGTGACCACAAAGAGATTACAGTTAGATCATGGAACATGAGGGCCATATGAATAACCAACAAAATTTCCCTTCTAAGACAAAGCTCCAAGTGAAGGAGCCAGTAAGATCAAGCAGGTTTCAGAAAACAAGGATCTGTATTTTAAATACATCATGAAAAACATATAAGGCTAATTAAAATGCTCATATATTTTGGGTAGGAATGTATAACGGTAGAACCAAATTGGAGAACAGTTTGACAAACAATCTGCTCAAAGGAATTTAGACATTTTTCTATAAAGTCCTTAAAAATTATCCAGGCTCTACTAAAACCCTAATTACAAAGCTGTTCTCACATTTTTAGGTATTTTTTACAGTATAACACCCTCTTGGAACTGAGAAAAAAAATATTTTTTTTATTGCTATTGGTAAAAAACAGGTAATCTCTGTCCTTAATTTTAGCCAGATTATACCAAAAGTAAAAGAAAACAAGAGTAAAGTCCACACAGACTTCTGATTTAAAGAAGTGTCAAAAAATATATTTGTGTTGTTTTAAGTCACTACCATTTTTAGTGATATTATGACAGTGTCTTAGTCTGTCCATTCTTCCCTAAGAAAATATCATGGAGTGCATGGCTTGAACAACAGAAATTAATTTTCTTACAGTACTGAAGCCTGGAAAATCCAAGATCAAGGTCCAGCAGATTTTTAACTTCTTGTGAAGGCTCCTTTTGGTTTCTAGACAGCTGCCTTCTCATTGTGCGCTCACATGACTTCTTTGTGTTTGGTTCAGAGAGAGCAAGCTCTCTGGTGCCTCTTCTGACAAGGGCACTAATGCTATTGCATCCAGTCCCCACTCTTATGATTCTATTTAATCTTAATTAGTTTCTTGGAAGCCCCATCTCCAAATACAGTCAAATTGAGGGTTAATACTTTAACATATGAATTTGAGACAGGGATACAAACAATCGATACATAACAGACAGCACAAGAACACTAACACAAGACATACAAAATTAAAAGTCATAAATAATTTCTAAAAGAGTTACTAATTACAAATATAATAAATGAAATGAGACATAACAACAGACCCTACAAATTTCAATGAGCTATTATGAATAGTTTAAAAAAAAAACTTACTAAAACCTGATAAAAACATGATCTAAAAAGTCCCTAAAGGTAAAAATAATTCCCATTATTAAAAACTTTCTTACACAGTAAATTTCAGATCCAACTGGTTACATAATAAAAATAAGAATGAAATTACAGTACTCATACATAGATTCCCCCACAAAATATTAAAAAAGAGCACATTTTTACTAATTTTTAAGAGGTCAAAGTATCCTAGATACCAAAACATGCCAAGAAGATTTCCAAAAATAGAGAAGTATAAATCAATCTCTGCCAAAACAGAGATTAAAAATATCTGTAACAAAATATTAGAATATTGAATACAAAATATATTAAAATGATACTAATGTAAAACCAAATAGGGTTTATTCAAAGAATACCAAATAGTTTAACATTTAAAAAAATTAATAAATGTCATTTAACAGATTAAGAGAAAAGAAGGACAAATAATGTATGAAGATCTTGATAGATTAAAAAAATGCTTCTAGGAGGATACACTAGACATACTTTTCCTTAGTCCTTTCAGTAAGCACAAATATACCACGGAATTTATATAAAACAAATAAAAAATAGAAAAAGACAGACAGGCTGGGGATCTTAAAACCCAAAGAAAGGCATAGTGGTCAGTTCTTCGATTTCTTTTTATCTCTTATAGCCAAGATTTGGAGTTTAAGAAACCTGGAATTCAGAAATGCTAATAGATGCAGAAAAAAAAAGGACACTACTACTACTCCTCTGTACTGCGGTGGTGTCAGAGTGATGTCTTATTAGAGAGTCAGGGTATTTATTTTGGTGCAAAATTAACAAGGCCACCCTCTCACTTGTGTCAGCAAAAGCCATCTGGGGAGCAATAATAAGACAATCTTGCCTTTCACATGGAGAGATATATCAGTGGAACCTATAAGGGTAGCCAGGATACCAAATCCTACACAGCTATAACAGCGAGAGCTTTACCCCTTTGGCTGTCAGTGGAAACCAGGTAAAGAAACTGTATTTCTACTTCCAATAGCTAGCTCCCCTGCTATTCTTCAGTTGGAGTGTGTAGAGAAACCTAGCTAAAACAAAGTTAAAATAGGATCTAGACTCTTATAACATGATACCCCAAATATTCAGGCTCCATTTAAAATTCACACAATATAACAGGAAGCAGAAGAACCTCAACTTAAATGGGAAAGGAATCAAAATATGTGAACACCGAAATGAAAGACATGTTAGAATTATCTGACAAATATTTTAAAGTGGCCATCAAAAAAAGTATCAAGAAGCAATTACAAATATGCTCAAAACAAATAAAAATTTGAAAGTCTCAGGAAAGAAACAGAAGTTATAAAGAGGAGCCAGATAGTAATTTTAGAACTGAAACATATAAAAACTGAGGGAAAACATTTTCAACCAAGAATTTTTTATCTGGCAAAATTGTCCTTCAAAAGTGATACAATAGTTAAAATATTTCAGATAAACAAGAGCTGAGGGAGTTCATTACCACTGGACCTACCCTGAAAGAAATGCTAAGAGGAATCCTTCAGGTTGAAATAACAGGAGACTAGACATATGAAGACGTGATGACATCTCATAAAGACATAGACAATTATAAAAGTTAGAGTTATTGTACTTTGCTTTGTAACTCCCACTTTGTGTTTTCTACTTAGGAGACTAATGTGAAAAAGTAATTATTAGTTTACCTTTGGACACATAATGTATAAAGATATATTTTTATGTCATTAATAACTGAAAGGGAGTGGAGATAGACCTATATGGGTAGAAGCAGAGTATTTGCATATTATTGAAGTTAAACTGCAAAAAAAATATAGTTTTATAACTTAAGGATGTAAAATGTTATCCCCATGGTAACCAAAAAGAAAACAGCTATAGAATACACAAAAAAGAAATGGGAAGGGAATTTAAATGTTTGACTACAAAAAAAAAAACAACTAACAACGAAAGCCAATAATGCAGAAAATGAGGCACAAAAAATCTACAAGGCACATACTAAAAAAATTGCAAAACTGCAGAAGTCCCTCCTTATTAGTAAACACCTTCAGGTAAATGGATTAAACTTTCCAGTCAAAAGATGAATAGTGACAAAATAGATTAAAAAAATGAACCAACTGTGCAAAGTCTAAAAAGACTCACTTTAGTTCCAAATACATAAATAGATTGAAAGTGAAATGATGGAAAAAGATATTCCATGCAAAAAGTAAGGAAAAAAGAAGGGGGGAGCTAAACACATATTAAACAAAATGGATTTTAAATAAAAAAAGGCTATATGAGGGGAGTAGAGGGAGATGGCAACATAGGAGGCTCCTGAACTCACCTCCTCCCATGGCCACAGTGAATGTATAGCTACACACAGAACAATTACCACTAAAAGAAATCCTGAAGCAAGCTGAGCAACTACTACACATCAGGAAAACCAGAGAATACATCCATTAAAATAGTTAGGAAAGGCTGAGGAACATAAGCCCCACCCCTGGCACTATATCATACAATTAGAGGGGAGCTCCGACTCCCAGCTTCTCTCTGAGGAGCAAAGGGTCTGTATCACACATTTAGTGCCCCAGTTTCTAAGACTTCTACCTGAAGGATGGGTCCCCAAATTACCTAACTCTGAAAACCATGGGGCTTGTATTCAGGAAACTCACAAGACTATAGCAAACAAAGGAGTAATTGTCAATTGGTGGCAAGCACTCACCATGACTATCTTCCCATGGCTCAGTGCAGACGGAGTAAGTAGAAGCTCTCTTTTCCCAATCTTTCCTTGAAAGGAGTCCATCTGCATGCTTTAAAAGCTGCTGCCTGAGAGTCAAGTTTCTAATTTAGCACACATCAAGTGGTGAGCTTCAATCCTCCCCAGAGACCAGAAAAATTGGCAGTTACCATGCCATCTCCCTGTAGCCCCCTCCAGGTTACCAGTATCTTCCTGAATAGAACTTATATGCATGTCTGCACTTTACTTTTGCACTGCTGCTTGAGGACCAGTCCTTGAATTGCCTGGCTCTGTTAGTAAGAATGGCTTCCAATCATGAGTCCCACGGAACAGTAGAAAAAAAGGAATTCTTAACCAGCTATCACCTGTGAGGTCTGCACAAAGGGAGCAGGCAAAACTGACCATCTCCCAGTCTTTTTCTGAAAGGAGTCCACCTACATACACTAAAAACTGCTGTTTGAGGGTCAAGATTCTAATTTAACATGCTTCTAGAGGCTGGCATTTTTCCTCCTCAGGGACAGGGGAAGCTGGTGGACATCTCTCTCACCATCTCCCTCTACCCTGCTCCAGGTTGCCAGTGTCTCCCTGAAAGGAATTTATACATATGATGCCCCAATTTTTATGGCTGTGGCCCTCGAATCACCTGACTCTGACAGCCGAAAAAGCTTGGATTCATGACTCCCATAGGACAGTAGCAAAAAAAGAAGTATTTCTTAATAGGTACAGAAACAACTCCCCCATAGCTATATTTCCAAGCCCAGCATAAACAGAATGAGCAAAGATCCCTATCTCCCTTGGAAGAGGCTTAACCACATACTTGGCCAGCTGTTGCCTGAAGATCCAGCTTCCAATTAGCATATATCTAGGTGTTAAATGTGATCCTACTCTTTGGAACACTAGCAGGTCTTGGCATACCCTCAACTAAGAACAAAGAAAGTGGCTTGAACAATCAAAATGTTTACAGACAACCAGGAAATTGGTAGGTTGATTGATGAGGTTCATCTCCTGCAGGACACCACTCTGTCAAGACTAGGAGATGTGACTGTTTTATCTAATGCACAGAAACCAACACAGAGAATAAAAGTAAAGTGAAGAAATAGAAGAATATGTCTAAAATAAAGGAACAGAAGAAAACTACAGAAAGAGACCTTAATGAAACTGAGATAATTAATTTACCTGATAGAAAGTTCTTAATAAGGGTCATAAATTTGCTAACTAAGATCAGGAAAACAATGTGTGAACAGAGTGATACTTTGAACAAAGATAGAGAAAATATTAAAAAGTATCAATCAGAACTCACTGAATTAATTAAGCAATTCAGTGGAGGGGTTAAATATCTGACTAGATCAAGCCAAGGAAAGGATCAGTGAAACTGAAGACAGGCAGTGGAGCCCATCCAAACAAAGGAAGAAATGAGGGAAAAAATGAAGGAAAAAAGCCAATGAGGAAAAATAGTGAAGACAGCTAAAGAGACTTAAAAGAAAACTTATGGAATGGGAGAAAACATTTGCAAGCGATGCAACCGACAAGGGCTTAATCTCCAAAATATATAAACAACTCATACAGCTCAACAGCAAAAAAAAAAAAAAAAAAAAAAAAAAAAAAAAAAAAAAAAAAAAAAAAAAAAAAAAAAAAAAAAAAACAACCCAATTGAAAAATGGGCAGAAGACCTAAACAGACATTTCTCCTAAGAAGACATGTGGAAGCCCAATAGGCACATGAAAAAATGCTCAACATCACTAATTATTAGAGAAAAGCAAGTCAAAATTTCAGTAAGGTACTACATCACACTGGTCAAAATGGCTATCATTAAAAGTCTACAAATAGATGCTTGAGAGGATATGGAGACTAGAATACCCTCCTACACTGTTGGTAGGAATTTAAACTGGTACAACTATTATGGAAAACAGTATGGAAGTTCCTCAGAAAACTAAATACAGAACTACCACAGGATCCAGCAATCCTACTCCAGGGCATATATCCAGACAAAACTTTCATTCAGAGAGATACATGTACCTTGATGTTCATAGCAGCAATATTCACAATAGCCAGGGCATGGAAACAACCTGAAGGTCCATCTTTCTCTGTGCCTATTGGACATCTGTATGCCTTCTTTGGAGAAATGTCCATAGTGGCTGTACCAATTTACTTTCCCACCAATAGTGAGGGAGGCTACCCTTGTCTCCACATCCTTTTCTGCATTTAGAACATTGTAAATCAACTACTAAAATTTTTTTAAAAGAAAATATGAACAGATGAATTACTAGTAAGGAAATTGAATCAGTAATTAACAATCTTCTAACAAAAATTCCAAGGCCCAATGGCTTGGGCCTGTCGGATTCTAACAAACATTTAAGAATTGGGAAGTTGCAGTGGGCTGTAGAGGCAGGCCCAACTATGAAAGGGAGGGTAGGAGGTTGACTTCCTGCCTATTATCCTCTGCCAGTGACAGAGCTTTGGACGACTAGGTGAGTGCTGCCTTGCTAGCTTCCATAGAATACTCTGGCTCTGTGGCTGTCTTAGAAGCCACCTTCCCTTCTCACTGGATCCCCTTAGGCTCCACCTTTGCTCCCTCTGTCACGTGGTGATGGACTCCACAGGGGCAATGTATGGATGGCAGCAGGAAGTGGTGTTAGCTTCCATCCTCCTGCGGCCTCCCCCTTGTCATTTTCCCTCCCTGTCCATTGTTAAACTCAGCCAAGCACCAGGTCCCTTCCCCTAGCCAGATGGGTCCTTCTGTCCAAAAACCAGGTGTGGAAACCACCAGTAAAGACAGGGCATCCAGGAGAAAGATGTCTTGCTTCCTCTCCAAATGATGAAAAACTGTAAAGCAAGCATAAAATCTGTAACTGTAGATGGAAATGGGAAATCATTTGCATCATCTTATATTCAGATTTTCATGAAAAAAAAGGTACCTCTTAAAAGACTTCAAGAAGTAAAATTTGTTAAATATTGCTTCAGGAATTTTATATTTGATTACAAATATTTGGAAAAACCTTATTTCCCAGACAGAAAATTTCCATCATCTGCTGTTGCTTTTCACTTTTCTCAAGATGGAAACTCTATTCCTTATACTATTAATAGGTATTTGACAGACTATCAAGGGGAAGGAGCCCAGTGTATCTACGGACACTTCATCCAAGGAAAAGGGAGCATTCTTGGTGATGACATTGAACTTGGAAAAACAGTACAGCTTATTTCATTTTTGGTTGCAGCTTCATATAAAAAGAGAACTCATGATGATAATGAAAATAAATTGCCAGAGTTTTTACTATGGAGTGTGAAAAAAGAACTCCCTTTCTTCTATAGCAAAAAGTTTGTTTGTTTGTTTTTTAATGGCTGTACCCCAAGTATAGGGAAGTTCCTGGGCAGGGATTGAATTCAACCCACAACGGCTACCTATGCTGCAGCTGTGGCAACGCCAGATCCTTTAACCCACCGTGCAGGCCAGGGATCAAAACCTGTACTTCTGAAGCTACCCAAGCCACTACAAGTCAGATTCTTAACCCACTGTGTCACAGCAGGAACTCCATCAAAAATATATTCTTAATAATTGCTCTCCTTCTGACTTCAACTGGAAGGATGAATTGGACAAGTAGGAATATTTCAGAGTCACTATTTTACATGGTAACAAGAGACGACAATGAACAGATTTGTGTAAAGCAAAGGAAATGTTAATTGCTCTAACAACTTATGAAACCCTGCACTTATGTCTAGATGAACTTAACAGCTTGGAATTGTCTGTTATCATTTTATTTTATTGTATTTATATATTTATTTTTTGTCTTTTTGCCTTATCTAGGGCCGCAACCGCAGCATATGGAGGTTCCCAGGCTAGGGGTCTAACAGGAGCTGTAGCTGCCGGCCTTCGCCACAGCCGTAGCAACTGGGGATCCGAGCCGCGTTTGCAACCTACACCACAGCTCACGGCAACGCCGGATCCTTAACCCACTGAGCAAGGCCACGGATTGAACCTGCAACCTCATGGTTCCTAGTCAGATTCGTTAACCACTGAGCCACGACGGGAACTCCTGTAAGTTATCGTTTTATTTTTTTATTTTATTTTTTTATTTGTCTTTTCAAGGCCACACCTGCGGCATATGGAGGTTCCCAGGCTAGGGGTCTAATCGGAACTGCAGCTGCCTGCCTCCGCCATGGCCACAGCAACGCAGGATCCGAGGCGCATCTGTGACCTACACCACAGCTCATGGCAACGCCAGATCCTTAACCCACTGAGCGATGCCAGGAATCAAACCCACCACCTCATGGTTCCTAGTCGGATTTGTTAACCAATGAGCCACAATGGGGACTCCTGTCAGTTATCATTTTAGATGAAGTTCACAGAATCAGGAATCCAAAGGGTAGAGTAACAAAATTACAAAAGCTTTCAAATGTAATGTTCACATTGGCTTCACTGGAGCCATTCTTCAGAGCAATATCAAAGAACTGTGGTGTATTATGGACTGGATTGTGCCAGGACTTTTAGGTAACTGGATCCAATTCAAGAAAAGGTCAGAGACACACAGCAACCAAAAGAGCTCTAGGTACTGGCTGAGGGGCTATGCAAAAGTTTGCAAAGTAAAATGTCTGTATGGTTTCTCATATGCTAATCAAGAATCAGTTGCCTAAGAAGGAAGACTGGATGGTGTATTGTTCTCTGACAGATTTTTAGAAAACCGTCTATCAAATTGTATTAGAAACAGAAGATGTGACTTTGATACTTCAATCTCCTAAGCCTTATACCTGCAACAGTTGCTGAAAAAGGAGAAATTATTTTTATAAGACCAATTCATATAGTGAAAGAATGAAAGCCTTGTATTTCAGTTACCTTTCAGTCCTTCAGAAGCTAGTTATGTCATACTATTGCAGGATGCTAGCAACTCCAAACAATAAGAAACACTTATCAAATGAATATGTGATCAAGTATCTTCCAGATTCCCAGATTTTGTGCAGAAAAGCAAAAATGCAGCCTGTGAAACACTTTCTGATCCAAAATACAACGGAAAAATTGAAGTTAAGTGTTCTTCTTTCAGTTTGCATATATGTAAGCATGGTATACAACGTATTTATCAAAAGGTATGAAAGAGACACAAGCTAATAGGAACAGATGCCCAGTCATTCAGAAAAGATAGTGGCCAAGAACAACTGGCATAGCTGTAGCAACATTTACCAGCTTACTATGAACCCTGCAGGTTCTCAATCGGTAGTAGTTACATCAAATGTACTTCAGACTTCCCTTATTGATGTATTGGATTCACATCCTCTTAAAAATGTATGCCATTACCACATATATAATAGCTTGCCTTCAAAAGTTTAAGGAGATAATTTACCAGAAATATAAATGCTAATGCCAAATAGGAAGATGAGGATAGGCAGTATGTCCGGGTTAAAGAACTTCTTGAAAAGTTCAAGGTGGACAAGCTCTCTATGAATTTTCTGCCTCTTTTTTTTTACATACTCGCCTAGATTGTGAGGTTGCTAAATCCCATTTGTGGCAAGGGACTGCTTGCCTTATACTGGGAAACTGACCTGTAGGGGCTGCTCTTGGTGATGTACTGAGGGAGGGGTGTGAAAAGAGAGACTTTTATGCAAACATGACCCAGGCATCTGGGCATTGCCTGTGACAGCTTCCTGGTTCCTTGCAGCAGAATTTGTTAGTTTAACTTCTTAATAACTATCACAGATCTTTATTTATGGGTTCCAATATATATATTTTTAATCCCTAACTTCTATGTTTAAATGAAGGAAAAATACATTATTTCTTCTGGCAAAATAAATAAATAGGAAGTAGCTTAAAGTAATTAGTGTTTACACATGCAGTGCATCAGAAAGAGTCCCAATCTCTGATGGCAGCTGAGCTGCCACAGCTCATACCCTGAACTATGCTGAGTGCCCACACCAGCCCTCTTGTTCAGCACTGCTCCTTTCTGGTCAGGAGTTCTGGTGCTGGGACAAGTAAAAGCCTATACTTAAAGGGAACAAAGGAAGCTTGGACCTGACCCTCAGGGCTTCTGCTTCAGCAACTTGGGATACAACCCCACCCCCAAAACGAAGGTGACAGCCACTGAGCAGAAGGGAAGCCCAATTTTACACCTGGCTCTGCCCCTAGCCCATCCATCTCCAATCCCACCTCCTACCAAGATGATGGTTGCCTGCGCAAACTGAGGAAAGACTAAAAGGTATATAGACAAATCCACTATTATGGTTGGATTTTGTAATTGATATACCAAGCAGACAGGATATCAGTAAAGATACAGTTGGTTTGAATGGTACTGCAAATCAACTTAATCAAACTGACAGAGAACACTCCATTCAACAATATATATGGCAGAATATATATTCTTCTCAAGTTCATATAGAATATTCAGCAAGATAGATGACATTATTGGCCAAAAAAAAAAGCCTTAATAGATTTAAAAGAATAAAAATCATACAATGTATACTGTCATACCGCAAAGGAATGAAACTATAATGATAACAAATAGAGATCGAAAATCCTCAAAAATTTGGAGATTAAACAACATATTAATGGCACATGAGTTATTTTGTATTTGTTCCACCTTAGTATACTTTAATTTAAAGAAGTTTTAGGTTTATAGCAAAACTTAGAAAGAACACAAAACTCCCCCCATAGACCCACTCAACCCCCAACACACATAGCCTCTCTTACTATCAATATACGATACCAGAGTGGCACATTTATTACAATTAATGAATCTACATTAACATGTGATTATTAGCCAAAGTTCATAGCTTCATTAGGGTTCATTCTTGGAATACATTCAATGAGTTTGGATAAAAGAACAATGATAATTACACACCATTGCAGTATCATACAGAATAAGTTTTACTGCCTTAAATTTTTCTCTGTTCTGCCTACTCATTCATCCTTTACCCTCACCCTCGGCAAGCACTGAACTTTTTATTGCCCCGTAGGTTTTTGTTTTCCAAAATGTCATATAGTTGGAGTTACACAGTACTTAGCCCTTTAAAATTGGTTTTCTTAACTTAATAACATGCATTTAATTTTCCTCAATGCCTTTGTATGTCTTGATAGCTCATCTTTATAGCACTGAATAATACTTCATTGTTTAGGTGCACCACAGTTTATTCATTTACTCACTGAAGTACATCTTGGTGGGTTCCAAGCTTTGTCAACTAAATGCCAAATGCTTTTGGCTCTAAATATTCACTTACAAGTTTTTAAATTAGCATAAGTTTTCAATCATTTGGATAAAGACCAAGGAGCATGATTGTTGAATCATATGGGAAGAGAATGTTTAATTTTATAAGAATCTGATAAAATGTCTTCCAAAGTGTTTGTACCATTTTGCATTCCCATCAGCAATGAGTGAGAGTTCCCGTAACTCCACATCCTCACCGGCATTTGGTATTGTTATTGCTTTGGATTTGGGCCATTTTAATAGGTGTGTTGTGATCTCATGTTATATTTTCAAATCTTTGATGACATAATGTGGAACATCTTTTCACATTTATATGTGTCATCTGTATATTTCCTTTGTAAGCTATCTGTCCTGATATTTTGCCCTGTTTTTAATTGAGTTGTTCATTTTCTTATTATTAAGTTTTAAGAGTTTGTATAATTTGGATATAAATCCTTTTTAAAATGTCATTTACAAATATTTATCACATATGTGGCTTGTCTTCTAATCTTTTTGATATTATCTTTTACAGAGCAGAAGATTTTGTTTTAATAAAGTCAGCTTTGATTTAAGTATTTTTCACATGTACTTAAAATCAATCATTCTCTCATTTAGAATAAATGCAGGTGGGTAAAGGAAAAAGCAAAAGGCTTTTATATTTTAAATAGACATGTCCATGTCTATTTAAAATATAAAACAACTTCTTTAGGACACAAGAGGAATGTGATGATACCAAAATATAAAAATACATTTAAATGTGCTACTTGGAATTACTGCCTCAACTGATTATTCATTATTGCATAGTTTAAGTTGGTACTAGGTCATATACGACACCTGCAAAGACACTAATCCCCTCTTCCATAAGTACAGAATGGTCTACACTTTATAAAATCATCATGAAATCAAGAATTCTGTCCACACTATAAAGATTATTAAAGAAAATCCAAATACTTGAGGCACATCTGGTTTATTGGGGCTTTCATATCAGCTCCAGAACCACCATCACAGAATCTCTGGGATAGCATTGCTTTTCTAAAATTTTCTCAGGTTTAACTCAGTCTTTCAGTCTAATCTCTGGAATCAACTACGGACTCCAAAGACATTGTCATATTTGAATGGCAGATGGATTTTTAGTGTCACATGAGTAGTTAATCTGTCCCTCAGTACCTGGTTAACCGGCAGAATCACCACTAAAGATGATGTATCTTCCAAGCCTAGAAAGATGTGATGAATTCATTTTCAAATGACATTTATATTATTTGTGACATATCCTTAGAATACAATGAGGAATTCCGGTCGTGGCTCAGTGGTTAACAAATCCGACTAGGAACCATGAGGTTGTGGGTTCGATCCCTGGCCTTTCTCAGTGGATTAAGGATCCGGCGTTGCCGTGAGCTGTGGTATAGGTTGCAGATGAAGCTTGGATGCCGCGTTGCTGTGGCTGTGGAGAAGGCTGGCAGCTACAGCTCCTGTTAGACCCCTAGCCTGGGAACCTCCATATGCCGCAGGTGCGGCCCTAGATAAGGCGAAAAGACAAGATAAAATTAAATAAATAAATAAATAAATACATGTACTCAAAAAATACTTGTACACAAATGATCACAATAGCATTATTCACAATAGACAAAAGTTTGAAGGAACTCAAACATCCATAAATGGCTGAATGGAAAAATAAATTGTGATATATACATAAAATATAAAATACTATCTTAGAAAAGAAAGAAATATTGTTACATGCCATAACCTTGAAAATATCTATCCTAAGTGAAATAGGCCAAAAACAAATGGTTACATAAGGCACAATTCCATTTATATGAAATACCAAGAATAAGTAAATCCATGGAGATCAAAATCAAATTGGTAGTTCCTGAGGCTAGAGAAACGGAGAATAGGGAACTGTTTTATGTGTGTGGGATCTTAATCTGGGGTGATGAAAATGCTTGGAACTAGGTCGAGGTTGTAGTTGCACAACATTGTAAATGTACTACATGTCATTAAATTATTCACTTTAAAATGCCCAGTTTTATTTTATATTAATATCATCTTAATAAAAAGAAAAAAAAACACCTGAGTTGTGTCTCATTTCTTTAAATCTAATCAGTCTGAAGTTTACATTTAATGGCTGAATGTTCTACTCCCTCTCAGATAATATATGTGATCTGATGGAGGAGGGGTAATAAATAATGCTTTAACATAAAGAATTGGCTAATGCAAGGAGATCCTGCTGTATAGCACCAGGAACTATGTCAAATCACTTGTAACGAATCTATATATGTATGCTTAACAGGGTCACCATGCTGTACAGCTGAAAAATTGACAGAAAACTCTAAACCAGCTATAATGAAAAAAAAAAGAATTGGCTAATGGTGGAAATTTCTGACAGATCCAGTTTGATAAATATTATTGGCTATGGAGGTTGCCTGACCTCCTCACTTAATACAAATGTAAATGCATCTTTTCTCACTGGACAATTTCATTATGCTAATAATGGTACTACTTCAAGACATTTCCCATTTTGATATTTTTAAATCCAAATTATGCACAGGACTGAAACATTGTGCTCAGAGGAGGTTTATTGAACATCCAAGGCTTTATTTCTGGAAACAAGTGTTCTTAAGTGCCAGTAGCTTTGAACCCCACATTTTTAGAAATATTATGATGTGTATACATTGTAAAAGGTTTGTCTTTTATAGTGGGAGAGAACCTAAGGCTTCTGAAGCAGGCTCATTGATAAGTAGGCCGTCTGTCACCCTCTCATTTAAAAGCTTTCTTTAGTTTTGTGCTTCTATAAATGGACCATTTTAATTTGAAACATCTGTGTCTGGCTTAAAGTGATACTATATTATATAACTGCAAAATCATTCCTCCTTTATGACTATTTAGAGTAAGTATTATTGAAATAGATAAAACTCCTTTAGAAGAACTTCTCCCTTCCTCAGAGCTGAATAAAGATACCTTCCATTTCTCTCCAAGCAGGTGCAAAAGATACAGTTACAGCAGTCTTTGAGTTTGTGGAAACTAAATTTTGTCATAAGACTTCATATTACACTAGATGTCCCATAAACTTAAGATGGGTGCTGCAACACATTTTAAAAGACTGGAATGAAATGCCAAGCCATGAGAAAAACACACAATCAAAATTGATACTGCAAAGCATTTCAGCAGCCAAAGAATATGACTTTGAAAGAAAACTTGCTTCAATTTCTTTACCAGAAAAAGAAAAAAGTAATAAGAAAAAAAATGCTCCAAACCAGTTCCAACTGAAGTTCTGGTTATTATATGAACGTTTTATTATTCAGTTGACTTAGTCTCTATCTCCTTTCAAAGGGAGTGAGCAATATTTCAAGCTAATCGACTAAATCACATGCATAATTTTATATGTAGTATTTTGATGTTTGCCAATAGATACCTTCAATAAGGCCAGAAATTTATTATTAGGTGTTTGCATATTTAGACAATTTCTATTACTATCACTTCCACTAGTGATTTTGGAAGGTATTTTAAGAAACTGGCACTTCGATAGTTTTTTATGTTAGGTTCATGATTAGTTATAGGAACAATTAAATTCCATTTGAGAGTAGTAGGAAAATTAATGTTTTAAAGGGCAAGAAATCTCATCTATAATCTCCATAAGAAATTGGTCCTATCAAACACAACACTGTAAATCAAGTATATTCCAAAAAAAGAATTGTTCCTGTCAAGATTTTTGTTTGCACAGTCTCTAAGATATTGTGAGAAGTCTATAACACTGTACCTCTATTCATGCAACCTAAAGTCAAATTTATAAAATCTTCACTGGAGATTTCATTCTCCAGAAGAAATGTTAAAGGAATTTATCAGGATTTCAGAAAATTCAGAATTTCCAAGAGAAATCTCTCACAGTGGACTCTCACATATCACCAACACTACTGACTAGCCTGGACTTCCACAGTATCTATTGTGTCATCTTCCTTTATTCAACACCTTTAACCTTAAAGGTGAAAATACAAAACTCTTCTGGAATATGATTCCTAGAAACTTTCTGTCTGTGGCTATCATCCTTTGTCTTCTTCAAGTAACATCCACATTACTTCCTTTAATAGGATTACTTGTTCCCCATTGTGGTTAGTCTTTATGGGAACGCTGTTTTCTTCTTTTTTCTTTTTATGGCCACACCTGTGGCATATGGAAGTTCCCAGGGCTAGGGGTTTAATCAGAGCTGTAGCTGATGCCTTTGCCACAGCCACAGCAACACCAGATCAGAGCCATATCTGTGCCCTACACCACAAGCTGTGGCAACACCAGATCCTTAATCCACTGAGCGAGAGCAGGGATCGACCCCACATCCTTATGGGCACTATGTTGGGTTCTTAACCCCCTGAGACACAATGGGAACTCCTTCATGGGAATGTTGATCAGGGCTCCCATCCCTTCCTTAGGCAAATTGTGGTTAAAAATCCAAGCTTAACTAATTGGAATCTCTCTTGAGCAGTGTGATCAAAGAATGAAAAAAAAAGGTTAGATTTTATTCATCCCAGCAGAAGGAGCATAGTATGCCTACTGTTTTGATCACTGTAATCATCCTGTTTGCAGGTGTGTGCATTATCCAAAGTCAATCTTTTTGGCTTGCAAGCAAAGGACTTATTTGGCAAAACAATGAATACTATTGTTCTGACAAGGTGTTTGTGAGTATTAGAAAAATTAAGAAATGTAAATAAAATGCTTAGCATGATGTGTGGCACATAGGTGTTTTATAACGATAATAACAATGATGACAAAGCCAACATGAATTGAGCCTCACTGTGCTGAGAGCTTCACATATATTATCTCATTTAGTTCTCACTATGGATCTATGAAATGGATTTAATATTATTTCCACTTACAAAGAAGAAATTAAGACAATGAGAGGTGCAAACTTACACAGCCATTAAGTAGTAAGGCTGGGATTTGAAATCTGGAAGTCTTCATACACACATTTAAACATTACATTCTAAATCTGTTCCTCATTTTGCTTGTGTGGCAATGAAGAACACTAATTGGTGGAATCTTTTGTCCATAGTGTAGTATAGTCTCAATTTCCACATGAGAAACGACATACTGAACAGCTGTTTTTAACAAATAACGTTGCCCAGTATTGAAGCATCATTCCATTAATTAGTTCTCTGCTAGGAGTAGAGTTTCTTGATGGTCATTTGTTGATTAGCCTGTCCCATATTAATAAATTTAGCAGCAAAGAATATTCCCAAAGACATGTGTTTCCTTCTCCTATGTGCAATATGAGAGAGATTTTTAGTAACTAGATGCAACTGTGTCTTCAATGCCATATACATAATACATCTGTGAAGTAAAACAATCAGTATTTGATCTTTAGAACTGTGATTATGTTTTTCATGTAAATGGGATTATTATGGCCTTTGCAAAAGCAACATCTGCTGTATTCTTGCTTAAGATTCTTCTAGGTTTCTGCCATAGCTACAGGCCTGTAAGAAATGATTCAAGTTTTCTCATACTTCCTATGTAATGAAACCTTTTCAGGTTAGAAGCTGAAGTAAACCAAATGCTATGTTACAAAAACAGCAAGAAATCTTCCAATGGTTACTGTTAGCCTTTTTCCTTTTGTAGACTAGAATTCAGTGCTAACCAATTAACACCACTCTTTTTGAGGGAGTTGTTGATTAGCCCATGCTCACAAAATAAATAGTCCACAAGGAAAAGATACTGCCAGATTCACTGTAGAGGAGAGTTGATGCTAATGTTATTTTCACTTGCACTTAGCCATTTTTTTTCTCTGTTGTCCTTAGGAAATTGTCTGACCAAGTGATCCTTAAAACACACGGCATAAAGCTTGGACTTAAAGTCATAAATGGAATTACCTCTCAAGTATGACAAATGAGGATTCAGACTGCCTCCAGGTCTTTCTTTGGTTTCAGACATAATAAGGGCATACTTAAATTTTCAAACAGCTGCTCATTATTATAAACGGACCTGTCACCATTTCCATCCAAAGCATTCTTTATCCCTCCAATTTTGGATAAAACCTTCGGTATCTCATAGATGAAATAAGAAATGATGGTTGAGAAAGAATGTATATGCTTAATGTCTCAACAGTCTGCACACCTTCTTTTGGACTTGATTTTTTAAAAATGTTTTAAACATGTTTATTTTCAAAATGGTACATTTACTCAAAATAGCATCGGGAGTCCTATTTAATTGCCAAATATTTGCCTTGTGGTCTGAGGACCATGAATTTTTCATAATGGATACACACATATTTATATTTAAATTTAAATTTATCTTTCAGAGCTTTTTGTGGTTTTTATTACGCTAGTTGTTAGTGTTGTAAAATTTCTGATTACGTTGATGGGAACTTTTTTCACGTCCTTTTTATTTTTTTTTTTTTTAAATTTTATTGGAGTATAGTTGACTTACATTTTTATGTTAGTTTCAGGTGGACAGCAAAGTGAATCAATTATACATATACATATATGCCTTCTTTTTGAGATTCTTTTCCCATATATTGAGTATAGTTCCCTGTGCTGTATAGTAGGTCCTTGTTACCTATTTTATATATAATAGTGTGTATATGTTAATTCC
This sequence comes from Catagonus wagneri, assembly GCA_004024745.2. NCBI lineage: Eukaryota > Metazoa > Chordata > Mammalia > Artiodactyla > Tayassuidae > Catagonus > Catagonus wagneri. The sequence goes on from PVHT020000015.1 coordinate 5,948,374, forward strand.
AATTTCCTAATTTATCCTTCCCTCCCATGTTTCCCCTTTGATAACATAAGTTTGATTTCTAAATCTGTGAGTCTATTTCTGGTTTATAAACAAGTTCTTTTGGGAGTTCCCATGTATCACAGGGGAAATGAATCCGACCAGTATCCATGAGGATGAGGGTTTGATCTCTGACCTTGCTCAGTGGGTTAAGGATCCAGTGTTGCCATGAGCTGTGGTGTAGGTCGCAGACACTGCTCAGATTCTGTGTTGTTGTGGCTGTGGCTGTGGCTATGGTGTAGGCTGACAGGTGTAGCTCTGATTCAACCCCTAGCCTAGGAACTTCCACATAACACGTGTGGCCCTAAAAAGCAATAAATAAATAAATAAATAAATAAATACAAGTTCTTTTGTATCTTTTGTTTTAGATTCCACCTATAAGTGATGTATTATATTTGTCTTTGTCTGATTTACTTAGTATGATAATCTCTAGGTCCGTCCACATTGCTGCAAATATCATTGTTTTATCCTTTTTTATGGCTAATTCCACTGAGTAAATTCCATTGTGTATATATATCACATCTTCATCCACTCCTCTATTGATGGGCATTTAGGTTGCTTCCTTGTCTTGGCTATTGTAAATAGTACTGCAATGAACATTGGGGTTTATGTAGCTTTTTGAGTTATGGTTTTCTCCATAATATCTAAGGAAAATCTTACTTAATATCATAATATCTAAGGAAAATAGATATTGTTTTCAGTGAGTATGTATTTAGCAACTAGTAAGTGCAAGGTTTTATACTCAGTCCTGAGGATAAAAAATTGAATTGAAGCATGATTTCTACTTTGGTGAAGCTTACCAGATAATCATTATCCTGGCTCAACTGTTTTTCTCAGACTATTTATATCCTGCCACCAGAAATTAAACTCTGAAGATCATGTTGTATCTCATCCACGTGATGGAGACATCAAATTCTCTCCTTCTGTTGTTTGATTTTTTTTTCCTCCATTGATCACTGAAGTGTCAAAGTCTAGGTTATAAAGAAAAGTAGCAATCATGAAACCTATGCTCTAGTTAGTTTAGTTTCACTATGTACGTGTTTGGGCACTATATGAGTTTAGGCATGTCTCAGCTATTTAGTTTTTTCATCTTTAATATTGACCAGGATATTTATTCCAAAGGTAAATTGAGGCAAATAAATATATATTTATTTAGTTTGATATCTGCAGTCTATAACTTGAAATAATTCTCCACGACAAGTGTCTCACCCCTGTGAAGTCTTCCTGAGAACTAACCAGGTACTAGCCATCTTAAGACTGCTTAACAACGTTTGTTGGGTGAATCCCATTAGGATCTCTCCCAGGTTAATGATGATGTATACTATCACATATGTCATTTTATTTATCTCAGCCACTATTTTTTTCATTTTTTACATTTTTTTCAAATCCATTGCTCATTCTTTACCCTTTATTCTGTTGTGTTTCTCTTCTGGTTCTTACTTTACCTTAGATTAGTAAAATAATCTAATATTGCTTAAACTTTTGGAAGCAGGGCTCAACAAACTTCTTGGCCCGGCCTGCCCCTGTGGCCTCAACAAATTTCTTAATACTCCAGGGTTTCCAGATTAAAGAAAAGATGCTAAATTACATTTGAGTTCTATAACTCATGAATAATTTTTGTATAAATATATTTCATACAAATTAGTAAACATATACCCCATTCTAAAAAAAAATCAATTTATCTGACTCTCTAATTTAACTGGTCATCATGCATTTTATTTGCTAAATCTGACAACTTGATCCTCATTAGGAAATTTTTTAAATTAAGATATAATTGATATATACATTGTCTAAGATTAAGGTGTACAATAAGTTTATTTGATATATTTATATATTGCAATATGATTACTTTTGTAGTGTTAGTTAATATTTCCATCATGTCACATAGGTATCATTTCTTTTTTATGGTATGGGTATTTAAAATCTAGTCTCTTAGCAATTTGATAGCATATGATACAGTATTGTTACTTATCATCACAATACTTTTCTAAGCAGCACAATTCTCCAGAATTTATTCATCTTCTAACTGCATGCTTGTACCCTTCTCCCCAATTGTCCAACTCCCCAGCCCCTGGTAACCACTATTTTACTCTCTGCTTATATGAGTTTTGATTTTTTAGATTACACATATAAATGAGAGCATACAGCATTTTTGTTTCTGTGACTTATCTCAGTGTAATGTTCTCAAGATCTATCTATGTAGTAACAAAATACAGGATGTTCTTTTTTCTTATGCCTGAATGATATCCCAATTATTTACACATATGCCACATCTTCTTTTGGTTATCTCCATATTGGCTACTGTGAATAATGCTGCAATAATCATGGAGGTGCAGGTACATTTTTGATATTCTATTTTCAATTTTTTGGATGTATATCCAGAAGTGGGATTGGCAGTTTGTATGGTATGTCTACTTTTAATTTTTTTAGGAACTCTCATACTGTTTACCACAGTGGCTGCACCAATTTACAATCCCTCTAACAGTACACTTAAGAAAAATATATATTCTGCTGCTGTTGGTTGAAATGCTCTCTATATAGCTATTAGGTCCATTTTATCTGAAAGTATGGTTCAAGTCCAACATTTCCATGTTGACTTTCTGTCTGGATGGCTTATCTATTGCTGAAAATGGGTATTAAAGTGTCCTATGATTGTTGTATTGTCATTTATTTCTCCAATTGGATTTGTTCGTATTTGCTTAATATATTTAGTTATTCTGACGCTGGGTGCATATATATTTGCGATTACTATGCCTTCTTAATGAGTTGATGCCTTTATCATTATGTAATGATCCTGTTACCATTTTTGCATTAAATTCCATTTTGTCTGATATAAGTATATCCGCCCTCACTTCTTTTGGGTTTCCACTTACGGAATATCATTTTTTACTATCTCTTACTTTAAATTTATATGAGTCCTTAAAGCCGAGGTAAGTCTTTTGTTGGCAGCATACATTTGGGTCTTTTTTTTTTTTAATCCATTCAGCCACTCTGTTCCTTTTGATTGAGGAATTAAATTAATTTATATTTATAGGTAATTGTTGATATGTAAGAACTTAATGCAATCTTATTAATTGGCTTCTTGTTCTTTTTTATTTCCTTTTATGCTCTCTCTTGCTGACTACCTTTGTGAATTTGCGGTTTTCTCTGATTGCCTCTGATTCCCTCATTTCTGAGTTACCTATGTCTATGATTTTTCAGTTGGTTAGACCCAAAACCTCATTTTAGTCATTTTTGATTGTCACCCCTTATATGTAAAAACTTTCCAGGTTCTTTTACTTATTTTCAGTTTCTCTCAAATTTATCCATTCTTTTCCATAGTGCTCATTAATTTTGTGCCCTGTGTAACATATTATTGAAGTACTAAATGCATATTTATCAAATTTTTAGATGGCTCAACTTACGGATTGGTAACTAATGTTGCAGGATGAAAAAACTGGAACTTCTCTACTGAGAGATAGAAACAAATGTAATGACATGAATAAGGATATATATAATGTTTTGCAATAGTCATTTTAAAAAGTCAGCTGCAAAAGTAGAAGATAAGGGACACCCGGTTTGCAGTTCAGTTTTGCATTGTCATACATTTTTATTAGTAATTACTTGAATTTTTTTATATTCACTCTAATTTTTTTTTTTCTTTTTAGGGCCGCACCCACAGCATGTAGAGGTTCCCAGGCTAGGGGTCGAATTGGAGCTACAGCTTCCAGCCTATGCCACAACCACAGCAATGCCTGATCCAAGCCATGTCTGTCACCTACACCACAGCTCATGGCAACACCAGATCCTTAACCCACTGGGCAAGACCAAGTATTGAACCCGCAGCCTCATGGTTCCTAGTCAGATTCATTTTTGCTGCGCCACAACAGGAACTCCAAATTTCATTCTTTAAACAGCTTTGTGAAGTGGTTACTAATATTATCTCTCTTTTAGAGATGAGGAAACTAAGATTCAGACAAGATAAAGAATTGTCCGAAGTTCCTAGTATATTGTATAGTAGCTTTATTCAAACAGCCAAAAGCTGGGAACAGCCCAAATGTCCTTCAACAAGTGAATGGACAAAGTTTGTTACAATCATACAATTGAACACTACTCATCAATATAAAGGAACAAATCAATAATACACAGAATGACTTGGATGAATCTCAAAGGCATTATGCTGAGTGAAAGAAGCTGGTTTCAAAGGCTATAAACTGTATGTTTCCACTTATATAACATATTTGAAATGACAAAATTAGAGTGATGAAGAACAGATTAGTGCATTTCATGGGTCAGAGGTGGAGGAAGAGTAGGCTATAAAGAGGTAGCATGAAACATATTTAGGGGATGATAGAGGTAAATGTTCTATAATCTGATTGTGGTGCCAGTTACATAAACCTATGCATGTCTTAAAATTCATAGAAATGTGCACTAAACAAAAAGTCAGTTTCGCCAAATGATAATATTAAGCTAAAATTTTTAAAAAGTAAAATATGCATAAAAACTTATTTATATATAGTTTTTGGTCTATTTTCCAAACAAGCAAAATTCATTTTAATACAGGAGATTATCATGGAACATTTGGGTTTATGGATATTTCTAGTAAGAGCTAGATGCTATTTATTGATTTAAGTGTATTCATAGCACAGATTTTATTTCAATCAATTTAGCAGCAAATGTGGAGATTTCTTAATTAGTCATATTTTCGTACTCTCAAAAAGAAAAAGAAAACGTAATAGTCAATATGAAAGTAGGCATGAGGTGTTAGGTGCTGGGATAGACAGTAATGCTGACACTCTCTGCTCTTGAAGGTTATAAGACAAAAATAAGAATTATATGGGAGTTCCCACTGCGGCTCAACAGGTTAAGAACCCTACTAGTATCCATGAGGATGCAGGTTTGATTCGATCCCTGGCCTCACTCAGTGGGTTAAGGATCCAGCTCTGCAGCAAGCTGAGGCATAGGCCAGCAGCTTCAGCTCCAATTCAACCGCCTAGCCTAGGAAGTGGCCTTAAAAATAAAAAACAAAAAAGAATTGTGTGCCTATGTCCAAAAAAAAATGTAGGTGAACAAACTGGATGCATTCACACAAAAGAATACTATTCAGTAATAAAAAGGAAAAAAAATTACAGTTACACGCAAGAATATGGGTGAGCCTTAGAAAACGGATACTGAGTAAAAGATGCCACACTCAAGAATACACATTGTATGATTCAATTTACGCGAAATACGAGAACAGGCATAACTGAACTGTGGCCATAAAAACTAGAAAATGGTTAGAGTTCCTGTTGTGGCTCAGCGGAAACGAATCTGACTAGTATCCGTGAGGACGCAGGTTTGATCCCTGGCCTCACTCAATGGGTTAGGAATCCGGTGCTACCATGAGCTGTGGTGTAGCTTGCAGATGCGGCTCGGATCTGACGTTGCTGTGGCTGTGGCATAAGCCAGTAGCCACAGATCCAATTTGACCGCTAGCCTGGGAACTTCTAAATGCCACTGGTGCGGCTGTAAAAAGACATTAAAAAAAAAACCCTAGAAAATGGTTGTTCTGGTGAGGATGAGGTGAGTGAAGTGAAAAGTGACCAGAGGGAACTTTCTGGGGATATGAAACAGTACTACAACTTCTTGTGGTTAGTTCTTACATAAGTGTATACGATTGTCAAAACTCATAAAACATCAGTTATATGGGTTTTTACATAAATTACTCCTTAATACATAAGAATATTTAACATGCTGTGAGCCAAGGTGTAGGTCACAGATGTGGTTCAGATCCCAGGTTCCTATTGCTGGTAGGTGCAGCTCAGTTTCGACCCCTAACCTGGGAACAGGTGTGTCCCTAAAAAGAAAAAAAAAGAATATTTAACAATAAGAGAAAATATTTAAGATACATTGTTAAGAATATGAGTGTATTAATAAAAATCAATTATGTTCAGTTTGCATATTGCACATAAATAGTAAAAAAATACATAATTATAAGAAAGAAATTGTGCACAATAGCTAAAACCTGCTCTTTTAAGCTACAATATTTTAGAGTATATTCTGGCTAATCCTCAATTTCTGTTTCTTTTGTTTTTTTCTCTTCTTATTCCCTAGTCACAGAAGAAAGTCACCAATGTGTGAATTGAGTCCAATATAAACATTTTGCTTATATTTTTACTAAGTAAATATTTAATTCTTCAAATAATATAATATTTCACTTGATTAGTTTTCTTTGTACCCATTATTCAGTCTCTCTACACCTTTTAACATGTCCCAAATACAGTAATATTCCATGTAATTCAACTCAGGTTCACCTTTAGAATTTCAAGGCCAGAGACAAAAGTACAAATAAAAGCTCTTAGAATAGCCTGTTCGCTTTCTCTTCCCATCTCTGGATATGTTTTTCACCCAGAAGACGTGTGTGTGGATTTTTATTAGCACTGCTGAGTCAATTACAATCCCTCATACTTTCCATCTTCATATATTAGGGTTTTATGGAGTTTGACCCTGATTTCATCAACTATGGAGCCTGTGTTTTCATTTTCTCATTTTTTTTTTCTTATTTGGGAGTGATTATCAGAGAATAAAGACAGAGATATCTCTTCATTCTGTCATTTTAAATCCAGATGTATCCTCATGACATTTTTCACTTTACTTTGAAAATATCTATCCTCTTCTTTTATGTAGCATTCTTTTTTGCACAGTTGTCTTAACTCTGTCAATAAATTATAAGCTTTCTAAAGACAGGCTGTCCAATTTTTGTTTCCCCTGAAAAATTTAATTTGGTATCTTCATTATATAAGGCATCAGTAAATACTTGTTGAGTTAAGTTAAATCAGGTTCTAGGGTTATTCAGAAAAACTATACAAACTGCTTTTATGCATATCCTATCTTCATTAACACAGTGAAAGCTTTCATTTTCTTTTGAGCACTCATGGCAATCCACGCAGAGAGAAAACAGTGAAAAACATTTATTTCATTGATCAGCATTATCTATTAGAAATTATAATGTCTTTTGATGTCAGATGATCCTAGATTCAAATTCATTTCTTTGCCTTACTGACAAGATCTTAACCTCCTTTGTGGGACTATGAGGACTGCATGGAATAAATCACCTTGTGAAAACATCTGTAGTGCACTTGGAGCTCAACAAACCACTGTTGTCGCCTCTTATTATTTCCATGAGGTAATACAGTGAAACCCCAGTGGCTTTTGCACCATGTGGAGTTAACTGCTCTTAGAGTGGTGAATCAGTCTCTACTGACATTTCTCTCTTGCTCTCTCCTGTATTTTAACTTCTCCTGTACTTTAACTTCCTCTGTATTTTAACTTCTAATAGTGTAGTATAAGGGTTAAGAATGCAGATATTGGAACCAGGTTTTCCTAGCTTCTAATCATGGCTTTAACCTCTCTATGCTTAAGATCCCTCTTTTGTAACTTTAGGGGATAGTCACAATATTAATTCCACACTCCTGTTTTTAGGATGACATTAGTTATGTTGTATATTTAAAACCGTGTTTAGGGCAAAAACTGTCCATGGGTTAGTTATAACAGTTCTGCATTCCTGTTGCTTCTACATTTTACCTTTTTCAGCAATAACAGGCAGACATAATTTAACACAATTCTAAGATGCTCTCAGTTTTGCAGGTGGTTTTAGGAATTTCCTACAGGAAAACTGCATAAATTCTGCAGAAGACATCTTTCCCATTTATTTCTAGATTTGGGATGATGAAATATATCAATCGTATGGTTTCTAAAAATGTGGAAATATGACTAATGATTTGCAAGGTGATTCTGCCAAAACAGACCAGCAGAAACATCTGGTATGCCCCGAATCGTGAAATTATTCCATAAGGCTGTATTCTAGCCTTTGCATGGAAAAAAAAAATAGAATCATCTTGTCCACCAATCTATTCAGTGAAATACCATGAGTTATTGGTTGGGAAGAGAATAGCTATAGATAATCCCTATATCTAAATTTTTTTTAAGTCAGTACTTTAGCTCTATTTGTTTAAACGCTTTTAATTAAACACTAAGTGTAATATCCTTCCCATTGCTTTTGCAGCTATATTAGTTGAGTGGAGTGAGAATAGGAGTATATTATTATATCCATGATTAATTCATCTATAGTTGAATAGATAGAGGATAAGTGGAATGAGCTTAAAAACCAAACATGAAGAATCTCCTCTCCCTGCCCTTTCAACCAATATCAAGTACAAGTTTATTGACATTGGATTTGGAGTATTTTCTGCCCATAGGATGTAATCTTTAGTTATGGTGAGCATTTACTATCATTTATAATTAAATTCCACCAGGACTTATTGCTTGGCTAATGTTCCTCATGAGTTTGGAATGCTAATTGCATTCCTTCTTTGTTGTGCTACATTTTATATTACCTGTAAATGCATTCCTCTATCTCTGCAAATCCTTCATATCTCTATGTCAGCAAGTACTACAATTTGTTGAGAATATAGTAGTAGAAAAAGCATTCCTTCCTTCAAATATGACATGTGGTGTATTACCTGCATGTCTAGTATTGTCAGGGGTGTAGTTTTTGACCTGCAATGCATTACTTGCTTGACTGAGTTTGGATTGTTTATCACTGATGACATATTTCTCTCCAGGAACATACCATTTTTCTTGTCACTGCTTTAAAACAGTAAATGGTGAGATGAACCTGGAATTTTCCAGCAATTTGTGAACGAAATGAAAGCAGTTATTTCAAGTTTCATTCCATCCCATCAGAAATAACCTTTATGGTGGATTTCTGATGTGTGTAATAAACACCATCCTTGCATACAACAAGGGTATATCAAAAGCTTTATGCATATAGAGTACCTATCTTATAATTATGCTTAGGGCTCATAAAATGCAAACGACAGTCAGCAAATTATTCTTCAAATCAAGAAAAAGGCCTTTGCAGAGTGTTAATTCTTTTTCTTGTATTCAAAAAATATTTGGAGACCATACCTATATTCTTATTCCTAAGGGGCAATATCTTAATATTGTCAAAATCACTGCAAAATGTAAATAAATTATAGTGTGCTAGACTCCTAGTAATAATATTTCAATTCCTCTTTATTTACTTTTTCATGATTTCTTAATTCAGGCCCACAAAAACTGAACAAAGTCTTGAGAAACAATTGCTCAGTCCCTACAACCCTACTATCCCTTTCACCATTCTTAGTGTAGCTCAGACTTTGACAAATGACTGCTGTCTGATGGTTTATGATCAATTTTCCAGATATTGCAGCGCTTAAACCATTGATAGATAATTTCCCAAAGCCATCACTTTTTGTTGGGTAGGAAATGCTGTTTGCAAAACAATGGTGACAAGAAAGTTTCTTCCTATTTCACAGTAGCCAATTTTTTTTCCTCCCTGTGACAGAGTACAGAGATTAATTCATTCATTCTTAAAGAATCACATTAATAACTCACTGTGTTCCAATTATATCATAAATAATTGAAATCAACAGTTGTATCAAACCTTTATTTTTAACCATACCTTCCACTAATTTTTCTTTTGTCTTTTTGCCACTAATTTTTTAGATCTGCAAGCACCAAGTAGTTGAATTACTTATATTTCATTTATATTTTATCTTTCATTCTTTACTTATAAGTGGCCAGTTGGAATTGTCAAACCATAACAAGTACATAGTTTTAAGTAATATTCTTTCTTATGTTTGTAAAATGGACATCAAGATAACGCACAACTGCCTCTTCCTTCAGATGGGACTGTTCTTGAATTCGGTACTACATATTCTTGCTTCAGAATCAGTTTAGCATTAAAGGATCTCTACAAGTTCTCTTCACTGGGACCAATTTTGTAACCATAAATATACAACTGTCATAATTGCAGTCCAAACTGCATCTACAATCTACTATAGTAATTTCTATGTATGAACGTATACATTTCATTCATTCTATGTCTTTATATGGGAGACATAATCATTTTTATTTTACTCAATGGTCAAGTTTAATTTGTTTTACCAATTGAACATCTTAGTAAAATATGGAACATTTCCCTCAATGTTACTTGAAATTCGTGTTACATATTTTTCCTATGTAGATTCAATATACAATGTTTGTTTATTAAAGAATAGATTTATTTCAAGTCCATTATTCTATTTAAATTGTTCTTTCAAAATACATTGGTTACTGTTTTTGGAAATCCAGTGACTTTTCCTCATATCCTATCTGCTTCGACATCAATGACATTAGTTCACTCAATATATATTTATTGAGCAATGACTATATGTCAAGTCCTGTACCAAAGTTAAATAAAACAATGAGACTGATAAAAATTCTGCCCTCATAGAGCCAATTATTCTAAAGTATTCATTTGGTGATGTCAATGGTGGGGTATTTGACACTCTTGAATATTCCAACTTTGTTATACTTACCTCTTTCTTTTCACAAAAAGAATCTCTGTCATTTTTCAAATACCATCTTTCTGAAAGAGATTCTGTCAATAATTTTTTTTTTTTTTTTTT